>CM060919.1:736652159-737252159 GCA_030737875.1 Allium sativum | reverse complement strand
CTCTCTCAAATTATGAAAATTTTGAAAATTTAGCAACTTTAGATTATCAATATGACAAAAATGATAAAGTTGTTAACAACTGTTTATGTGAGGACGATTTTGATGAGCGAAAACTTCTTAAACTAATTGACGATGATGTTGTTGGGTCTGAAATTGAAAATGAAACATTTGAAAACTTTGAAATTCTTGAGGTTGAAAACAATGGGACTGTTGAATGTGATCTCAAACATGATGACGATTTTTATGAAATCGTTGAAACTCCTTGCGACCTGATCACTTGTTTTTCAATGATAAATTTCTGCATTATATGAACTCTTTCTGGAATAACAATGTTTTTGAGAAAATACGATTTCGAAATTTACTGAAAATTCATTTGTTTTGTTTTGATTTTAGGTTTATGAATGAACCTTTAGTGAACAAAATTTCAAGTACCAAAGCAAAACTGAACAATATTTCTCAAAACAAGTGTGGGGGTGAGAGTGATGTGCACGTCTCTCAATTTATACATCATCTGAACAAATCGAATTTTGTTTTTGAAACTTTTACTGAACCCCAGCTCGATGACCTCTCTTTAGCTGCTACAGAAATTCAGTTTGATTTTAGGATCAATTGTAAGCTCAAAATTTTAAAATTAGCAACTCAAACTTCTGAAAAAACAAGATTTGTTTTTCCAAATCAGACACGTAATATAAAATCCTTTATGATTTGGTTTTCTGTGCTTCAGCTGTGTCTCATAATCTTGATGAGGCTGATCCATTGGTCCATTGTGGACCGGTTCATCTATTCGATGACTGCGTATTTTCTGCACGTGTACCTGGTAAGACGCACTAACCCTCTTTTGTACATATGTAAATATTCTCTTAATTGTTTTTCGCTTTCACTAAGATATGTCTAATTAACGACTGTGAGGACACAGTCACACTCAAGTGTGGGGGGGGGAGGGGGAATTTACATTACATCAGCAATCAAATTTTATGAACTAGGTCATTCATTGAACAAGGATTAACTTAAACTCATAAATAACACCTTGGTTCTTGTTTGATAAGTTGAATTTTTGGGTGAGGGAATGAACATTATTTATTCATTGAATTGTAATGTGTCTTTTTAAGATGCTAGCTTGAGACTGTGCAGACGTTAGTCGTGTTCTGGAGTAAGCGTGTCAACCCTTGTTATACGTGTTAGAATGTGCAAGTAAAAATAATCAAAAAAAAAATCATGAAATAAAAATGATTTTGCACCTACATTTGTTGGATTTTCTGAGTTCGTTTTCATGCATAATATTTTCTTTTCCACTCAAATTTTCAAAATCGTAAGTTCTAAAATCCACTTGGCCCAATTAAGGAGAAATGACTCATTGTAGCATTCTTCTTCGATACCCCACATTATTCAAACCCAAGTTTTAGTCGAATTACATCCATGTTTCGACAAGTTTTTCTTATATTGGTATACTTAAGAACCTTGTACTGGTTTATTTTCAAAGGTTCAGAAACATCACTTTTTATACCAATATTACACTACCCACTCCGTACTTGTTTTAAGGTAGGATAACCATATACCGCATCTTATTTTATATGGGTTATCTATCTTACGAAACTTTGCTTATCATTCCTTTCAGCTTTTTGTATAACATCAATCCAGACTTGTGTGTTGAATTAAGGTTATAGAAGTAGAGTGACTAGGGCACAAAACTTTCCTTTCATGAAGTGTTGGTTATGATTCGCTTAGTAAAGGTGGAATCAAATGAAATAATACGGTGTCATTCCATTCCATTTCCGCTCATCATTCATCATGCAAATATGAAAAAAAAGTGAAAAAAAATGAAATAAATAGAGAGTCTCTCTGAATAAAATAGTCATTCATCATTCTTGACTATAAAGCATTCAATTCCATTCCATCCACATCCATTCTACCGTACTTGGAAGTGAGGATTGTAGTAGAGGAGATGAAAGGAAATAAAAATGTTCATATGTGCCTTAGTATTACTTTATCTTTTGTAATTTGAAGTTCAACTAATACACTTGCCCTCGTATCTAGAATATTTTTAGAACTTACAAAAACTTTCCTTCATCTATGCATAACTCATATCCAATACATTACAGTTACATTGGTGCAAAATTATTAAAAAAAAGAGAAGAAAAAGAATAAAGAAATGATTGGGTGCACATTGTCGATGTGTAGAACATTGGTTGACACCACACTCTTAACCTTCAAGACAATTACAGTGTTATCAAGGAATTACGATTCAGCTTGAAAAATTTTGTTCATTTTTGCACTAATTATGGGATGGACAATTTGGGGCTAAACCGTTATTATTGAAGTTAGGTGAAATCCTTGGAATGTGAAAGACCTTAAATATATTGTTTGATTAATCCGCGTACATAAGACGCTTTGGATTTTGTGGGTAGTATCCGCTGAAAACCCTCACGAGACAACACTCGTCCTACTGGGGACACCCAGAGGTTTAACGGCTTGTTGCATACGCTAAATGCAATCGTGTTTCCTACGAAAGTGTGACATATCTTAGTTTAGTTTATTCGAGGACGAATAAAAAGATAAGTGTGGGGGTATTTGATATACATGTAAATGTGTATATTTTATCTGCATATTTATCTTATTTTATCTTTTAAATAATTGATATTGTGTATTTATAGCTATGTTTTCAGATTGTTGACAAGAATCATGGTTTAGAGCATTTGATGAATAAAGCATGAAGAATTTGCTGAAAAAGAGTGAAGTTAAAATTACTTAAGCTTGAAGAGTTTAAAGCTTGAAGAATGGTTGCAAATAGAGTTTAGTTGGGTAGATTTGGTTCACTAAAGACTCATATTGTGTTCACATTGGCTCAATTGCAGACCATTTCACTCATGTAGCGTTCACATTAGCTCCTTTGCAAGGCTTCTCATTCATGCACTGCACGCGTTCACACTGGCTCACTTACAAGGCCTCTTACTCTACAACCCCATTCACACTAGCTTATGTGTTATTTGGGCTAATTCTTTAGTCCCACATTGTGGAATTTGCCAAGTAGCCTTTGTCATATCAGCTATAAGTACACTTTATCTCATTCATTGTAAAACACACTTAGTTTTATTCTGTAATTCTCTTCTTGGAATAAAACTCTTCTTCCTTTCTCTCAGTTGTTATTTTATTTTATTTTATTTTATTTATGTTTATGTTATTTAGTTTCTGCTTCTCTTCTTCTTTAGCTATGTCTAGCTAATCCCCTTTGATTAGGGGGTGATGACGCTAATAGATATGATTCAACATGAATCACATAGCCAATAGATGAGGACTTTATATATGTAGATCTAGATCTGAATCAAGGGTTAGATCTGAACCTTCATATTCTGTGTCGTTTAAGAGCTATGCTCCTTCACAGGGTATATTCGTGTTCGATCTAACAATTATCAGATTTAGATCTAGTTTTAGGTTTTTAGAAATTAATTTGTGAATCTGTCCTGATAGTCTATGGTTGTTTAAGAGCTCAGCTCCTACATAGGATATGCTTGTCGTTATTTACTTATTTGTTTCTAAGAATCTATTTATCGTTGATTCGTGTTTGTGACAGAAACATGAATTAGATCTATATTTATTTGTTGGCTATTGATGAGTGTGAATCTAATCTATGTCATTATCCCCTAATTGCTTTCTCTTATTAGATAAATCTCTCGTCTTTATTTAATTGCTGTTATTTTCTGTGTTTTCAATCAATCAAAATCTTGGAATAACTTGATTGGATTTATTAATTAAAATATTTTTGGTCCCGGAGTTCGACACCCTCTACAACAATCCTTGTTGTTTAGGAAAGCCGAACGGATTTTACAGTTGTTTACAATTGTATAATTTGTTCGCAAACAGTTAGTGACTAATGAATTGAAATGATGCGTGTATATGTTAGTGTTGCACTTGTTTATTATATACGCGAGTTGCTCAGAAAGACCGGGTTTATCCCAATCTGAATAACTGAATCGACGATAAGGAATCGAAGATAAAGACGGTGGTCGAAGACCGGAGATCTTCACCTCGTTTGGATGGTAACCGAGGTCCTGATTGGGAGGCATCCCGAAATATGGATAATGAGTGGTGATCGTCCAGACGTACGTCGTGATCGATGGGTTTGCGAGGTATATAGTGCCTCCGGTTTCGTTCAGACCCAGAATGGACTTGCAAATGGACGGTGTGTCTGACATTGGATTTTATTCTATGTTGATTGATCTCTATTTAATATACATCAGCTTGGCGGCGGAGAAATTATTCTTTTGCTTAACGCCCTTCTCTGAAACGCACGAGCTCGGAGGTTGTATATCGATGGACATCAGTCGCATGGCATGAATTGCTAGTGTGGCATGCCTAAGTGGCAAATGATCAAGGCTTCTGTTGAAAAGCAAAGTCTTGTGGTGATGATCAAAGCCCCGCCTGTGTGGCGTATCTTTGTGTATAATGTGAATTCGCGAGCCTCACACCCCGGTATGAACCAGAAACGGGAGAAGGACCTCAGGGAGGGCATGTGTTTCTTCCTAGCTTTGGTGGTGTCCGTGACCTACCAGCCCTGACATTTATATACTTTTCACCTGTGTGGTTGTTGTTGTTGCGAGGCGCCTCGGTTTGATCGGACGATCCGGGTCCGATGGAGTCATTCGTTGGCTCGTTTACGCCCCAAAGGGCGGGGAAACGTATTGTTCAGGCATAATAATCCACATCGGTGGACCGGCCCTGACGATCCAAGGGGCAGTTGCGGCTGTTCCTAAGGCTCGGGCTAGGCAGTCTCGAATTCGGTAAGGACTATCTTTTGCCTTGGTTCAGGTTGGAAATCCAATTTCCAAATACGACATCGTGCGGTTTTGATTGTATATATGTACGGCGACATGATATATGGTACCCATGCCGTCTATGATTGATAGTTATGATTGAAATTGTTTTTGAAACATATAAACACTAGTAATAATATCAAATGCTTTTGTTTTATTCGTATCAATCATATTTTGTCCATTATAAGGTAAAACTCTATCCTCTGGTTTGCGTTGCATTGTGTGATGGGAACTGAGTCTTATAATGGCTTCATTTTTATAAAAAGCATTGCGATGGTTAAAAGAAAGATTTGTTTTTAAAGCACTGGCAATCCAATGGAGTAAACCCGTTCCACGAAAGTGGCGTGGTCCTGTGATTAGCCGTATATTAAATGTGTTGAGTTGATTTCTCATACCAGTCCCATGACTGACTCGTAGTTTGTTTCACTTTCAAACTCGGGTGCCCCTTTTTCTACACGGGCAGCCTTGTATTCAGGTTTAGCTGGTTCTTTCTGGATAGCTGGAGCTGAAGATGGATTCTATTATTTATCTCTTTTTATGCTGTTCAGCTCCTATTGTACATATTTTGTTTATTTCCGCTGTAGACATTTATGTATGGCTGAACTGTATTTGTACTAAGTAAGATCCTGTATACTGTGTAACTCTGATGATTACGTTTATCCAGTATATTCTATTGTTCATTATCTGATGTATTTAATTATTCTGTTCTGCTATTATCTGTTTCTATGTTATATTCCAAAGATAACCCTTGTCTCCGTCAGTACGGGAAATGGGGTCGTCACAACTCAGTTAAATTTAAACGCCTTAAAAATAGTCATTTTTCAAACAGTCTCAGAATTCGATGAAATTAATCTCGTTAGAACCGTACCGTCATAAGAAAGTTAAATTTTTTTTTTAGAATTTTCTGAGGTCATATGTGGCCCCGACATATTTAAATGTAAGGTCAATATTTAATTAATTAATTTTTAATGGAATTTTAAATAAATTTTCTACAGAATTCGGAATTGGACCCCGAGACCCATCCCACTATGTTCAGAAGGCCTCAAAACGTTAAGATCGACAGTAAGCAAGCCCAATTCGGAGACAGCCCGCATTTTCACCTTTATAACACATTTTTAATAATAAAATAATAAAAAATTCCGAAAATTCAAACCCTAACCCTAAAAACGCACCCACCGCCTATGGCTATTCAATGGCCAGAAACTTCCCAACTTCAAACATCAATTTCTCTCAATCCATTCAACGAAAGTCTACAAATTATATACCAAACCGAAGAGAATTCAGAGAGCTTCAAATCTATACGGTTAAGATCGGGTTTTGGTGCACAGATTTCACGAATTCTGGCGAGGAAGTGGGGGTGTTCGGGTTTGATTTTCGAGAGGAGGAGGAGGTCAAGTTCGAAGCTATTGGGGGCGGTGGTGGCTCGCAGGCGGGGCTTCGGAGTGGTGGTCTCTGATCGGCGGTCGGTGGCTCGGAGGGTGGCGCGCGCAGAAGCTCCGAACGTGATGTATGGGTGCGGCTTGGTCACGACAACGAAGAAGAAGAAGTATTAATTTATTATTATTTCATTAATTTAATATTTAATTTACGCAATCTTTAAAAATCAATAACTCTCTCATACGAGGTCCGATTGACGAACTGTAAGTTGCGTTGGACTCGTCTTTCCGAGAGCTTCGCGATGGCGTAGACCAGAACTGATTCTGAGACAGTCGAATTTTCAGCCAAATCAATGTGAGAATTCTGAATTTTATTATTTAATTAATTATTAATTAGTTTTCTCGCTTTAAAATAGTTGTATTGTGATATTAGTTCGGATCTGAAATATTCTATGTTGTATAAATTGTTGATTATCGCTTGTGATGTGTTCTGTTGTCCATGGTTGAAATTGCATATATGGTTGAATTTTATTTGCGATTGGATCTAGTTGTTCTAACTTATTTTATATTGTTAAAATATTATTTTTTATCTGAAAATAGACAACAGAAATTGGTCGACAAATAAAATATATTTTTTTGTTTGTTTACAATAGAATATGAACAACGAATAGAACATATTTTCATTTGTTCCATTACAACAAAAAATGGTTAACAAATAAAATCTTACTTTTATTTGTTTACATTAAGAACAAAATTGTGAATTACAGTAAAAAAAATTCTTTTTACTGTCACCTTATACATAGGATATTATACAATTAGAATCGTTATAAAATATTAAATTTTATTGTTGATATTAAAAACATGTTTATAAAAAAAACTTTATTTACATTGTATTTGTAAATTAAAAGTAATATTTGAGAAAAACACATAAGCGCTTACATTTTATTTGAGAAAAAGAAACCGTTCCTTTATTTGTGTTTTTCGTCACGAATAATAACATAGAAAAAGAACCATTCTTTTATTTGTGTTTTTCAACATAAATATATACATAAAAATGATTTTTTTTTATTTGTATTTTCAAACACAAATATAACTCAGCAAAAGAATCATCTTTTTATTTGTGTTTACCAACACAAATAAAACTTAGAATATGAATTATCTATTTATTTGCATTTTACAATGCAAATATTATATAGAAAATAAGATCACAAATGAATTATCTTTATATTTGTGTTCTTAACACAAGCATAAACATAAGAAAAATAAATGTCTTTATATTTGTGTTCTTAACACAAATACACATAGAAAAATGAATGTCTTTTTAATTTTTGTCCCTTAACACAAATATTAACATTGAAATTGAATTGCTCTTTTATTTGTGTACTCAACACAAATATTAACATTGAAATTGAATTGTTTCTTTTTATTTGTGTTCTTAACACAAATATACACTTAGAAAATAAAGTTCATCTTTTTATTTGTATTTTTTAATACAAATATAACATAGAAATAAAGTTCATCTTTTTATTTGTATTTTTCCATACAAATATAACATAGAAATAAAGTTCATCTTTGTATTTGTATTTTTTTCTCAATACAAATATAACATAGAAATTAAATTCATCTTTTTATTTTTATTTTTCCATACAAATATAACATAAAAATTAAGTTCATCTTTTTATTTGTATTTTTCCATACAAATATGACATAGAAATAAAGTCCATCTTTTTATATACATGCTACAACACAAATATGTACTTAGAATTTGTTGCACAAATAAAATTCACTTTTTATTTGTCATTTGAAACTCAGAATTTATTAGACGAATAAAAACTACTTTTTTATTTGTCATTTAAAAATTAGGATTTATTATACAAATAAAATTTACTTTTATTTGACATTAGAATACATTGAAAAATATTTACACATAAAATATTCTTTTATATGTTAGTAGAATGTATAGAAAAGTATAAAAAAATAAAAGGATTCTTTTATTTGTTATTAAAACACATAAAAAAGTGTAAAACAATGAAATACCCTTTTTACGTTATCCTAGAACTGAAATTTTGAGTTCACTCTTTTATTTGCATTCACTAATGCAAACATACATTGAAATAAAAATTTACCCTTTTATTTGCAGGTACCAATACAAATATATGTTGAAACAAAATTTTATTCTTCTATTTACATTCACTAATGCAAATATAACATGGAAAAATAAGTTAACTTTTTGTTCTCATTTTTCAATGCAAATATACATTGAAGATAAAGTTTATTCTTTTATTTGCATTCTCTAATGCGAATATACGTTAAAATATAAATTGTCCTTTTATCTACATTCCCTAATGCAAATATATTTTGGAAATAGAGCTTAACCTTTTATTTGCATTCACAAATGAAAATATATTCTGAAAATGAAATTTGTTCTTTTATTTGCATTTTTCAATGCAAATATGCATTGAAAATAAAATTATGTCTTTTATTTGCATTCACAAATGTAAATATATATTGAAAATAATTTTTTTTTCTTTTTACATTCACAAATGTAAATATACTTTGAAAAATCAAGTTTGTTCTTATATTTGCATTCCACAATGCAATATAACATCAAAAATAAAAGTTACATATTTATTTGCAAACATTAAAATGAAATAAACATCTTTGTCAAATTTGTTTTAGTTAAAATGAAATAAACATTTTTGCCAAACTTGATTAGTGAAAATGATTACTTTTGGCAATTTATACTAGTTGAAATAAATAATCACTTTTATCAATTTATACTAGTGGATACAAAATATGCATTTTTGGCAAATTGGTTAGTTAAAATGAAATAAGCACTTTGTCAACTTATACTAGTTAATAACAAAATATTCACTTTTATTAATTTACATTAGTTAAAAACAACTATTCATTTTAGTCAATTTATACTAATTAAAACAAATATTCACTTTTGTCAATGCACACTAGTTAAGACCAATTATTTACTTATGTAAATTTACATTTGTTGAAACCGATTATTTGTTTGTCATGGTTATATGTATTGTGTATTACACTTCCATTCACAAGTTACCCGACTTGTTTATGTGATTGGGACGACAATTTTCACACATCACCCAAGTGCACAAATTAGTTTATTATTTGTTTGTTGGTTGAAACCCCACACGGGTGTTGGGATGAAAATTAACATACACTAATCCCAATATTTAGTTGTATGTTGATCGTTGGATCGACAGGCTGCGATGAGCGTTATTATTTAATTTTAACGCTTACACAGTGGAAATTACACTTTGGATGTAGATGGATTATTTGATGATTATATTGATGTGTGTGAAATCCATGTAATCCAAATTATATGGTAAATGATTGAGCCGCATTTTGATTCAGGTGTTCTTTTAAATAAGAATATTTTTACATAAGAAATCCTTTTTATATAAAGTATATTTTCATAAAACATATTTTTAATCAAGTATATGTTTAAACAAAGAATATTTGTAAATGATAAATAATTTGGAATATAACGAATACTTCTCATTTAGAATCTTTTACATAAAGAATATTTTTAATGATTAATTTAAAATATGTTTCTAAAAGATTATTAGGATTTGCAATTATATTTTGTGATATGAAATAAATTTAGATGTGAAGTGGATTTATCGTGGACGATGTTTTAAACGACATTTGTCCTTTAATCCAATTTACATTGAAATTATTATTTGGAATTTATAAATCTATTTTATAGATTTAAATAAATGATCTTGTAATAATGATTTTTGATATCAAATCAAAACTGGAGTTTTAATAAATCTTTTAAGAAAGATTTAAGATTTTATTTTCAGAGTTTATCTCTGATAAAATTAATGAGAATCTTCTAATATGAATATCTTATTAAAAGAATACTCTGAGTTGGAATGTGGCGAAATGTGTGATTTTCCAATATTTGCTTTTTAATCACAAAATACGCGATTTATTCAGAAAGACCGGGTTTAACCCATTCTGAATAATCATCACGACGATCAAGAGTCGAAGATGAAGACGGTGATTGAAGACCGAAGGTTTTCACATCGTTGGGATGATGATGACTGGTATCTTGAATTGGGGATTGGCCTTCCAAGGCAAGGTATTTAGTAATGATTGTCCAAACGCATTTGGAGATCGACGGATACGTTGTTTCGCTCAGACCCAGAGCGAACTTGTAAATGGATTGTGTGTCTGACATTGTATTCCTTTCTATTGTATTTGTTGAACGCTAATGATTATACATTTCTGTTTGGTGGTGAAGAATTTATTCTTTACTTATCACCCTTCTCTAAGACGTATGAGCTTAGAGGTTATATATATATATTGGTAGATGATCAATAATATGGTAGGGTCTGACAATGTGGCATGCTAAGATGCAAATGATCAAGGCTTCGTTGAAAAGCAGGCCTTGTGGTTGATGATCAAAGCACAGTCTATTTAGGTATAGCTTTGTGTATATCGTGACTTCGCGAGCCTCACACACCGGTTGAGTCTAAAACGGGAGAAGGGAACGCAGCGAGTGCACACGTTTCTTTCTAGCTAGAAGTGGTGTTGGGCTTTAACACGGCCCGACATTTGCTTATGTGGTTGATGGAATTTTTGCGAGGCCTCGGTTTATTCTTATCGGTCGCCCTCGGCTGATTTGTAGATCCAATAGGACCGGGGAGCGTGTGTTCAGGCATAACTAATACACTAAAGTATTTGTGGACCGGCCCTGCTGTATCCAAGGGTTCGCCAGCGTCTTAATCCTGAGGCATTGCTAGAGTGTCTCGAATCGGTCAGGAGCTCCTCCCTAGCCTTGACTCATGATGGAAACCCAATTTCCAATACGCCCTTGCGGTTTTGATTGTATTACTAGTATGGCGACATAGTAGATGGTATCTATGCCGTCTAGGATTGATATTATAGTTGAAATGTTTTAAATATATCTATACACACTAATAATAATATCGTTTTTACGTATCAAGCATCTTTTGACCATTATAAGGTAAAACCCTATCCTCTGGTGTGCGTTGCATTGTGTGATGGGACCTGGGTCTTATAATGCTTTCATTTTTCTAAAAAGCATTGCGATATTTGACGATTTACTTTAATTATGCACTGGCAATCCAATGGAGTAAACCCGTTCCGCGTTTGCGGCATGGTCCTGTGATTAGCCTACTTATTAGATAAGTTAAGTATAGAATTCACACACCAATCCTTGTTGCTGGCTATGGAGATGGTTACGCATGATAGGGGGTTCTCGCCATGGTGTTTGGTGGCGAGAAGTGGACTCTTACCCATACATGTCCTTTATTTATTAGGGTTGGTTAGGCGTTAGCCTGGAGGCTCGAAAGGGTCGCCGTAAAACAAGGTGTACTGGGGTACCTCTGTAAGCCACGGTGGGAGTTTAGCCCATTGCCTCATGGCGGGTCGTTACAGCTGGTATCAGAGCTCAGGTTAGCTCAAATCTTTGGGGTACAACTCATTAGAACTGAACAGAAGACTTATCAGAGGTTAGATTAGTAATATCCAATAAGAATACTCATTAGAGATAGGATCAGCAGTATCCTAGAATGAGAATACTCATTAGAGATGGGGTTAGCAATGCCCTAGAATGAGTCAGAGTGGAAAATTTATAATTAACGTACTTATTATTATATATAATTCGATTTTAGAAAATATGATTTTGAATATATAAAAATTATATATTTTTGGAAATTTGATCAACTAACTGATTGATGATTGTGCTGTGTGAACATTAATTCAACTAATAAAAATGATTAAACAATTAAAGAATGAAAATTAAATTAGTTAAATAAACAACCTTAGCTTCATTTCCTTTTCGAGGACGAAAAGATTTTAAGTGGAGGAGATTGTAACAACCCGCAAATTCTGAACCAATTTAAAAATTTTATTTTAGAAAATTTTAATGAATTTTGAGGTTGTAATATAATTTATTATTAATAATAATGGCTAGAATTTATTTTAATCATAGTTAAAACGAATAAATTTAATTTTAAATATAAAAGGAGTTAGAAATGGCGCGGTAGTTTTAAAATTTGATTTTGAACTTTAACTAGATGTACAGAATTCAAAATAAATCAGAATTGACTGAAACCAGAAATATTTAAATCTATTTAATCATGGCTTTCTAATGAATCTGAAAAATTGAAATTTCATAGCGGAAATCAAAAGTTATGGCCAATTCAATTTTTAGAAAGGTCGTAGTAGAATTTTATATATATAATATATATGGCCCGAAAGGCTACTTTTCACATATGAAGGAATTTCGACTCGAAACCACTTCCATTGAGTTCAGAATGATGTTTCTGCATTTAAAAAGTATAAACACTTATATACTTTGAGTTTCAGAAATTATTTGTTTAAAAATATATTTTTAATATTAAATATATTGGCCTTAAAAATAGTCATTTTTCAAACGACCTCGTTTTCGACGAAACCGCTTTTGTTGGAACCGGAATGTCAAATTATTGCTAGGTTTCAATTTTCAGAATTTTTCGAATTAATATGTGAGCGTGGCAAACGAAAATGTGTTTTGACTATTTCAGTTAAATTTAAACGCCTTAAAAATAGCCATTTTTCAAACAGTCTCAGAATTCAACAAAATTAGTCTCGTTAGAACCGTACCGTCATAAGAAAGCTAAAATTTTTTTTTTAGAATTTTCTGAGGTCATATGTGGCCCCGGCATATTTAAATGTACGGTCAATATTTAATTAATTAATTTTTAATGGAATTTTAAATAAATTTTCTACAGAAATCGGAATTGGACCCCGAGACCCATCCCATTATGTTCAGAAGGCCTCAAAACGTTAAGATCGACAGTAAGCAAGCCCAATTCGGAGACACCCGCATTTTCACCTTTATAACACATTTTTAATAATAAAATAATAAAAAAATCCGAAAATTCAAACCCTAACCCTAAAAACGCAGCCGCCGCCTATGGCTATTTAATGGCCAGAAACTTCCCAACTTCAAACATCAATTTCTCTCAATCCGTTCAACGAAAGTCTACAAATTATATACCAAATCGAAGAGAATTCAGAGAGCTTCGAATCTTACGGTTAAGATCAGGTTTTGGTGCACTGATTTCGCGAATTCTGGCGAGGAAGTGGGGGCGTTCGGGTTCGATTTTCGAGAGAAGGAGGATGCCGAGTGAAACGACCCGAACTTCCCAGTAAAGGAAAGCCTGGATTACTTTGAGAACAACACACAACAGAACACAAACTGAAGAGCATTTTATTGCTGATTACAACAATTACATCAGAGTAAAAGAATATAACAGAGTATGAAAACTTATTACACAAAAGTAATACATTAATATCAGAGGTTTAAATTACACTTAAATGGCAGCGGAAAAATATTACAAATATACAACTGAAAGGAATACACGGATACAGATCTTTCCAAATACCGCTTCAACTGTAAGCCAGGATCCTGTAAATATATCTATAAAAAAAACCTACTCGACTGCGCGTGTGGAAAATAAGGGCACCCGAGTTTGCCAGTGAAACAAACTACAGGTCAATCATGGGACTGGTATGAGAAATCTTAACTTAACTATCTAATAATAAGGCTAATCACAGGACCACGCCGCTAACGCGGAACGGCTTTACTCCATTGGATTGCCAGTGCATAAATTAAAGTAAATCGTTAAACAACGCAATGCTTTTCAGAAAAAAAATGAAACCATTATAAGACCCAAGTCCCATCACACAATGCAACGCAAACCGGAGGATAGGGTTTTACCTTATAATGGTCAAAAGATGCATGATACGATAAAACGGATTTAATATTAGTGTGTGTGTATATGGGTATATATATAATAAACATTTCAATCCTAATGTATCAATCATAGACGGCATAGTACCCCATCCTACTATGTCGCCATACTAGTTCTACAATCAAAACCGCAAGGTCGTATTGGAAATTGGATTTCCATCTTGAGTCGAGGCTAGGGGCAAGCTCCTCTCCGATTCGAGACACTCTAGCAAATGCCTCAGGATCCCCCGCAGTGAACCCTTGGATCTTCAGGGCCGGTCCCCGCCTATCGGCAGTGGATTGGTTATGCCTGAACACACGTTTCCCGGTTCCTTTGAACCTATAATATGACCACTATCGGTCTATAAAAATCCGAGGCGCCTCAAAATCCATCATCCACCTAAGTAAAATGCCAGGCCGTGTTAAAGCACTGACACTACCACTATCTAGAAAGAAACGTGTGCACTCCCTGCAGTCCATATCCCGTTTTTGACTCATACCGGGGTGTGAGGCTCGCGAAGTCACGATATACACAAAGCTATGCCGTAATAGGCTATGCTTTGATCATCCCACAAGGCCATGCTTTTTAACAAAAGCCTTGATCATTTGCATCTTGGCGTGCCACATTGACAATTCATGCCATGCGATCAATCACTATTAATATATACCAGGGTGTTAAGTGGAGAATAAATCCTCCACCACCAAACAGACATACATTAATAGAAATCGATTTAATTCACATGGAACGAAATCCAATGTCAGACACGCATCCATTTACTAGCTCATGCTCTGGGTCTGAGCGAAAACCAAATCCGAACAATCAACAATAGTCCGGACGGTCACCACTGAAGCCCCTTCAAGGTAGCTACTCCCATCAAGGGTCTCTGTAGCAACACATCCATCCGATGTGAAGATCGTCGGTCTTCAACCACCGTCTTCATCTTCGACTCTTCATCGTCGTAGTAATTATTCGGAATGGGTTAAACCCGGTCTTCCCGAATAACTCACGTATTTTATAATTAAAAATCAAGTACTATAAAAACACATCCAACGCCACATTCCAATTCAGAATATTCTTCTAATAAAATATTTGTATTATTCTATCAAAGATAAATCCTTTAAGTTTATTCTTAAATCTTTTCATTTAAAGATTTATTAAAAACTCCAATTTGGTTTTAAATATAAAAATCATTATTTAATGATTATTTATTTTTTAAGAAATTATCTTATCCTTATTTGAGTTAAAGAACTAATGTCATTTAAAACATTGTTCACGATAAACTCAAATTCATCTGCGTTAAATAGGGGATTTTTGTAGTAATCAGACCAATGTATAATCGATATGAATTTCTGTATCGGGCTATTAATATAAATGGAATAACGACAAAGCCTTTTAAATTCCATATATATATTAACGACCTTCTTTTACAGAAGCTCATCTCGAATATTATTAAATCAAATTCCATTCAATCCCAATTTAATATATTAAATTGGAAAACTTTACTCTTGGAAAATATTCCATTTTAAATCTTAATAAAAGATTCATAAATCCCAAATTATATTCCACTGCAAACTGGGTTAAAGAACAAGTGTCGTTTAAAACACTGTTCACGATAAATCCAATTTACATTTCATTTTATTCCAATTATCAAATATGATTGGAACTCTAAAAATCTTAATTAAAAGATTTATTTTTTGCTCAACTGGGGTTAAGAACAGTGTTATTTAAGACACCTTTCATGAAAACCCAAAAATCTAATTTATTCTATTTAATTCCAAGTAAATATTAACTTATTGGAAAACTTTATTAAATCTTAATTATAAGATTTGTTCTAGTTAATAACTAGTTCATATCGATAAAATATATTTTTATCTTTTCAAAAAAAATTGGAATTTTTCACCTACGATCTTTCTAAATCATTTATTATGATTTTACATAATTTTTGCATATTTTTTTATAATTTTATTTTCGCTCATACAGTCGGTTTCCAATAACGGCCACCGAACTGCACTTTCAGTGACCTTTTCTAAAATTGATTTGGAAATAATTCCAAATCCAACCGTTAGATTTTAAAGTTCTTATATCCGTTGGAAAGATCATTTCGATACGTACCCAACCGTTCCGGTTTTAGGAGGATCCGACTGTCGGATCTCCCGTTACGTCCATTTAAAGTTAATGGTCGAAATTCGCGAATGGTCGCTGCGCGGCGCGTTCTGTTCAGGCCATTAAATATATATATATATATATATATTATATTGTCGATTTCCATTTAAAACATACTTTATAAAATATTTATAAATTCGCTTTAAAACGGTTTTAACTTCATTTCTAATTTAAAGTCAAAATTGAATATTCTATTTTCTTATCATATTAAAAATATTAATATTAAATTTTTAAATCACTTTTTTTATATTCATTTATATTTTACACTGGGCCAGACCCCCCACATTAAGCCTGCGACTTATGGATGCTGGATATGCCGGTTGGTTCCAGGCAGACTTATCCCATAAGTTGGGCTTAACCTCGTGTCATAGCCCGTTTCATATTTTAACTCAACCCTTTTTGTTGCTACTACTTAACAAATAAAATAAAATCTCTTGAATTCAAAACATCAAAGCCACTATTTGATTTCTTTAACTGAATATTATATTAAAATATTCTTTTAATTTAAAATTGGAATGAGGCCCAAAAAATTACCATATAATTTAATTATATGGATTTCCGCCACAAGAATATTATACTAATGATAAATATTATAAAAACCATCCACAACATCCAAAGTGCATCATATATTGTATAAGCGTCGAATAAATAACGTTTATAACTAATCACAAGGGAGATGTGTGAATATCATCCCAAGACCCGTGTGGGGTTTTCAACCAACACATAACCATAACAAATAATTGAATAAATTATTGTGCACATGGGCGATGTGTGAAAATTATCGTCCCAATCACATAAACAAGTCAGGAAACTTGTAAATGGAAGTGTATTACACAATATATAACACGACGATAAAAATGTCTCTTCTATTTCTATTCTTTTTATCGCATATAAAATGACGATAAAAAATATAATCTTTATTTCTATACTTTTTATTCTAATTTACATTTTCTAATAAAAATTTCCCTTTATTCTAATTTACATTGTATGAAATGTTAATTCCTTTACAGTGTATAAAATGTTAATTCCTTTACATTGTATGAAATGTAATCCTCTTTATATTATATAAAAAATGTAATCTCTTTTTATATTGCATAGAAGACGTACTCTTTCCTATATTAACCAGGAAATGTATTCTTTTTAGCATTACAAATAACTATGTATCTTTTCTATATTGGATAGAAAATGTATTCCTTTATCATTACATAGAAACATGTATTTTCTTTATTCATTTCTTAGATTACATTGGAAAATGTAATTTCTTTGCATTGTATAAAAATGAAATCTTTTGATGTGACATAAAAATGTAACCTTCTTACATTACAAATAAAATGTAATTCTTTTTATTTGCAAAGCAAATGTAAATCCATTTTTCGGTATAAAGAAAATGTAATCTTTTTACTTAACATAAAAATAATGTTTATTCATTCTTTGATTAAATTTAAAATGTAATTTTTCATTTCAATATATGATTACATAGAAAAATGTTATTTTTCATTGCCATATATGATTACATAGAAAAATGTAATCTTTCATTGCAATATATGATTACATAGAAAAATGTAATCTTTTTAATTCATTTCTAATTACAGTGAAAAATGTAATCTTTTTATTTTCCTTTCTTACATTAAAAAAATGTAACTTTTCCTATTTATATTACATTATAAAAATGTAACTTTTCTACTTTTTAACTACATCAAATAAAAATGTATTTTTTATACTTTTTGATTACATTAAATAAAAATGTAATTTTTTCTACTTTTTGATTACATTAAATAAAAATGTAATTTTTTCTACTTTTTGATTACATTATATAAAAATGTAATTTTTTCTACTTTTTGATTACATTAAATAAAAATGTAATTTTTTTTTATTCTTCCTATATTTACATGAAAAATGTAATATTTTTCTTTCATTCTTTAATTACATTATAAATGTAATATTCTTCTTTCATTCTTTATTTACATTTGAAAATGTAATCTTTTTATTTCATCTTTAATTACATTAAAGAAAAAATGTATTCTTTTTATTTCATTTCTAATTACAGTGAAAAATGTAACTTTTATGTCAACACATTTGATAACCAATGCACCTTCTCCTAAGATTCATTTACATTGAAAATGTAAGTCTTAATGTTTTCTCATATACAATAAAATATGGATTTTTATTGTTACAAAATTTTCATTTCAAACCAATGTGTATTTTTAATGATTCATACAAATATATATATATATATATATATATAAAAAAATTTCAGTGTAACACATTTTTATTTAACTAATGATCATTTTTAAAATTTCATTTACATAAAAAAATTGCAAATTTCAAAGAAAATATATTTTATATACAATGAACATTTTGATGTTTCATTTACGATAAAATAATAAATTTTAAAGTAAAGACATTTTTATATCATAATGTTTATCTTTAATGTTGCATTTACATTGAAAACGTAAAATCAAATGTATAAACATTTCTATATGACATGGTTCACTTTTAATGTTCATTTACATTAACAAATGTAAATTCAAAGTATAATCTTTTTTATATAACAAGGTTCACTCTTAATGTTTATTTACATTAAAAAATGTAAATTCATTGTAGGACAATTTTCGTTCTAAATAATGATCATATTTTTATATATATACAATAAAAATCTAATTTTTATTGTTCACACAATTCTATATTATAACATGAATATTTCATAACACATAAATATTTTAGAAAGATTCAATCACCAAAATCAACCAATTTCACATCACACATAACAACACATAGCAATTAATAGTGGAGGGATAATATCACAATCATAATTACTTTATTTTAATTATTTAAAAGGAAACAGAATTCTCACATTGATTTGATTCTGAATTTTCAACGTGCTCTGTTTCAAATCTGGTCTGTTCCATTACGAAGATCTTATCAACACGAGTTCAATGCATTTTGTTTTGCTGAATTCTGACTACGTAGTAAAAAGATATGGCATTTTAACATTTGATTTCATAAATTATTTAACTAATTATAATTAACAATTATAATTACATGATTAAGGGTTGATAATGCTTTCCCCTTCGTCGCTAATTGCTGAACCGTAGGAACCCAACATCGTGCCTTCCAATCCCAAAACGCACAACACCCGAGGCCTCCAGTTGACGATCAACCACCACCAATCCAACCGCCTACGTGAGCGCGCCCATCGCCTACAAGAGCTCGAGATCCGCACCCCCATGCGCTCCCAGAATCCAGTTCGAACTCAGCATGTTTGTGTGCAAAAATTGAGAAATCCAAGCCTTTGAATTCGATCATAACCGTTGATAATAATAAGCTTGTTGTCCTCTTCGATTTCGTGTTTTTTTAGATTCAAATTTTTTTGTTTGAACTCAACGAAAAAGAGGGAGGAACGAGAGAAGTTTCCGGCCATTGGTGTTGTTGAAAGTGGCGGCTACATATATTAGATTAGGGTTACGTAAATGGTAGGTATATATATACTAATACTATTTTATCCTTTTATTCCAAAAGACCCATTTAATTATAATTAAATTCCTAATGAATTGTTATACTTTGATTTTACCACACCATAATTACCATATGACCAATTAGTATTTATTTACACATTTTACATTCATAATTCGCAGTCATCATCTTAACCATATAAATTAATTTCAGAATGCTGCGTTCTATATATATATCGTTTTGATTACTTAAATAATTTACGCTATTTTTAAAACAAATTCACATACCAAAATTCAAGTTAGTTATTACACCGATTTACAGTGTTTGGTTTCAATTGTAATTAAATTTCATTAAGTATATATATATATATATATATTTAATTTCACTAAATTTGGTTTGATTTAATTATGTCAATGAGTTACAAGATTTAAAAAAAATAGCAATCCAAATATGGTTACATGTTTATTGTATATGGACAAAAACAAATGGTTTCATATGTTAATCAATCTTCTACCATTACCTTATTAATTCACTTTAATGGACTTTAATTACAATTAATTGTAGCTTATTTCCAATATTAAATTCCATCCTTCATTGTTTACCATATAAACAAAACCACCCATTTATTTGAAATCAATACACGTCACAAATGTCAAAATATGTTAATTTAATTACTTTCACAGTTATACCGTTTAAAGCTGATTTGTGAATTTCTTGACTCAATTAGATTCCAAAGATTCAATAATTTCAATACAAACCAATTTATAACTATATTTACAATCAATGCATATATTCATTTTACAAACAATGGATTATATCTTATTACTGTATTCAATACATTAAAGAATCCATATACATGGAATTTCAAAATTATTTAATCCATTATATATTGTTAATTCAGTATTAACTTCTTACTTCAACATAATTATATTATCAAACAAGTCAAGTTCATAAATAGCTATTGAAATACATTATTTAACAAGACAAGTCAAATTCCATACTTTATAAATTTACAACATAAACCATTAATTATAATATTTAAACCAACATTGTTTTAAATCAAATAGTTTGTAAAATCTAATTTTAAAGTTATTCTTACATTTTTATTTTAAAAAAAATATTAACCAATTTATACTCCATATTCCCCAAAATAGCTTAAATTAAAAAAATTAAAATTGGTTCTGAAATTCCGGGTTGTTACAATCGCCCCCACTTAAAATCTTTTCGTCCTCGAAAAGGAACGTAGCTAAAAGTTGTTTAATTAACCAACCTAACTTTAAATTTTTATTCATTGGTTTCAATAATTTTGTTAGTTAAATTAATTATCATTTCTATACTTTTACTAGTTAAACTAATAATCAAACATCACAACCAGCAATCAATTAGGTGATTAACCTTTCAAATATATATAACTTTTATATATAGTCAAAAATCATATTCTTAGTGTAAATCACAGCAATGTGTCCTAACTAAGTGTTGATTCTCATACCAGTCAATGGAAATATATAAGAATCCCACTTTCGAGACTCGAATATAAATACTGATGATGTCCAGACATCACCAGAATTATCCCCGGGCGTCTAGAGTGTGATTCTATATCTATCCAGTATATTAAAACTTCGAATATTCGTTAATTACTCGTATTTTCAAAATCTTTATATACTCGATTGTCCACATTAAAATATAATATACTCAAATACGTATTTTTAGATAAAATTTCAAAACTAGATTTGTTTTTATTTTAAAGAAAATAATACTCTTCACACTCGTTCTAGGATACTACTGATCCTATCTTTAACGAGTTATTCTCATTGGATATTACTAATCCAATCTCTGATGAATTCTTTCGTTCGGTTCTAATGTGTTTTGTTCTCAAGCTCTGTAAACCAAAGCTCTGATACCAACTGAAACGACCTGAACTTCCCAGTAAAGGAAAGCCTGGGTTGCTTTGAGAACAACACACAACAGAACACAAGCTGAAGAACATTTTATTGCTGATTACAACAATTACATCAGAGTACAAGAATATAACAGAGTATGAAAACTTATTACAGAAAAGTAATACATTAATATCATCGGTTTAATTTACACGTAAATGGCAGCGGAAAAATATTACAAATATACAACTGAAAGGAATACACGGATACAGAGCTTTCCAAATACCGCTTCAGCTGTAAGCCAGGATCCTGTAAATATATCTGTAAAAAAAGCTACTCGACTGCCCGTGTGGAAAATAAGGGCACCCGAGTTTGCCAGTGAAACAAAAAACAGGTCAGTCACGGGACTGGTACGAGAAATCTTAACTTAACTATCTAATAATAAGGTTAATCACAGGACCATGCCGCTAACGCGGAACAGGTTTACTCCATTGGATTGCCAGTGCATAAATTAAAGTAAATTATTAAACAACGCAATGCTTTTTAGAAAAAAAATGAAACCATTATAAGACCCAAGTCCCATCACACAATGCAACGCAAACCGGAGGATAGGGTTTTACCCTATAATGGTCAAAAAATGCTTGATACGATAAAACGGATTTAATATTAGTGTGTATATATGGGTATATATATAATAAACATTTCAATCCTAATCTATCAATCATAGACGGCATAGTACCCCATCCTACTATGTCGCCATACTAGTTCTACAATCAAAACCGCAAGGTCGTATTGGAAATTGGATTCCCATCATGAGTCGAGGCTAGGGGCAAGCTCCTCTCCGATTCGAGACACTCTAGCAAATGCCTCAGGATCCCCCGCAATGAACCCTTGGATCTTCAGGGCCGGTCCCCGCCTATCGGTAGTGGATTGGTTATGCCTGAACACACGTTTCCCGGTTCCTTTGAACCTATAATATGACCACTATTGGCCTATAAAAATCCGAGGCGCCTCAAAATACATCATCCACATAAGTAAAATGCCAGGCCGTGTTAAAGCACTGACGCTACCACTAGCTAGAAAGAAACGTGTGCACTCCATGCAGTCCATATCCCGTTTTTGACTCATACCGGGGTGTGAGGCTCGCAAAGTCACAATATACTGATTGTCGCTAATCTATGAATTAGAAAAGCGCGATATTTGTAATAAAATTCTGCAAGCGCACAGGTGTGTAGCATACAGGTCGAACACAGGGAGGTAAATTAAAATCAAATTATTTATCTAATCACTTGGGCGAGTTAGACGAAGCCTGGAGATTTTGTTGAAATAAAAACAAACTGAAATTGCGAACTTAGGATTATCGTTGAATCTAGTCAACGATTAATCACTAAAGAAAGTAAATTGCAAAACAAGAACAACAATGCAGAAAATAAAAGTGCGGAATAAGAAGAACAACAAAAATAAAATTAGGATTGTCGTTGAAATTAATCAAACGACTAATCACTAATGAAACAAATGTAAAATACAATTGGTGCTCTTCCAAAACTAATTGTGAAGACAACACCTATAGCTAAGAAAGAAAAATGCAGAAATAGTAAAAAGGAAGAACTTTTATTAATGGAGAAGAGAATACAGAATAATGGATAAGATGGTGGCTACAATGACAGTACAAGGGTATTTATAGGATAGATAGCCAAACCCTAACCCTAATACAATGATAGATGGGCCTTAGGGAAAAGAGTTTACAATGAAAGTTTCAAATGGGCCTTAGTTAAATCTATTAAATTTTTGGCCTTTCTTCTTTTTCTCTTGGTTCTTTGACAAGCCTCCTTTAATTTGAGATGTGCATGGCCTCTAAATCAGTTATTTTCTTGTCCAACAGCAGCCAGATGTGAGATCTTCATCTACAATTCTTCAAAATGCATTTACACAGCAAATTGATCTCTATTTCTCTTCATTTCTGGTTGCATGCGGGCTGGGTTGGAATACTTGTAAAAGTAACAAAACAATACCCAAGTAATATTTATTTATATACAAAAGATAAGATATAAGAGCATAAAATAAACATATTTCTATGTCAATCAAATACCCCCACACTTATCTTTTACTCGTCCTCGAGTAAAACAAGAAATGAAAAACCAAACTAGATAGGTCACACTTTCGTAGGAAACACGATTGCATTGAGCGTATGCAACAAGCCGTTAAACCTCTAGGTGTCCCTAGTAGGACGAGTGGTGTCTCGTGAGGGTTTTCAGCGGATACTACCCACAAAATCCAAATGCAGTATGATATGATTCTAATGAAACTACATGAATGCAATGGACAAATGCAAAATAAAAACAAAAATGGAAACACGACTTGTTTCAGGAAAGTGGTACAACAAATTAAATTAACAATTTCTAATCAGTTGATTTTATTTTAGATACCTCAACTTGTCACAAATTTTCTATATAAATCAAGTTTTCAAATGTTAAATTCCAGTTTGGCCAGTTAGTTCAGTCGATAACATAGTGCAGCCATGAAATAGATTCTTAGTTTGCTTGGCATAGTTTGTAAAGTGGTATTCTAATTTTCTCATGTATGGCTAGTCAAATCAATAAGGTCAAGAAGTGTTTGGGCATCATCGCTTATTCTTTATTCTATAGAATTTTAAAATTTATGTTCAAGTACATACACCTAATATAGAAGACCAAGGTTA
Source organism: Allium sativum (assembly GCA_030737875.1). Lineage (NCBI taxonomy): Eukaryota > Viridiplantae > Streptophyta > Magnoliopsida > Asparagales > Amaryllidaceae > Allium > Allium sativum. The sequence goes on along the minus strand of CM060919.1, from coordinate 737,228,003 downwards.
ACCACCCATGCACTGCCTCGCGGACTAACGGAGAGTAGGTAAAGAGCTTGGCGGATTGTGCATGCCGACTTTGACTTTGTCAACAACGTGTTGGTAATCCTTAGCTGTCCAATTGAGACGACCCCAAACCCCGTACTGACGGCGGCAAGGGTAATCCGTGGAATATAACACAGAAACAGATAATAGCAGAACATAATTAAATAAATACACCAGATAATGAACAATAGAACATGCTGTATAAAAGTAATCATCAGAGTTACACAGTATACAGGATCTTACTTAGTACAAATACAGTTCAGCTATACATAAATGTCTACAGCGGAAAAACAAACAAAATATGTACAATTGGAGCTGAACAGCATAAAAAGAGATAAATGATAGAATCCATCTTCAGCTCCAGCTATCCGGAAAGAACCAGCTAAACCTGAATACAAGGCTGCCCGTGTAGAAAAAGGGGCACCCGAGTTTGAAAGTGAAACAAACTACGAGTCAGTCATGGGACTGGTATGAGAAATCTACTCAACACATATATAACTTGGCTAATCACAGGACCACACAACTTTCGTGGAACGGGTTTACTCCATCGGATTGCCAGTGCTTTAAAACAAATCTTTCTTTTAAACAACGCAATGCATTTTATAAAAATGAAGCCATTATAAGACTCAGTTCCCATCACACAATGCAAAGCAAACCGGGGGATAGAGTTTTTACCTTATAACGGCCAAAATATGATTGATACGAATAAAACAAAAGGCATTTGATATTATTACTAGTGTTTATATGCTTTGAAAACAATTTCAAACCATAACTATCAATCATAGGCGGCATGGGTACCATATATCATGTCGCCATATATATATATATATATATATATATATATACAATCAAAACCGCACGATGTCGTATTTGGAAATTGGATTTCCGTCCTGAACCAAGGCAAAAGATAGTCCTTACCGAATTCGAGACAATCTAGCCCATGTCTCCGGAACAGCCGCAACTGCCCCTTGGAGCGACAGGGCCGGTCCACACGGAGTGGATTATAGTGCCTGAACAATACGTTTCTCCGCCCTTTGGGGCGTAAACGAGCCAACGAATGACTCCATCGGACCCGGATCGTCCGATCAAACCGAGGCGCCTCGCAACAGCAACAACCACATAGGTGAAAAGTATATAAATGTCAGGGATGGTAGGTCACTGACACCACCCTAGCTAGAAAGAAACGCATGCCCTCCCTGAGGTCCTTCTCCCGTTTCTGGTTCATACCGGGGTGTGAGGCTCGCGAATTCACATTATACACAAAGCTACGCCACACAGGCGGGGCATTGATCATCACCACAAGACTTTGCTTTTCAATAGAAGCCTTGATCATTTGCCACTTAGGCATGCCACACTAGCAATTCATGCCATGCGACTGATGTCCATCGATATACAACCTCTGAGCTCGTGTGTTTCAGAGAAGGGAGTTAAGCAAAAGAATAAATTCTCCGCCGCCAAACATATGTATATTTAATAGAGATCAATCAACACAGAATAAAATCCAATGTCAGACACACAGTCCATTTACAAGTCCATTCTGGGTCTGAACGAAACCGGAGGCACTAAATACCTCGAAAACCCATCGATCACCACGTACGTCTGGACGATCACCACTCATTATCCATATTTCGAGATGCCTCCCAATCAGGACCTCGGTTACCATCCAAACGAGGTGAAGAATTCCGGTCTTCGACCACCGTCTTCATCTTTGGTTTCTTATCGTCGATTTAGTTATTCAGAATGGGATAAACCCGGTCTTTTTGAGCAACTCGCGTATATAATAAACAAGTGCAACACTAACATACACACGCATCATTTCAATTCATTAGTCACTAACCGTCAATCAGTAAGAGAACGATTTCCCGAATATTAACCCCGAAGGCCGAAACCAACATCAGATCAACACTGTAATGTCCCGCATTTTTACCGGTTCGTAATTGAATATTTAAATCAGTTTAAATATTGAATTCGTAATATAAATGGGTTTATATATTAATTAAAACGAATTTAAGCATATAAAAATATATATCGAGCTCATAACGACGCTGCAGTTCGTAATTTAACGTTCTGAACTTCAACTGAGTGTACAGAAACCAGTTTAAATCGGATTTCTGCAAAACAAGAAACGTTGGAATCCGTTGAACTGTATTTCTCTAATGGATGTAGAAAATCGAGATTTCGAATTATATATTGAAAGTTATGTCCAAATTAAATATTCAGGAAAACAGCGGTATATTCGTTTTTGGCCATAACGGTTTATTTGAAATAACTAGATATCGGTTGCAAATCTGGACAATGTCCTTTTGAGGCGCAGCGATAATTTAATTTTTAGAATTTTACCGTAATTTTTAATTAATTAAATAAGCAACTATTTATGTGGAGTATTTTGTACCCTTAACTAGCATTTTGGGGTTTCAAAATATGAGTTAACCTACCGATATTATTACATTTTTGGGATCATTTCTCCTCGTTGAACACGACCATGTTCTTATTTCTGCCCGTAACGACTCGGATAAAAACAAAATTTCACATAATACGGTATACTATGATTTTAAAACCATAAAATATATTGATAGTGATACCCCATTTCATATGTCTATATATATATATATCCGTCCAAAATCTAAAGTTGAGGCACGTTACAACAATTAGCTCTAATTTCTTAACATATCTATTTTAGTGAACCGAACGATCAACGAAAGGCATGGTTTGATAATGTATATATGTAGCCTACTGTTCCTCAGCTTAGAAGTAACGTGGGTTCTATATAAATATATATATATACTTGTATTGCCTAATCTCCAAGTCTCGTACGCTACTGTTCCTTCTCGCAGACTACCTATCAAAGCTATACAGAAAAACCTTTCATGTATGATCGATCAATTCACAAATAAAAAGAAATATAATAATCAAGGAGTTATTTAAATCTGAAGCCTATTCTATTTTCTAGCTATGTTTCCTCTCTCTAAAAGCAAGAACGCAGGCATTAAATTGAAGCGACAACCCTTCAGCCCTAAGTAAAAAGGAGCTTCTCCCTTCTGCGCACACCCTAAAAGAGGAAAGGTAACCTACAATGTAAAGCTAAACTATGTCAAGGAAAATCAACAGCGGACCTATGATAATTCATATTGACAATTGACGCAGCCTAAACGTAGAGGATGTACCCCCTACTACTTCTACTCCTTGCCCGCCAAGGAACCCCATCTATAAATACAACAACTGATCTTGCCTCTCTCCCTCATTTAGAATTAAAAACAAAAACATATACTCGGTAAAAATTGTCCTCGTTAATTCTTTTGGCTTCTCCATTCGAGAACTTCACATTGGTCGGATTTACTTGGAACTCGAGAGTTCACCGAGCATGTTAGGAATGTCGTGGATTACTGTATTGGCTGCGAGATGCCGTAGAACGGAGCAGCATGGGGTGGCGCAAGTCATAACAGACTTGTAATGTTCACGTGAGTGCAAGGAGGACTTTAGCTTACGGGTTTAAAGGAGGACAAAGAGCAGAGGAGCGGATCTGGGTTCGTGTAAAGGAGATGTATGAAAGGAAAGGTGGCGCCTGTTTGTTAAATACAGGAAGTTGCGGATACAAGAAGTAGTTTACACAAGAGTTGGGAGGGAAAATGGTAAAAGAGATGAAGCGTTTGTAAAATGTTGATGCGGATGGGAACCCACAGTGCATGGCGGGTATTGTAGCGGTGGTTCGGACAATGGAGATTGCGGAGCAGAGCTACTAGAGTGGTGAAGTTGCGGTTTATAGACGGGAAGAGGTGTTATGAGTACATCGTGAGTTGTAGGGGGTTGTCGCATGCCTTGAAAACGTGATGATGGCAGCCTCGACGCATTTGAAGATGGGGAGCTCGAGTGTATTCAAATAGTGCGAAGTTCGTAGGTGGGTGTATGCACTGTGGAGCGAAGCATGTATTCATAAATTGGAAAATGAGTATACATCATGCGGGGTTGGTTTTATACGCGGAAATGGTGAACTGTGTGCAGTATCATTTGTGAGTATAAATAATGGAGCACTAGCGTTTTAGCTTGGGAAAGGGGGAGATTGAATGCGGATTGTTTTGATGGTTTGTTTTAGCTGGAGACTGGAGCGTGTATCAATAGTGGAAGGAGCAGTGAGGGGAAAGTATACAGTAGCGGTATAGGCTGCATTCACATTTGGGCTGGTGTATTATGTGTGAAGCCCAAAAGAAAATAATAAAATGAAAATAAAAAGGGCAAAAGAAAAGGGGTACGTGACATGTGAAGGATTGCTGGAGTACACGTTGTGTACAGGGGAATACACACAGGCACAGAGAAGTATGGACATCCATTGGCAAAGGAAATTGAAGCATATATATAATAAGGTGCGGCAGTCATGTATTTGATAAATGGAAAGAAGTAATTCAAACAAAGAAAGATGGCGTATGAAGTGGGATAGTAGCATACGGATTATGGGACGGTGACGCTGTGTAGTAGTTTCTGGCTTGGAAAGTGACATCAAGTCGGCGCGGAGAAGAACGACTACCGAGATTAAGTACAAAGTCCAAACAAGACGAAGTGAGCTGCATTGGAACCGTGATCGCAGAAGCTACATGTACGAACTGGTTTGGAGCGATCTGAGACTCGTTGCAATTTTAAGGCAAATTTAACGACTGATCAAATCAACTGACGCAAATCGTTAATTAACGGTTAACGCGCCAAGGTGAGTAAATTCACTAACTCTGTTTATTTAAATATTTTAATTATATTTTAAATAATGGTTGAATGCTATGTGATGGTTGTTTAGGCAGATTATGGTTAAATTGGTTGAAATATTATATCCCGTTGCATATGTACACATCACCGGTTGGATACTGATTTGACTAATATCTGTGGATGCGGAAATCGGTTGGAAGAACTCAACCGGATTCCTAAATATTTAGATGTATTGTTTGTGCACTGTTTGAACCGTGTTGAATGGAAATTCAACGTTATGTTGATTTGCTAAATAAACGATATCAGTGACAGTCAACCATAAACCCATTTTGTTAAGAAGTTGGTTGACCGTCTGACAAATCAACGAAGTTAATTATAAAAATTATATCTTTATAATTAAAGCAAAGTTTAAATTATAATAGAAATTCTATTATAAACTAGTATTGAGTTTGTATTGAGATGGTTTATTGAATTGGGGTTAATAATATGAATAAGAAGTAAATTGCCAAAAGACAAAGGACGTGATCGATTTTTGATAAGAGAAGTTTAAGAGAAATGTTTAAGGAAGATGGAGTGAAGAGTTAATGACCAATGTAAATAATTTTAAACACCCGTTTTTTTTCAAATAAGGATATGGCATATTTAAAATATGTCAAGATTTTTGTACCGAAAAGATATGTCAATATTTTGTAACGGAAAAATATGTCAAGATTTTGTAACAAAAAGATATGTCAAGATTTTTGTACCGAAAAGATATGTCAATATTTTGTAACGGAAAAATATGTCAAGATTTTGTAACGAAAAGATATGCCAAGATTTTTGTAACGGAAAGAGATGTCAAGATTTTTGTAACGGAAAGGGATGTCAAGATTAGTATAACGGAATATAACAGCGCATTGCAAGTCTTAGAACTATAGCGATAGAATAACGCTGTTGACTGGGCTTAAGCGTGACTGTTATGTCAAGATTTGTATAAAGGGGAATATTACAGCGTATGATAAGTTTTTAAACTATCACGATAAATTAGCGCTGTTGACAAACTTAAGCGTGATTGTGTGATGTTGTGTTATACCTTGGAGTGGATGTTTGTTTTTACTTCGATAGTTAAATAACCGACTATCGAAGTGTTTTGACCATCGTTGTCAATACGGAGAGACCGGTTGGATATATTATCCAGAACCACTCTGTATAGGCATAAACGTTGCGAATTCGATTATGCTGAAGATAATTGAAGACGGAGGGAAGTGCAAGGGTCGTCCTGTTTCAGAATGGTGTTTTCTGTTTGTCCAGTCCCAGGACAACTTGTATGGACGAATGTCTGACAGAGTATTCCTAAAGGTCACATAAGACGATCTTTTCAAGGTATTACGTCTGGTGGCGGAGAAATTCGTTTCTCTTAGCTTTTATACCCGTGATATCTTTGAGAAGATTAACTAGTGATTTGACGGGTTTGACGATGTGGCATTCAAAGTGTATGGTGGCCAGATGTCCTAAAAGGTAAACGTAGCCTCTAGCTTCACAACCAGGAAATGACAAAAATCGGGCAGGCAGCATGGCTATGTGGGTCGCTCCCATTAGGGTGTATAATCACCTATCTAGAGAAATTCCTTTTGTTTCTAAATCTATCGATTCTGCCCATTCGGGAACGGTGGTTTGAGTCCAACCGTTGGTGATATACATTCGATACACTCAAGCGAAATGAGTGGTCGGTCATGTGTGGGCCGGGTTGCAAGACGTTCTTGTTGAACCCTGTGTATTCGCCTCTAGAGATACATCATCGGAAGGTGGTCCCATACCTTGTCATAGTTGGAATCCAATCTCCAATAAGCGCCCTGCGGTTTTTGATTTTATACTATGTATGTAGAGCGTGAGATGCAAGCGTTCTACTATTTGGTTATTTATTTGATTAGACATTATTATAATATCACTGGATTTTGATATCAAAAATATTTTGGGTTATAGTAAGGTAAAAACCGTCCATGTTTATGTGTGGACCGGTCTTACTATTATCCTTTTTGTTTCAAAAAGGATTTTTCAAAGTTAAACCGTATGGTTGGAATTTACTCACACCAGTCCCATGACTGACCCAGAGTTTATTTTGTTTGTTTTCCCTAAACTCTTGGGTGCCCAAATTTGTACGGGCAGTCAAGTGTTTCAGGCTTTTACAGATACGCTTGAAGGAGCTAAAAGCAGAAGGCTTCACCGTTAGTATTTAGAGACTATCTCCGCTGTGATATGATGTATTGTGCTCTGATAATGGTATGTATATACAATACAGTTTGGTATTTCAAAGTTATGTTATATAATATATTTTATTCGTTCCGCTGTGAGATTCGTGTTTACTCTGATTATGTTCAGCTGTGTTCTTCTTCTTCTCCTATTCTATTAGTTCTATCTTTTCTATCTCATCCTCTAACTTCTTTCTATTAATGGTCCGGTATTTTCGATGTCTGAACAATCGACGCTGGGTTTTGTGTCGATTTTCGGAGTCGAAAATTCTTGGGTCGTTACAGTGGTATCAGAGCTGAAGGTTATGTGATTACCTTGGCTCTGTGGCGTGACACAATAAAGATAGGGGTTAGTATTACCCTAGATTGAGTTTGAGTGTATACATATGAGCGCGTATTTGTAAATTGATATAAAAACTGTTTTATATTGTGTTAATTGATCTGTTGAGTGGTATATGAATTCCAGATCGACGCGTTTAGCTGACGAGGTCGATAGGGATTTATAAACGCTTGGATAGAGAATTTCGACATAGTATTGTTTTGAAAAAGAGTAAATGAGATAATTTTACTCGAAATATATTTTGATATAAAGAAAACATGTATATTGGAATTATCTCATATATATTGAATGTGTTGGGTGAACTTATGATCGAATAAGATTTATAATTGAATTGGTTATATAAATAACCAATCGAAATATTTTATACATATAATATGTAAAATCAGATATACTAAATCTGAAATTTAAACCAGAATTGGAATAAAAAATTCTGAAACATGAAAATGTTTGTAAATGAAATTTGAATTAAATATATGGAATTTTAAGATCCTGGGGAAATTTTGAAATATTATCCAAGTTTCGAAAAGATATTTTTGAAGTAATTTCAAATAAAAGTATTTGAATATGAGTTTTGAAAGTGATATAGTATTGAACTCACTTTGATCACTGGGAAATAAATTCTGATGATGACGGCCGCATTATCAGTATTCGTTTTCGAGTTACTAAGTGACGGATTACTACCAAAGATCTTGTTTAAAATAAGTTGTTCGGAAATTCAAATGTTTGAATTGCTAAGTTATGAATATGATTTCAAACTGATTTGAAGGGAAACCCCAGGAATTTGAATTCTGAAATTTAAAATTTACTTATGAAGTAAATAAACAGCGAATTTAAATAAGTCAAATAAAATTGAAGCCAAGTAAGTGGAAATCGTACTGGAATAAGGATTTGACTTGGCAAAGTAGTTGAGTTGTGAATTGAGATTGGGAATGGAACCAACTTGGTTGGGAAATTTGATTATTTGGAATTGGAATTGAACTGGAGTTTGAATAAGAAATTTGAGTTGGGATATAAGAGAACTATTGATTGAGGATAAATTGACTCGAGTTCAGTTGGAGATGCAGTTGGGTATGCTGAATGGATTGCAAATGGAAGCGAGAAAGTTGGATACTCCGTAAATGGAGAAGGCCAGAGTGGCAAGTTGTAGTAGTACTGAATGAACCGTGCAGCAGAGAGGCTGACGAAATTCTCCGAAAATTAAAGTATTAGAAAATTTTCAGAATTTTGAAAATTTTCGTTACAAAGAAGGGAATTAATATTTTGATCAGTTCAGTTGGAACTGAAATTATGAAGTAAACCAAAAAGATTTTTAACCTGTTTTCAATAGAGAATTGTAGCATTTTCCACATCTTAGCAATTTCGAGGACGAAATTATTTTAAGGGGGAAGGAATGTAATGTCCCGCATTTTTACCGGTTCGTAATTGAATATTTAAATCAGTTTAAATATTGAATTCGTAATATAAATGGGTTTATATATTAATTAAAACGAATTTAAGCATATAAAAATATATATCGAGCTCATAACGACGCTGCAGTTCGTAATTTAACGTTCTGAACTTCAACTGAGTGTACAGAAACCAGTTTAAATCGGATTTCTGCAAAACAAGAAACGTTGGAATCCGTTGAACTGTATTTCTCTAATGGATGTAGAAAATCGAGATTTCGAATTATATATTGAAAGTTATGTCCAAATTAAATATTCAGGAAAACAGCGGTATATTCGTTTTTGGCCATAACGGTTTATTTGAAATAACTAGATATCGGTTGCAAATCTGGACAATGTCCTTTTGAGGCGCAGCGATAATTTAATTTTTAGAATTTTACCGTAATTTTTAATTAATTAAATAAGCAACTATTTATGTGGAGTATTTTGTACCCTTATCTAGCATTTTGGGGTTTCAAAATATGAGTTAACCTACCGATATTATTACATTTTTGGGATCATTGCTCCTCGTTGAACACGACCATGTTCTTATTTCTGCCCGTAACGACTCGGATAAAAACAAAATTTCACATAATACGGTATACTATGATTTTAAAACCATAAAATATATTGATAGTGATACCCCATTTCATATGTCTATATATATATATATATCCGTCCAAAATCTAAAGTTGAGGCACGTTACAACAATTAGCTCTAATTTCTTAACATATCTATTTTAGTGAACCGAACGATCAACGAAAGGCATGGTTTGATAATGTATATATGTAGCCTACTGTTCCTCAGCTTAGAAGTAACGTGGGTTCTATATAAATATATATATACTTGTATTGCCTAATCTCCAAGTCTCGTACGCTACTGTTCCTTCTCGCAGACTACCTATCAAAGCTATACAGAAAAACCTTTCATGTATGATCGATCAATTCACAAATAAAAAGAAATATAATAATCAAGGAGTTATTTAAATCTGAAGCCTATTCTATTTTCTAGCTATGTTTCCTCTCTCTAAAAGCAAGAACGCAGGCATTAAATTGAAGCGACAACCCTTCAGCCCTAAGTAAAAAGGAGCTTCTCCCTTCTGCGCACACCCTAAAAGAGGAAAGGTAACCTACAATGTAAAGCTAAACTATGTCAAGGAAAATCAACAGCGGACCTATGATAATTCATATTGACAATTGACGCAGCCTAAACGTAGAGGATGTACCCCCTACTACTTCTACTCCTTGCCCGCCAAGGAACCCCATCTATAAATACAACAACTGATCTTGCCTCTCTCCCTCATTTAGAATTAAAAACAAAAACATATACTCGGTAAAAATTGTCCTCGTTAATTCTTTTGGCTTCTCCATTCGAGAACTTCACATTGGTCGGATTTACTTGGAACTCGAGAGTTCACCGAGCATGTTAGGAATGTCGTGGATTACTGTATTGGCTGCGAGATGCCGTAGAACGGAGCAGCATGGGGTGGCGCAAGTCATAACAGACTTGTAATGTTCACGTGAGTGCAAGGAGGACTTTAGCTTACGGGTTTAAAGGAGGACAAAGAGCAGAGGAGCGGATCTGGGTTCGTGTAAAGGAGATGTATGAAAGGAAAGGTGGCGCCTGTTTGTTAAATACAGGAAGTTGCGGATACAAGAAGTAGTTTACACAAGAGTTGGGAGGGAAAATGGTAAAAGAGATGAAGCGTTTGTAAAGTGTTGATGCGGATGGGAACCCACAGTGCATGGCGGGTATTGTAGCGGTGGTTCGGACAATGGAGATTGCGGAGCAGAGCTACTAGAGTGGTGAAGTTGCGGTTTATAGACGGGAAGAGGTGTTATGAGTACATCGTGAGTTGTAGGGGGTTGTCGCATGCCTTGAAAACGTGATGATGGCAGCCTCGACGCATTTGAAGATGGGGAGCTCGAGTGTATTCAAATAGTGCGAAGTTCGTAGGTGGGTGTATGCACTGTGGAGCGAAGCATGTATTCATAAATTGGAAAATGAGTATACATCATGCGGGGTTGGTTTTATACGCGGAAATGGTGAACTGTGTGCAGTATCATTTGTGAGTATAAATAATGGAGCACTAGCGTTTTAGCTTGGGAAAGGGGGAGATTGAATGCGGATTGTTTTGATGGTTTGTTTTAGCTGGAGACTGGAGCGTGTATCAATAGTGGAAGGAGCAGTGAGGGGAAAGTATACAGTAGCGGTATAGGCTGCATTCACATTTGGGCTGGTGTATTATGTGTGAAGCCCAAAAGAAAATAATAAAATGAAAATAAAAAGGGCAAAAGAAAAGGGGTACGTGACATGTGAAGGATTGCTGGAGTACACGTTGTGTACAGGGGAATACACACAGGCACAGAGAAGTATGGACATCCATTGGCAAAGGAAATTGAAGCATATATATAATAAGGTGCGGCAGTCATGTATTTGATAAATGGAAAGAAGTAATTCAAACAAAGAAAGATGGCGTATGAAGTGGGATAGTAGCATACGGATTATGGGACGGTGACGCTGTGTAGTAGTTTCTGGCTTGGAAAGTGACATCAAGTCGGCGCGGAGAAGAACGACTACCGAGATTAAGTACAAAGTCCAAACAAGACGAAGTGAGCTGCATTGGAACCGTGATCGCAGAAGCTACATGTACGAACTGGTTTGGAGCGATCTGAGACTCGTTGCAATTTTAAGGCAAATTTAACGACTGATCAAATCAACTGACGCAAATCGTTAATTAACGGTTAACGCGCCAAGGTGAGTAAATTCACTAACTCTGTTTATTTAAATATTTTAATTATATTTTAAATAATGGTTGAATGCTATGTGATGGTTGTTTAGGCAGATTATGGTTAAATTGGTTGAAATATTATATCCCGTTGCATATGTACACATCACCGGTTGGATACTGATTTGACTAATATTTGTGGATGCGGAAATCGGTTGGAAGAACTCAACCGGATTCCTAAATATTTAGATGTATTGTTTGTGCACTGTTTGAACCGTGTTGAATGGAAATTCAACGTTATGTTGATTTGCTAAATAAACGATATCAGTGACAGTCAACCATAAACCCATTTTGTTAAGAAGTTGGTTGACCGTCTGACAAATCAACGAAGTTAATTATAAAAATTATATCTTTATAATTAAAGCAAAGTTTAAATTATAATAGAAATTCTATTATAAACTAGTATTGAGTTTGTATTGAGATGGTTTATTGAATTGGGGTTAATAATATGAATAAGAAGTAAATTGCCAAAAGACAAAGGACGTGATCGATTTTTGATAAGAGAAGTTTAAGAGAAATGTTTAAGGAAGATGGAGTGAAGAGTTAATGACCAATGTAAATAATTTTAAACACCCGTTTTTTTTCAAATAAGGATATGGCATATTTAAAATATGTCAAGATTTTTGTACCGAAAAGATATGTCAATATTTTGTAACGGAAAAATATGTCAAGATTTTGTAACAAAAAGATATGTCAAGATTTTTGTACCGAAAAGATATGTCAATATTTTGTAACGGAAAAATATGTCAAGATTTTGTAACGAAAAGATATGCCAAGATTTTTGTAACGGAAAGAGATGTCAAGATTTTTGTAACGGAAAGGGATGTCAAGATTAGTATAACGGAATATAACAGCGCATTGCAAGTCTTAGAACTATAGCGATAGAATAACGCTGTTGACTGGGCTTAAGCGTGACTGTTATGTCAAGATTTGTATAAAGGGGAATATTACAGCGTATGATAAGTTTTTAAACTATCACGATAAATTAGCGCTGTTGACAAACTTAAGCGTGATTGTGTGATGTTGTGTTATACCTTGGAGTGGATGTTTGTTTTTACTTCGATAGTTAAATAACCGACTATCGAAGTGTTTTGACCATCGTTGTCAATACGGAGAGACCGGTTGGATATATTATCCGGAACCACTCTGTATAGGCATAAGCGTTGCGAATTCGATTATGCTGAAGATAATTGAAGACGGAGGGAAGTGCAAGGGTCGTCCTGTTTCAGAATGGTGTTTTCTGTTTGTCCAGTCCCAGGACAACTTGTATGGACGAATGTCTGACAGAGTATTCCTAAAGGTCACATAAGACGATCTTTTCAAGGTATTACGTCTGGTGGCGGAGAAATTCGTTTCTCTTAGCTTTTATACCCGTGATATCTTTGAGAAGATTAACTAGTGATTTGACGGGTTTGACGATGTGGCATTCAAAGTGTATGGTGGCCAGATGTCCTAAAAGGTAAACGTAGCCTCTAGCTTCACAACCAGGAAATGACAAAAATCGGGCAGGCAGCATGGCTATGTGGGTCGCTCCCATTAGGGTGTATAATCACCTATCTAGAGAAATTCCTTTTGTTTCTAAATCTATCGATTCTGCCCATTCGGGAACGGTGGTTTGAGTCCAACCGTTGGTGATATACATTCGATACACTCAAGCGAAATGAGTGGTCGGTCATGTGTGGGCCGGGTTGCAAGACGTTCTTGTTGAACCCTGTGTATTCGCCTCTAGAGATACATCATCGGAAGGTGGTCCCATACCTTGTCATAGTTGGAATCCAATCTCCAATAAGCGCCCTGCGGTTTTTGATTTTATACTATGTATGTAGAGCGTGAGATGCAAGCGTTCTACTATTTGGTTATTTATTTGATTAGACATTATTATAATATCACTGGATTTTGATATCAAAAATATTTTGGGTTATAGTAAGGTAAAAACCGTCCATGTTTATGTGTGGACCGGTCTTACTATTATCCTTTTTGTTTCAAAAAGGATTTTTCAAAGTTAAACCGTATGGTTGGAATTTACTCACACCAGTCCCATGACTGACCCAGAGTTTATTTTGTTTGTTTTCCCTAAACTCTTGGGTGCCCAAATTTGTACGGGCAGTCAAGTGTTTCAGGCTTTTACAGATACGCTTGAAGGAGCTAAAAGCAGAAGGCTTCACCGTTAGTATTTAGAGACTATTTCCGCTGTGATATGATGTATTGTGCTCTGATAATGGTATGTATATACAATACAGTTTGGTATTTCAAAGTTATGTTATATAATATATTTTATTCGTTCCGCTGTGAGATTCGTGTTTACTCTGATTATGTTCAGCTGTGTTCTTCTTCTTCTCCTATTCTATTAGTTCTATCTTTTCTATCTCATCCTCTAACTTCTTTCTATTAATGGTCCGGTATTTTCGATGTCTGAACAATCGACGCTGGGTTTTGTGTCGATTTTCGGAGTCGAAAATTCTTGGGTCGTTACAAACACCCAGGAAACCATTCGGCTTAGCCAACCTTCAGTTAATTTCTAAATGACATCCATATCGTTTATAATATTTTATAATGATTTATCGCCATTTTTATTTATTTTAAAATAGCTCTTTTATTCAACACGACGCTTCGGGCCATAACGCGACCGTGGCGCTGTTTTTCTTCAGATTTGATTTACACATATCTGAAAATCTAGCCGTTGGATCTTCACAAAGTTTACATCATTAGAAAGGTCTTTTCAAAACGAATCCAACGGTTCCAGTTTCGGGAAAGTCCGACGGTCGGATCTCCCGGTACAATCGTTTGAAGTTTCGATTTCAAAATACGAACTGCAGCGTCGTTATTCGATTAAATATAATTATATATATATATATATAAATATAATCGTTTCTGGCGTTGTTTTTCTTCATATTTGAATTAAACATTCCAGACAATCCAACCGTTGGATTTTTACAAGGTTGGTGCCGTTGGAAAGATAATTCCAAGGTGAACCCAACCGTTGCGATTTCAAGAAAATCCGATGGTCGGATCTCCCGGTATAATTGTTTGAAACCACGGTTTCAAAATACGAACTGCACGGCAACGTTTCGTTTTAATTTTATTTATATTTATATATTTATATAAATATAGTTCATTCAACAATTTCAATATCGTTTTCACTCTTAATATTCCATTAACGCCTTTAAATTTTGGAAAATTTCGCCATAACCTCCTTTGTACGGGAGGGGTTGGGAAAATTCCCAAATAGCCACATGGGCGTCTCATGTCAAAAAGAAAAAGGAAAAGCCAAGCGGCTAGCCAACAGGCTCATAAAATCATCACACAAACAAAACAGTAAATGTGTACCTATTTGTCGGGCACAAAATTTTGTTCCTCTTCTCTAGCCCCTCTTGCTATAACCTGTTCAATAAATATTCATGTACATATATACTGTTCTTATCACTTATCATTTTCCATTCAACTTCATATTTGATTCCATTTGGCTTAAAAACACCATTCACTCTAATGTTGCATGCATAGGCAAAAATCATATCATTAGCTAATTAATGAATATTTCGACTCATGCATATTTATTTGAACGAGTTGCTATTTTTAACACTTCACATTTCAACAATTCATGTATATAATAAAAATGTGATTTTTATTGTAAACAATTCATTTCAAAACACTATTATTTTATACAGTTTATATAGGTGATAAAAATATGATTTTTATTGTAAAACAATTTATTTCAAAACAGGATTATTTTATACATTTCATATTGATGTTAAAATTGGGATTTTTATTATAAAACAATTTCTTTCAAAATATGAATACCATTCAACACATGAATTTCAATTCAACGAATGAATATCGATTCAACACATGAAGGTTTTCTATAGTTTATATATATAGATAAAAATGTGATTTTTATATTTAAAACACGAATACCATTCAACACATGAATTTCTATCCAACGAATGAATATCGATTCAACACATGAAGGTTTTCTATAGTTTATATATATAGATAAAAATGTTATTTTTATATTTAAAACACGAACACCATTCAGCACATGAATTTCTATCCAACGAATGAATATCGATTCAACACATGAAGGTTATCTATTCAACGAATAAATATAGTTTCAGCAAATGAAAATAATTCAAACACATGAATATTATTCAAAATTTCGGCAGCATAACGGCAGGGTAGTTAAAACCGGGACCGTCCCTAGTACGGCTCCTCGCTCTACCTTAAAACCTCGCGGTTTTTGACAATGGGGATCATGCATCTAGTTCGCACGCAGGCGGCATGTATATATTTATTTCATTTCCATAAACTAATCCTATGTGGTTTCAACCAAATATTTCTCAACCACAAATGGGTATTTTTCAACCACAATCAATCAATATCAACCACAAACAATCCCAAACAACCATTCTCTATCAATCAATTTTCACACCAATCACAACCAATAAATATCGACCATGGTTTGTGGACGAGGGGCGTATATATATATATATATATATATAGCAATTCACTTCTATTTCAACACATATATAATTTTTACAACGCATATATAACTTATACATCGAACGTACAACTTATACAACGCTTATACAAGAGGTGTACAATGCTTATATAACTCATACATCGACTATATAATTTATACATCGTCGTTTTCCATATCGTTTATAAATTAGAAATCTCACTTTGGGTTCCACTCCACCAAAAATAGCAGAAGGCTCAGAAAAATATGCGGTCTCTTCTAAAATGTAGAAGACGTCCACACGAGTCCACTGTCTCTTGTTTCACTGAATTTCGTCTAGAAACGAAATAGATATGATTTTTACAAGGTTTGCAACACTTAAAAGTGTAAAAATCAGTTTAAAATAGATTAGCCGTATACCTGTTTTTTTCTTCGAAACTAGGTTTTAGATTTTTGTCGAATCCGTGAAGTTGTAGCTCGATCGGAGTATACAACGTTGAAGGGCTTGGGAGGGGCTCCACGCGCCAGGTGGCGGCACTCAGTTCGCTGGCCAGAATCAGTGGTGGCGGCGAGATGAAGTTGCCGCCTTTGAGGCGCTCGATCTCGCTCTACGGGGCATGGTGGAGGCCAAACCAGGTATGGATGGGAAGAGAGAGGAGAGTACTCTAAAAAGTTCAACTGGAGGGAGGTCTATCGAGGCGTGGTTTCGCCGGAAAGTGGAGGAGAAGGTTTGAACGCTGGCCGCCGTTCGTCGCTGAGGATATCGGGTTTTTTTTTGGTTTTTTTTTAATTTTATTTCTGAAAGAATTTTCCTATTGGTCGATATATATATTTATTCAAAAATTGGGGTTTTCTTAAACGGACTCGAAATCAAACCCAACGACTGTCGTCCCTAGCGTTTTACCCCCATTCCGAACACAATGGGATTTGTTTCGAAGGCCCATTCGACTGTTTCAGTCAGTTTCCATTCAAATTAAAATATATAACATTCAATATTCGATTTGAACGTACATTTCAATTTGCCAGGGCCACAAACTGATTCGAAAAATTCTAGAAAAATAAATCTAGCTATGTTTTGATGATACGGTCCCAACAAAACTAGTTTCGTCGAATTCTGAGACCGTTTGCAAAAAGGCTCATTTCTGGTCGATCCAATTTAACTACAATTGGCCAAAACACGTTTTCCTTTGCCACGCTCACATACTAGCTTCAAAAATTATGAAATTTGAAACCTAGCAATAACTTCACATCCCGGATCCAACAAAAGTGGTTTCGTCGAATTCGAGGTCGTATGCAAAATGGCCAATTTCACGGGCTATATAAATTCCATAGCGACCTTTCTGAAAATTCATTTGGCCATAACTTTTGCTTTCCGTTATGAAAATTCGATTTTTCAGATTTGTTAGAAAGGTATTCACTAACAGATTTAAATATTTTTGGTTTCACTAAAATGCGTTTTGTTTTGCACCCGGTACAGTCCGACAAAGTTTGAATTCAATTTTTGAAACTGCAGCGCCTTTTCAGGCCTTGTTTATAATTATAATTAATTATATTCGCTTTCAATTGTCGATTCAAACTCACTTTTCATTGCCATTATTTAGAATATTTATTTTAAATATTTAAAATCCATTATTTTAGCCAATTTAAAAAAATTAAATTGGTTCAGATTTTTTGGGTCGTTACAATCTCCCCCACTTAAAACTTTTCGTCCCCGAAAAGGAACAAAGTCGAAAGTGGTTTGATTAATCAACTCTACGTTCGATCTGGCTTCAATTCTCCAACTTTTCAGTTTCTGAGAAATTTCGAATTCTTCAAAAATTTGGCTAACACCCGGAATTTTCGAAAAATTTCGCCATAACCTCCCTTGTACGGAGAGAGGTTTGGAAATTTATTGGGCCGTATTAGGTACCCAATAAATCCTAATAAGCATACACATATTTATAGTGATATATTCTGGTGTCTACAGGGGAGCATGTATTGATACTAACTCCAGAGAATAAATTCTCGTCACCCTGCCCCGTGTGGGAAATAAATAGTCCATGTGCCGTATCTAATAACTAGAGAGACGTGATTATTGTCAACTCCAGACCCGTGTGGGGTTTTTATTAATCTGGCAAATTAATCGTTACAATTTAAATAGTCCGTATCAGTCATCAGTTCAACCTGTAAAATATAGTCATCGCCATACAAGCCTCTTGCTCGTATGGTAAATCTTCCACCACGTCACACAAGCTCCAAATGCTTATGTGGTATATGATGAAGTATGCCTATCTTCTGAAGTATGCCATGTAATGTAGTTCAAAATTAATTGTTACTATCCTATGGCGACGTTTATTATTTCACACAGAATAACCAGCACTCCGCATCCAATGGCATTCACAGGAGTTGATATAATAATATTTCGCATCCAACTCATTAAGGTTTACCTATTTGTCGGGCACGCAAATAAAATCTTTACTCAACAGCCAATCCATTAACCTGTTCAAACATATAAAATGCACATGTATATATATTTCTATTTATTTTCTAATCAGTTCAATGTGTGATATAATCGAATAAATTCTAACATTATTCTATTGTTGATTAAATTAACTATCGTTTCAATAATTTTAATTAATCTAATCTACAATCACACAACACAACCAACAAGCAATTTGTTTTTAACTTTTCAAATTCATGCAAATTAATTCATATATTCTTTTAAAATCATTCAGACTATAGAATTAAAAGTGCACATCCATGGAAAGAAAATAACAATAGAATAGAGAATTAAATGGTAATGCAAAGTATGACAAATATACCTTGCACCGGAGTCAATCAGAGATATCTACTCGGCATCTAGGATAAGCTTTCTGAATGCTCTCCTCAGTTTCCCAAGTACAATGTCGCGGATCTCCACTCCATTGCACTTTGACTAAGTGAACCTTCTTGTTCCTCAGCTCTTTGGTTTCTTTGCCGATGATCTTTAGCGGCTCTCTTCTCACGGCTAATTCTGGAGTAATTTCAATATCCTGTTGAGCTGCTTCTTCCACGATCAAGTCTGGATCATGAACGTGCTTTTGAAGTTGAGATATATGAAATACATTATGAACTCCAGGCAACCACTCTGGCAATTTAACCCTATAAGCGAGAGTTCCGATCCGTTCCAGAATAGGAAACAGACCAATGAATTTGGGCGCTAACTTTCCAGTTTTACCGAACCGGATAACTCCTCTCATCGGCGATACTTTCAAATATACATAGTCGCCAACAACAAAGGATATATCTCTTCTTCTTCTATCGGCATAGCTCTTTTGTCGGCTTTAAGCGGCGAGTAATCTCTTCTTAATAAAATCGACTTTGTCGGCAGCTTCTCGAATCATATCAGGACCCAACACAAGTCTATTTCCAGGTTCGACCCAACAAGCAGGAGATCGGCACGGTCTACCATACAATGCTTCGAATGGCGACATTGTCAGGCTTGCCTGGTAGCTGTTGTTATATGAGAATTCAGCCAAATGTAGATGGTCTTCCCATGATCCACCGAAATCTATAACACAAGCCCGCAATAGATCTTCTAAAATACGGTTCACCCTCTCAGTCTGACCGTCTGTCTGAGGATGATAAGCGGTGCTCAAGTTCAGCTTCGTTCCCAGCCCGACTTGAAATGCCTCCCAAAATTTGCTAGTAAATATTGTATCTCTATCACTGACTATACTGAGCGGCACTCCATGTAGTCTAACTATTTCCCTGAAGTATATCTGCGCCAGACTCTGAGCAGTTCTGTTTGATCTGACAGGTATGAAATGGGCGGTCTTCGTGAAGCGATCTACGATCACCCAAATACTGTCATTTCCTTTTCTGGTTCTGGGCAGACCATCAATGAAATCCATAGAAATATGTTCCTACTTCCAGCCTGGAACGTCTAGCGGTTGTAATAATCCAGCTAGTTTCTGTTGGTCGCTTTTGACTAGCTGGCAAGTAGGGCATCGGCTAACATATAAAGAAATGTCCCTTTTCATCGACGTCCACCAGAAAGTGCGTTTAATGTCATTGTACATTTTGCTTACTCCCGGATGGATACTAAGTTTTGACTTATGGCGTTCATCCAGTACTTCCTTTCGAAGCTCAGGAATGTTAGGGACACAGATTCGACCTTTGAGCCGTAGAATTCCGTCATTATCAACTTGAAAACTCGAGAGCTCGCCTTTCTGAATTATCTCTCTGATCTTCTGAATGAAGTGATCATCCTTTTGAAGAGCAGATATTTTATCTAGCAATGAAGCCGCGATAATAAAACTGGCGATCATTTCATTCTTTCGGCTTAACGCATCATGCACGACATTGGCTTTTCCTGGAGTGTATATAATTTCAAAGTCATATTCTGCAAGAAACTCCAGCCAACGTTGTTGCCTCAGATTCAAGTCTTTCTGGGTGAACAGATACTTCAGCGACTGATGATCTGTAAACAGCTCGAATCTCTCACCCAGAAGATAATGCCTCCAGATTTTTAAAGCGAATACTATAGCCAATAACTCAAGATCATGAGTTACGTAGTTCTTTTGGTGCAGCTTCAGTTGGCGGCTAGCATAAGCAATCACTTGGCCCCTTTGCATTAACACCGCGCCAATGCCTTCTCTAGAAGCATCAGTCCAGACTTTTAAATCCTGGTTGCCATCGATGATGGTTAACACTGGAGCGGTCGTTAATCTTAACTTTAGCTCCTCAAAAGCCACCTCACATTCTGGAGTCCACTTGAATTTAGAATGCTTCTTTGTAAGATTCGTTAAGTGACCAGATATCTTCGAAAAGTTTTTAACGAATTTCCGGTAATAGCTAGCCAATCCGAGAAAACTACGGACTTTAGTGGGGGTACTGTGCTGTTTCCAATTCTGAATAGCTGTGATTTTGCTCGGATCCACAGCAATTCCTTCTTTCGATACGACGTGGCCCAGAAATTTTACTTCATCTTGCCAGAAGATACATTTGGAAAATTTGGCTTTTAATACATTCCGTCTCAGAATTTCTAGAACCTGTTCCAGATGCTTTTCATGTTCGGCCTTTGATTTAGAGAAGATTAGAATATCGTCAATAAAAACTAGAACAAATTTATTCAAAACTCCTCTGAACACTCTATTCATCAAATCGACGAAATAGGCTGGAGCGTTACATAAGCCGAACGGCATTACTAACCACTCGTAGAATAAGTCGGGACCTCTGAATGCTGTCATTGGAACACACTCTTCGACGATTCGAAGTTGGTGGAAGCCTGTAGCTAGGTCCATCCTTGAGAATACTTGTGCGCCATTTAATCGATCCAACAAATCATCAATCCGCGGCAATGGATATTTGTTCTTTATCGTCTGTTTGTTCAGATCACGATAATCCACACATAGACGTAGAGTACCGTCAGATTTTGGGACAAACACCACTGCTGCTCCCCAATCAGAGAAACTGGGCCTGATTAGACCCTTCCATACTAGCTGTCATGTTTGATTGTCAAGTTCTTCTTTCTCTTTCAAGGACATTCTTCGAATAGCATGAACTGCCGGCCTTGCATTCGGAATTAAAGTAATTTTGAAATCTATTTCTCTCTGCGGAGGTAAGCGAACAACTTCTTCGAACACATCCGCATAGTTCTTGACGACAGGAATGTCTTTGATGAGGTCAAGAATATTCTCTGTGACTTCTGGGATATTTTCTATTTGAGCTAGAGAAACATCGAGAGCTGACCAGAAATCTTTTCTATTTGAAGTCGGGCCTTCACATGGTATGGTTATATAATTCCCCGATTGGGGCTTTGCTTTAACCACTCTCTCGGCGCATCTAACCTCAGCTTCGTATTTGGTTAGCCAATCCAACCCCAATATAAGATCAAACTCCTTAAAATTCATGACGATGGATATAGTAGGGAATTTATAGCAGGAGAAAGAGACAGGTACTATACAAACCCAGCTGAGATCGATGGAACCCCCAACCGGATTTTGGACAGTCATTGGTTCTTTGAGCTTCGTCATTTTCAAATCTAACTTCTTAGCTGCATTCTTTGAAATAAAGCTTCGTGACGCGCCGGTGTCAAACAGCACTTTAACTGGAATATTTTTGACATTAAGCGTGCCTTCTAAAACATCGGACCTTCCCTGTCTATCTGAGGGTGCTGAGGTTTCTTCTACTTCATTTACCTGAGCCTCCTTGGTTGCCCTTAACAGCCGGCAATCCTGCTTTATATGGCCAAACCGATGGCAAATGCTGCATTCTCTGGTCTCTTGAAACTTGTTCTTTGACTTCGGTTCACTCTTCTTTAGTTTCTTTAAAGATCTGCATTTTCCTTGCAAATGCCCTTGCTTATGGCAGTTATTTCATACGGCGGTCGTTACTAGTTCTTTCTCTGATCTGGCCCTTTTTCGATTTACTTTGGGCTCCTTACCGACCTCATACGTTGTACTTGCCTCAGGATGATTAGTTTCAGACTCAATTTTATTACTAGAGATGATTTCCTCTTCGTATTGTAACATACCTTTCTTATCTAGATCTTCATATTGATAAGCCATATAAATCATTTCAGAAAAGGGGAGCTTCACGTTCCTCATTACACTGTTCTGATATTTTCTTTGAAGCCCGTTGATAAATCTCATATTCTTCCTCTTTGGATTCTCAATTAGATGAGGAACAAAGTGAGAAAGTTCATTGAATTTCTTATGATATTCGGGAATGGTCATATCTCCTTGTATCAAATAAGAAAATTCATCACATAGTCACTCAATCGCTTCTGGAGGAGTAAATCTTTCCAGGAAAATCACTTTGAATCTATCCCAGGTGATATCACCTTCTGGATTATTCTTAACAACAGAATCCCACCTGAATAAAGCTTCATCTTTGAGTGCCCAGGAGGCCAGTAATTTTTCTGGTCATCCCTCAGCTTTAATCCTTCAAAGATTTTCTCAACCGAACGAATCCATGTTTGTGTTCTCATAATAGATTCTTCGACCGAGAATGGCTTTCCACCCAGATTTCTATATTTCATATATAGGGCTTCAATATCCGGGTCAGTATTACTTCTTCTGTTTCTGGCACTCATTTTCTAGTTCTTCTGCAAATAGCAGATCAAGTGTCAGGTCAACAGAAAAGATATTTCAAAATATAGAGACAAATACTTGAATGTAAATGTGTCTATCTAGGTGTTATTTCATTCTACTACTCATACTAGATATTACTGATCCTATCTGTAATGAGTTACCCATCCTAGAAAACTACTGGTTCTATTTCTGACGAGTTCGTTAATATGTTATATTCCAGAACTAAGCTTAACCAAAGCTCTGATACCAAATGAGACGACCCCAAACCCCGTACTGACGGCGGCAAGGGTAATCCGTGGAATATAACACAGAAACAGATAATAGCAGAACAGAATTAAATAAATACACCAGATAATGAACAATAGAACATGCTGTATAAAAGTAATCATCAGAGTTACACAGTATACAGGATCTTACTTAGTAC
Source organism: Allium sativum (assembly GCA_030737875.1). NCBI lineage: Eukaryota > Viridiplantae > Streptophyta > Magnoliopsida > Asparagales > Amaryllidaceae > Allium > Allium sativum. Next base: position 737,204,566 of record CM060919.1, on the reverse strand, counting down.
AAATACAGTTAAGCTATACATAAATGTCTACAGCGGAAAAACAAACAAAATATGTACAATAGGAGCTGAACATCATAAAAAGAGATAAATGATAGAATCCATCTTCAGCTCCAGCTATCCGGAAAGAACCAGCTAAACCTGAATACAAGGCTGCCCGTGTAGAAAAAGGGGCACCCGAGTTTGAAAGTGAAACAAACTACGAGTCAGTCATGGGACTGGTATGATAAATCTACTCAACACATATATAACTTGGCTAATCACAGGACCACGCCACTTTCGTGGAACGGGTTTACTCCATCGGATTGCCAGCGCTTTAAAACAAATCTTTCTTTTAAACAACGCAATGCATTTTATAAAAATGAAGCCATTATAAGACTCTGTTCCCATCACACAATGCAACGCAAACCGGGGGATAGAGTTTTTACCTTATAACGGTCAAAATATGATTGATACGAATAAAACAAAAGGCATTTGACATTATTACTAGTGTTTATATGCTTTGAAAACAATTTCAAATCATAACTATCAATCATAGGCGGCATGGGTACCATATATCATGTCGCCATATATATATACAATCAAAACCGCACGATGTCGTATTTGGAAATTGGATTTCCGTCCTGAACCAAGGCAAAAGATAGTCCTTACCGAATTCGAGACAATCTAGCCCATGTCTCCGGAACAGCCGCAACTACCCCTTGGAGCGATAGGGCCGGTCCACACGGAGTGGATTATAGTGCCTGAACAATACGTTTCTCCGCCCTTTGGGGCATAAACGAGCCATCGAATGACTCCATCGGACCCGGATCGTCCGATCAAACCAAGGCGCCTCGCAACAGCAACAACCACATAGGTGAAAAGTATATAAATTTCAGGGCTGGTAGGTCACTGACACCACCCTAGCTAGAAAGAAACGCATGCCCTCCCTGAGGTCCTTCTCCCGTTTCTGGTTCATACCGGGGTGTGAGGCTCGCGAATTCACATTATACACAAAGCTACGCCACACAGGCGGGGCTTTGATCATCACCACAGGACTTTGCTTTTCAACAGAAGCCTTGATCATTTGCCACTTAGGCATGCCACACTAGCAATTCATGCCATGCGACTGATGTCCATCGATATACAACCTCTGAGCTCGTGCGTTTCAGAGAAGGGCGTTAAGCAAAATAATAAATTCTCCACCGCCAAACAGATGTATATTTAATAGAGATCAATCAACACAGAACGAAATCCAATGTCAGACACACAGTCCATTTACAAGTCCGTTCTGGGTCTGAACGAAACCGGAGGCACTAAATACCTCGCAAACCCATCGATCACCACGTACGTCTGGACGATCACCACTCATTATCCATATTTCGGGATGCCTCCCAATCAGGACCTCGGTTACCATCCAAACGAGGTGAAGATCTCCGGTCTTCGACCACCGTCTTCATCTTTGATTTCTTATCGTCGATTTAGTTATTCAGAATGGGATAAACCCGGTCTTTCTAAGCAACTCGCGTATATAATAAACAAGTGCAACACTAACATACACACGCATCATTTCATTTCATTTCATTAGTCACTAACCGTCAATCAGTAAGAGAACGATTTCCCGAATATTAACCCCGAAGGCCGAAACCAACATCAGATCAACACCCAGGAAACCATTCGGCTTAGCCAACCTTCAGTTAATTTCTAAATCACATCCATATCGTTTATAATATTTTATAACGATTTATCGCCATTTTTATTTATTTTAAAATAGCCCTTTTATTCAACACGACGCTTCGGGCCATAACGCGACCGTGGCGCTGTTTTTCTTCAGATTTGATTTACACATATCTGAAAATCTAACCGTTGGATCTTCACAAAGTTTACATCATTAGAAAGGTCTTTTCAAAACGAATCCAACGGTTCCAGTTTCGGGAAAATCCGACGGTCGGATCTCCCGGTACAATCGTTTGAAGTTTCGATTTCAAAATACGAACTACAGCGTCGTTATTCGATTAAATATAATTATATATATATAATCGTTTCTGGCGCTGTTTTTCTTCAGATTTGAATTAAACATTCCAGACAATCCAACCGTTGGATTTTTACAAGGTTGGTGCCGTTGGAAAGATATTTCCAAGGCGAACCCAACCGTTGCAATTTCAAGAAAATCCGATGGTCGGATCTCCCGGTATAATCGTTTGAAATCACGATTTCAAAATACGAACTGCATGGCAACGTTTGGTTTTAATTTTATTTATATTTATATATTTATATAAATATAGTTCATTCAACAATTTCAATATCGTTTTCACTCCTAATATTTCACTAACGCCTTTAAATTTTGGAAAATTTCGCCATAACCTCCTTTGTACGGGAGGGGCTGGGAAAATTCCCAAATAGCCAAACGGGTGTCTCATGTCAAAAAGAAAAAGGAAAAGCCGAGCGGCTAGCCAATAGGCTCATAAAATCATCACCCAAACAAAACAGTAAATGTGTACCTATTTGTCGGGCACAAAATTTTATTCCTCTTCTCTAGCCCCTCTTGTTATAACCTGTTCAATAAATATGCATGTACATATATACAGTTCTTATCACTTATCATTTTCCATTCAACTTCATATTTGATTCCATTTGGTTTAAAAACACCATTCATTCTAATGTTGCATGCATAGGCAAAAATCATATCATTAGCTAATTAATGAATATTTCGACTCATGCATATTTATTTGAACGAGTTGCTATTTTTAACACTTCACATTTCAACAATTCATGTATATAATAAAAATGTGATTTTTATTGTAAACAATTCAATTCAAAACACTATTATTTTATATAGTTTATATAGGTGATAAAAATAGGATTTTTATTGTAAAACAATTTATTTCAAAACAGGATTATTTTATACATTTCATATTGATGTTAAAATTGGGATTTTTATTATAAAACAATTTCTTTCAAAATATGAATACCATTCAACACATGAATTTCAATTCAACGAATGAATATCGATTCAACCCATGAAGGTTTTCTATAGTTTATATATATAGAAAAAAAATGTGATTTTTATATTTAAAACACGAACACCATTCAACACATGAATTTCTATCCAACGAATGAATATCGATTCAACACATGAAGGTTTTCTATAGTTTATATATATAGATAAAAATGTGATTTTTATATTTAAAACACGAACACCATTCAACACATGAATTTCTATCCAATGAATGAATATCGATTCAACACATGAAGGTTTTCTATTCAATGAATAAATATAGTTTCAGAAAATGAAAATAATTCAAACAAATGAATATTATTCAAAATTTCGGCAGCATAACGGCAGGGTAGTTAAAACCGGGACCGTCCCTAGTACGGTTCCTCGCTCTACCTTAAAACCTCGCGGTTTTTGACAATGGGGATCATGCATCTAGTTCGCACGCAGGCGGCATGTATATATTTATTTCATTTCAACAAACTAATCCTATGTGGTTTCAACCAAATATTTCTCAACCACAAATGGGTATTTTTCAACCACAATCAATCAATATCAACCACAAACAATCCCAAACAACCATTCGCTATCAATCAATTTTCACACCAATCACAACCAATAAATATCGTCCATGGTTTGTGGATGAGGGGCGTATATATATATATATATATATATATATATATATATATATATATATATATATATATATAGCAATTCACTTCTATTTCAACACATATATAATTTTTACAACGCATATATAACTTATACATCGAACGTACAACTTATACAACGCTTATACAAGAGGTGTACAATGCTTATATAACTCATACATCGACTATATAATTTATACATCGTCGTTTTCCATATCGTTTATAAATTAGAAATCTCACTTTGGGTTCCACTCCACCAAAAATAGCAGAAGGCTCAGAAAAATATGCGGTCTCTTCTAAAATGTAGAAGACGTCCACACGAGTCCACTGTCTCTTGTTTCACTGAATTTTGTCTAGAAACGAAAAAGATATGATTTTTTAAAGGTTTGCAACACTTAAAAGTGTAAAAATCAGTTTAAAATAGATTAGCCGTATACCTGTTTTTTTCTTCGAAACTAGGTTTTAGATTTTTGCCGAATCCGTGAAGTTGTAGCTCGATCGGAGTATACAACGTTGAAGGGCTTGGGAGGGGCTCCACGCGCCAGGTGGCGGCGCTCAGTTTGCTGGCCAGAATCAGTGGCGGCGGTGAGATGAAGTTGCCGCCTTTGAGGCGCTCGCTCTACGGGGCATGGTGGAGGCCAAACCAGGTATGGATGGGAAGAGGGAGGAGAGTACTCTAAAAAGTTCAACTGGAGGGAGGTCTATCGAGGCGTGGTTTTGCCGGAAAGTGGAGGAGAAGGTTTGAACGTTGGCCGCCGTTCGTCGCTGAGGATATCGGTTTTTTTTTTTGTTTTTTTTTTTAATTTTATTTCTGAAAGAATTTTCCTATTGGTCGATATATATATTTATTCAAAAATTGGGGTTTTCTTAAACGGACTCGAAATCAAACCCAACGACTGTCGTCCCTAGCGTTTTACCCCCATTCCGAACACAATGGGATATGTTTCGAAGGCCCATTCGACTGTTTCAGTCAGTTTCCATTCAAATTAAAATATATAACGTTCAATATTCGATTTGAACGTACATTTCAATTTGCCAGGGCCACAAACTGATTCGAAAAATTCCAGAAAAATAAATCTAGCTATATTTTGACGATACGGTCCCAAAAAAACTAGTTTCGTCGAATTCTGAGACCGTTTGCAAAAAGGCCCATTTCTGGTCGATCCAATTTAACTACAATTGGCCAAAACACGTTTTCCTTTGCCACGCTCACATACTAGCTTCAAAAATTATGAAATTTGAAACCTAGCAATTAATTCACATCCCCGATCCAACAAAAGTAGTTTCGGCGAATTCCGAGGTCGTATGCAAAATGGCCAATTTCACGGGCTATATAAATTCCATAGCGACCTTTCTGAAAATTCATTTGGCCAGAACTTTTGCTTTCCGTTATGAAAATTCGATTTTTAAGATTCGTTAGAAAGGTATTCACTAACAGATTTAAATATTTTTGGTTTCACTAAAATCCGTTTTGTTTTGCACCCGGTACAGTCCGACAAAGTTTGAATTCAATTTTTGAAACTACAGCGCCTTTTCAGGCCCTGTTTATAATTATAATTAATTATATTCGCTTTCAATTGTCGATTCAAACTCACTTTTCATTGCCATTATTTAAAATATTTATTTTAAATATTTAAAATCCATTATTTTAGCCAATTTAAAAAATTTAAATTGGTTCAGATTCTCTGGGTCGTTATACCAATCTCATAAAATGAGACCAAGATATTCCAATGCTGACTTTGTCAACAACATGTCGGATAGAGCTTGGCGGGTTTGCACACCAACGCTCGATATACAAGCAATGTTGGATACCCTTGGATTACTATTATTATTATTGAATTTATAAGCACAAAAAAGAGTTACGCGAATTCAACTTAACACAACTTAGTTTTAAAGGTTTGACAAGCCATTATAAGTATTTTGAGTCCTCCACTTATTTAAACAAAGTTTACAATATAGAATAGAATTCATGGCCATCACCTAAGAATCTCCCTATGTGTTGGTTACACTATTATCCCTCAAAATTAAACTTTTCATTATATTTCTTATTCGATCTAAGTTGAGAGAAAAAAATACTATCAACTGGCTAAAAATTGTAAACTTATTTTGTTGTATCAAAATAAAATGAGTCGTATTTTCCAAAAAAAAATTTTGGTATGTTACTATGATATAAAATGTATGATGGTCCTACATGAAAAGAAAGAAAGAAAAATTAAAGAAAAATCAAAAGAATGCAATGCTGACTCCCCCCACACTTGATTGAGACAGTGTCCACACTGTAAACGTTTCCTAAATTTGAAAGATTGTACCCAAAGATGAATGAGATGCAAAATTATTTGAAGAATGAAATGCAGTTTAACTATATGTAAGAATGGATCATATATACAATGATATATGTGTTTACGATGCATGCGATGCAAAGAATGCCACCATCTTTTCACCCCACACTTGGTTCTAGCCCTATGAGTCCCATTCCCACTGTGTCTAGACATATTTTCTAACAAGCAAGAGTTTTTGTAAACCATCTCATCTTTAAACCTAGATTTATAGTCCAGGAGATAAATATCCAGGGTCGTCCTAACATGAAGTTTTTCAACCAAGCCAGCATTCCAAAGATGGTTCATGTGTTCAACAAATTTATCAGTGTAATTTTTCAAAAATTTGTGATCGTATATAAATTCAGTGAAATTTGAATTCTGAGTGTTGTTCAAGAGTATGTGATCACCTTTCTCAATTGGCAAGGTATTTTCGACACTGACCATTTCAAGTTCGTTAAAAACCTCAAAATCAAAGTTAAACTTTTCGAACTCGTGACGTGAATCTATTTCTTCCTCATTTGGCAACCCATCCTCGTACAATCCAAAGAATTCATGTTCGTTAAAATCCTTTTCCAAATTTGAATTGAAAAATTCAACATCTTTATTCTGTTCAATTTCAAAAATTTCAAGTTTCTCACAGCCTGAAAGAGGAAGATCAAAATCTGAGTTTAAATCTTTTTCTGGAAAAGAATCGAAGTCCAAATCACTTGCTGAATTGTGAACAACTTCATTTAGATGGTTATTCTCAATTTCAAAAGTCGTTATTTGAAAATTTTCGTTGTCACTAAGAGTTGAATTATATTCTGATTCAAGGCTTGTTTGAATTTGATTTTGTTGCTCTTGTTGTTCTTTATAAGACGCCATTAAACAAAGAAGTTCGTCCATCTTTTTATTTTGCCTTTCCGCCCTCTCATCAAAATTACATTCTTCAGAGTCGTTTATTTGAGAGCTCTCGCTTTGGATTTCATGATTTTCAAAATAGTTTGAATTTCCAGAAAATTGAAATTGAGATTGGAAATCATTTTGATTTTGAAAATTAGGTTCGTAACCAAAATTGTTAAAATTGTTAAAATTATTTTCGAATTTGTTTCCAACCCCATATTGATGTTGATCAAAGGTACGTTGCGATTCAAAACCGTTTTAATGTGGATGTGGCCCATAATCGAAGTTATTGAAATTTAAATTGAAATCGTCGTTTCGATTATATCTGTGATTTTGAAAATGTTGATCAGTTGGAAAATTTTGAAAATTGTTGACATTGGGCTCACGAAATTTTGGAAAATATTGTTTCATGAGTTGCAATTCATACTCATACTCTTCAAGAGGACGTCTACTCCGATTATTATCCCACAATTCTCGCAAAGATTTTTTTGAATCGGACATTTTAAAGAAGTCACGGCAAGACAGAAGTTATTCTTAGTTCAAAATAGTATAAAAGACTGAGTTATGCTCTTAACTGACTCAATTGGAAGGGGGAAGAGGGTCTTATGGCCGTTCACGTATAGTATAAATACTAAGGGATACGACCAATGTTTTACGGGTAGTATGCAACCTCTTTTGCTAATAGTTCAATAAATTGAACTACTATATATCCGCGATCCAATTATATGAGACAGTCAACTTCACAAAGCACCACTTTTCAATTATATTATTTTGCAATGTCTATTTTTATTGTTGAAAATAATGAGAATGAAGATTTCAGTTATGCGAATATCAGTCAACCACAAAAATTCAGAAATATCAGTCACAGAATAATAATAGAAAATTAAAAAATGAGTAATTTAGTTTAAAGGAAAAACATTTTAATATTTTATAAAGCACAGACGTAAGTTTTAGAAATTAGGCGGAACGACATGATTGACTCCACTAAGTCTTCGCAACCGCATTTCCCATCGTAGTTGTCGCCCTAACCCGCCAACGCCTCAACCCTAGCTGTCGCGTTCCAAGCAGCCGCCGCCGCCTCCCTAAGCGGTCACCATCGCCTTAACCTCCACTTCCTTCGTCGAGTCATGCCCTAGCCGCTCCAAGCCATCACTACCGTCCAGTGCTATAGCCGTCGCCACCGCCGTCCAAATCGTATCTGTCATCGCCATCCACATGCTCTAACCGTCACAGTTCAAGTCATTCAACGCGCCGCAGCTATTGAGTTTTTTTGTTTTAATAAATGTTATGCTATATTCTCCTATCATTTCGTATTCTGCTTATGCAATGAATCCTAATGTATTTCAATATTTTCAAATGCAATATTCATATATCATTATGTATGCAATTCATATGTTTAAGTAAAATATTCAAATAATATAATCAATTATCATCCATCATATGAAATGCATGTATTTGTAATTCAAAATATGAAATGATATATGCAAGTATCACTCTTCAGTATACAATGCATGTTGCAATATTTCGTCAATTATAATGCTATATTCGTTTAACATTTTTCATTTGCAACACATGCTCTTGTATTTGACAAAAAAAGCAAATGCAATATGCCAACGCATTTATTATATTCTATACATGCTAGTTCATTTTATTAATACAATGTTATATTTAAACATTGTTTTGCAAAGTCTACACATGCTGACTCACTTCAAAAAAAACAAATGACAAATTCAACTATCATTTTAATTTATGTATGGTAGCTAACTTTAAAAATACAATGCAATATTCAACTATCATTTAGCATATTGTGCATCTATTTCATTTTAAAAAAATACAATTCTAAATTCAACTATCATTTATCACATTTTATACATGCTACTTCATTTTACGAATATAATGTTATATACAACAATCATTTTTCATATTTAATTCACTTTAAAAATACAATGCTATATTTAACTGTCATGTAACGTATTCTGCATATGCTAGTTCAATTTAAAAATATGATGCTAAATTCAATTATCATTTGTAATACTTTATACATGTTAGTTCATTTCTTTTAATATAATTTTTTATTCAAATAATGGTAAATAATGGTAGCTCACTTTAAAAATACAATGCTATATTCAAATATCATTTAGCATATTGTACATATGTTATTTCACTTTAAATAATACAATGCTAAATTCAACTATCATTTATTGTACTTTATACATGTTAGTTCATTTTTAATATAATCTTATATTCAACCATTATTTAGCACACTATGCATGATGCTCTATTCATTTTTATAATATAATGTTATAAATGTGCTAGTTCTTTTTTAATATATTCATATTCAACTATTATAATGCTAGTTCATTTTAAAAGATGCAATGCTAAATCCAATTGTCATTATTCATATTCTATATATAGTACTACTTTAATGTACGAATATAATGTTATATCCAACTATCATCACAATGAATGAGTGATAGTTAAAAATATTTTAATAATAAAATGAAATATAACGAATTATAGGTAAGAATATCATTTATATTTTTAATTGCATCAAAATATATCAAAAGTACAAAATGATAGTTTGATATAGCATTTGAGTTATGAAGTCCAATCTTATTTTTAATATAGCATTTCAATAATGAAAGACATACATATTACTGAAAATAATGATAGACAAGCATAGCATGATAAGTGCATTACAGTACATCAAATGTGCCGAATAATAAGTAAAAATTTCATTTCTATTTTTAAAGTGCATTAGAACGTATTGAATGTGGCGAATGATAATTAAAATAGTTTAACGTAGTGTTTTACTTATGAAGTTCACTATCATGTTTCAAAGATTCAAAATGATATTTTAATATAGATTTTTAATAACCAAGTCCATTATCATGTTATAATATGCACATCTATATCTTAATGTAACATTTTAATTATGAAGTTCACCATCTCGTGTATGATATTAAAAAAATAGTTTAGTATAGCATTTTTAACAAAGTGCACTAGTATGTTTAGAATATTTAAAATGATAGTTTAATATAGCATTTTAGTTATGAAATACATTTCCATTTGATTTATGATATCTGTGATATTCGAAATAAAGAAATTCAACGAGCAAGCAAACAAACAACTAATGCATTATATTTTATGCACAGTTTATCATTTTTTGAAACATATATGTAATTTTATCACATCAAAATCAAATGTACACATAACAAAAGAGCACAATCATCATGAAACTACATGATGCAGCAGTGATGCAACAACATCAACAAAACAGAATATAACGTTCAGTTATAAATTATACATATAGAATCAAAATGATAAGTTGATATAGCATTTGTTTTTGAGTTCATTTCAAAACAACCTAGCTAATCGTCATCATTACCTGTAGCAACACCACCATCGACCTTAACCTCCACTCCACTGTCGTTATTCATCTGAAATCGACTATCAACATCATCCTTGAATAGTCATCGTCCTACAATGCAGTCGCTACCACCTACAGCCCATTGTCTTCGTCAGAGACAACCATTGCCTTCGCCTGAACGAGCTCCGCCGAAGCCTGTGGTTGCGTTGCCGTCGCATGTTCTTCTGATGTGCCGCCGCTTATTCGACTAACGCCGCCTCTGTACGATTTAATTTTTTTGCAATTTTTTTCCTTCAACCGAAAATTTAATTTGCGCGTCCTTCTAATGGAAAAAATAATGTCGTGCCTTTAATTCTAAAACCGGACCGATGTTCTTCCTTCTGCCTATTTTCCTGTTAAAAAATTGTACAAGCAAGTCGCTGCCCCTGCAGAAGATTTTTACAAGAAATTTCTATACTTTTAAGCAACTGCAGAACCTGTAGAGTTAAGGAATTTTACAGAGCGGGGTATGGCAGTCCTTCCAGAAAAATTTGAGTGGCTATAGCGATTAAAATCTCGGTCTTTGCAATTTGTTCACCTCTGAATTCTTTTTCGATGGCTTGAACACTATTCCTTGCTTTGGTCTTTGAATTTGGCCTCTCTATCCCTTTCTCTCCCTCTCATTTTGTCCTAATTTTTTTTTTTGCAAAGAAAGGGGAGAACAAATAAAACAAGCAAACGGGGAAGGGAAAAAATAAAAAAAATCAGTGACTCAACTAAAACAAACTAGACACGACTCACGAATACAAAAACAAAAAAAACAAAATATGGCGGTTTTCTGAGCAAAACAACAGAAGTGGCACGCTCAAATCCAACCCAGTGCACCAACAAACAACAAAGTCGCCCCGAAAAACAAAATAGAACAGATCCACTTCACAAATCAATTTAGTACCACACACAGCTAACCACTATCCAGAGCCACGCACTCAACAAATTATATATATCCCCAAAAAGATCCCAATTCCAAGCTACCAAAATACAGAGAGAAATTGAAACTGAACATGCTTTTTCGAATCGGAGTATTGGGTTTCTCGGACCGAAATCGATTTGCAGCGGAGTAGATGATGTTTCTCGGCTGAACTGGGGTATCAGGAAGCGGATTTGATGTTCGATGAGGCTGAGATTGCGTTGTAGTTTCGGTCGGAGAGTGATTCTGGGTCTCGGTTGCGCGATTTGGATTTTCGAACTGTTGATGATGGTTTGCTGCGATTTGAGGTTTGTAATTGCGTGTGGTTGAAAAGGGGGTGACCGTTGTTTGTAGATGGATTTTCTGGTCTTTGTGGTGAAGAGCAGTGGTGGGATGAAGGAGGGATTTTTGCGGTAGGAAGGAGCAATTGGTTTTGGCTGTTTTGGGTTTGATTCTGCAGGAGTTCTGTGGTTGCGAGATCTATTGAGTTTTGGGCTGGGGAAGCAAGCGACGTGATGCTTTTATGTTGCAGGAAGACTTCAGTGAATCGGACTTTGGGGATTTTGATCTGGGTTGATTTCTATAGTTTGCAAGCGATTTGGATTTGGGTTTACTGCTTCGAAATTGGGGTTGGGGTTCAGACCGGATTTGGATGATTGGATTAGTGAATATGCTTCGTCGATTTTTGGGTTTCCTGCGTTATTGTTGTTCGAAATTTGCGGGGTGCGTTTGGGTATGGATTGAATTGCGGTGAAGTGTTGAAGAGGCTGGCTGTGATCGGATCTGGCTTTGAATATGGCGCTGGTTTTGTTGGTATCGGGTAAGAGGGGTTGCGTGACTTTTGGTAGAGGGGACGCTGTTATGGGGAGATTGTTGTGTGAAGGGGATGGTTTGTTCTTTGATGAATTGTTTGACTGGAGAAGTTGCTTGTGAATTGTGAATGGTGCAAAGAAAATAGGATGGGTTTTAGATGCGTGAGAAGTGGTAGGGCAGTATGTGATTAAACTGAAGCAGCTATTAAGGTTGGCTGCTGTGAAAGGTGAAATTGTATGCTGAAGTGGGTTCGTGAAGAAGATGAAGTTTGTGTGGTTTTATGGAGAGGACTTGCAGTGGAATGGCAGAAATAAATCGACGGCAAGAAAATATAGAAGATTGATTTTTTTTTTTATTTTTTTTGAATTTGTGGATGAACTTGGTCTGTTGGCTAGTGGTATGGGTGGTGGTTTTTGTGAAAAACGAGTTTGCGTGTAATGTTTTTTTTTTTGGATGGAGCTGTTAATCTTTGTGTGGCAGACCAGATTTGAATGTATTTGCAATGGACAAATAAGAAGGAATTTTTCTTTTTTTTTAATTGAAATATGTAGATAGTAAAGAGTTGTAGAAAGGGAAGAGAATTTTGGCAGATGAGAGAATTAATGCAATTAAGAAAGTAGGAAAGAAATAAAATTAGCAGAAAGAAATTTATAGTCTCTTTTTTTTAGGTAAGCAATAAAAAAAATAGGAAAGGAAATTGAAGATGGAAAGACTGGAAAGGAGATTGAAAGGCAGAAAGAAATTTGAGAAAATTTGGCAATTTTTTTTTCTCTTGCTTAGTTCATGGTAGTACCAATGAAATTGACACACCACGTTACTAATCAAGATATTTTTCTATATGTACACAAAAACAAAAGGAAAAATTAAAATAAAAACTAACACGAATCGGAAATTAAATAAATAATAAAATTTAATCGTTACCTCCCCGGCAACGGCGCCAAAAACTTGATCGTCGCTAATCTATGAATTAGAAAAGCGCGATATTTGTAATAAAATTCTGCAAGCGCACAGGTGTGTAGCATACAGGTCGAACACAGGGAGGTAAATTAAAATCAAATTATTTATCTAATCTCTTGGGCGAGTTAGACGAAGCCTGGAGATTTTGTTGAAATAAAAACAAACTGAAATTGCGAACTTAGGATTATCGTTGAATCTAATCAACGATTAATCACTAAAGAAAGTAAATTGCGATATAAGAACAACAATGCAGAAAATAAAAGTGCAGAATAAGAAGAACAACAAAAATAAAACTAGGATTGTCGTTGAAACTAATCAAACGACTAATCACTAATGAAACAAATGTAAAATACAATTGGTGCTCTTCCAAAACTAATTGTGAAGACAACACCTATTGCTAAGAAAGAAAAATGCAAAAATAGTAAAAAGGAAGAACTTTTATTAATGGAGAAGAGAATACAGAATAATGGATAGGATGGTGGCTACAATGACAGTACAAGGGTATTTATAGGATAGATAGCCAAACCCAAACCCTAACCCTAATACAATGATAGATGGGCCTTAGGGAAAAGAGTTTACAATGAAAGTTTCAAATGGGTCTTAGTTAAATCTATTAAATTTTTAGCCTTTATTCTTTTTCTCTTGGTTCTTTGACAAGCCTCCTTTAATTTGAGATCTGCATGGCCTCTAAATCAGTTATTTTCTTGTCCAACAGCAGCCAGATGTGAGATCTTCATCTACAATTCTTCAAAATGCAATTCCACAGCAAATTGATCTCTATTTCTCTTCATTTCTGGTTGCATGCGGGCTGGGTTGGAATATCTGTAAAAGTAACAAAACAATACCCAAGTAATATTTATTTATATACAAAAGATAAGATATAAGAGCATAAAATAAACATATTTCTATGTCAATCATATACACAAAGTTATGTCGTAATCGGCTATGCTTTGATCATCCCACAAGGCCCTGCTTTTTAACAAAAGCCTTGATCATTTGCATCTTGGCGTGCCACATTGACAATTCTTTCCATGCGATCAATCACTATTAATATATACCAGGGTGTTAAGTGGAGAATAAATCCTCCACCACCAAACAGACATACGTTAACAGAAATCGATTTAATTCACATGGAACGAAATCCAATGTCAGGCACGCATCCATTTACTAGCTCATGCTCTGGGTCTGAGCGAAAACCAAATCCGAACAATCAAAAATAGTCCGGAAGACCACCACTGAAGCCCCTTCAAGGTAGCTACTCCCATCAAGGGTCTCTGTAGCAACACATCCATCTGATGTGAAGATCGTCGGTCTTCAACCACCGTCTTCATCTTCGACTCTTCATCGTCGTAGTAATTATTCGGAATGGGTTAAACCCAGTCTTCCCGTATAACTCACGTATTTTATAATTAAAAAACAAGTACTATAAAAACACATCCAACGCCACATTCCAATTTAGATATTCTTCTAATAAAATATTCGTATTATTCTATCAAAGATAAATCCTTTAAGTTTATTCTTAAATCTTTTCTTTTAAAGATTTATTAAAAACTCCAATTTGGTTTTAAATATCAAAATCATTATTTAATGATTATTTAATTTTTAAGAAATTATCTTATCCTTATTTGAGTTAAAGAACTAATGTCATTTAAAACATTGTTCACGATAAACTCAAATTCATCTCCATTAAATATGGGATTTTCATAGAAATCAGACCAATGTATAAACGATATGAATTTCTGTATCGGGCTATTAATATAAATGGAATAACGACAAAGCTTTTTAAATTCCGTATATATTAACGACCTTCTTTTACAGAAGCTCATCTCGAATATTATTAAATCAAATTCCATTCAATCCCAATTTAATATATTAAATTGGAAAACTTTACTCTTGGAAAATATTCCATTTTAAATCTTAATAAAAGATTCATGAATCCCAAATTATATTCCACTGCAAACTGGGTTAAAGAACAAGTGTCGTTTAAAACACTGTTCACGATAAATCCAATTTACATTTCATTTTATTCCAATTATCAAATATGATTGAAACTCTAAAAATCTTAATTAAAAGATTTATTCTTTGCTCAACTGGGGTTAAGAACAGTGTTATTTAAGACACCTTTCACGACAACCCAAAAATCCAATTTATTCTATTTAATTCCAAGTAAATATTAACTTATTGGAAAACTTTATTAAATCCTAATTATAAGATTTGTTCTAGCTAATAACTAGTTCATATCGATAAAATATATTTTTATCTTTTCAAAAAAAAAATGGAATTTTTCACCTAGGAAAAAATTGTGAAGGGCAAAAAAACCCAAAAGATTGCCCAAAAGGACAAGGGGCAAAAAACTTGTCCAAAAGGACAAGTTTTAGTGCAAAGTGGAAAAACATGGGACCGCCCTGAAATTCACCATTTGCACTAAAACTTGTCCTTTTGGGCAAATCTTTTGATGGTTGTCCTTTCGGACAAATAATTTGGTGAGTTTTTCCTTGTGGGAAAAATCCCCTTTTTCACCTACGATCTTTCTAAATCATTTATTATGATTTTACATAATTTTTGCATATTTTTTTATAATTTTATTTTCGCTCGTACAGTCGGTTTCCAATAACGGCCACCGAACTGCACTTACAGCGACCTTTTCTAAAATTGATTTGGACATAATTCCAAATCCAACCATTAGATTTTGAAGTTCTTATATCCGTTGGAAAGATCATTTCGATACGAATCCAACGGTTCCGGTTTTAGGAGGATCCGACTGTCGGATCTCCCGTTACGTCCATTTAAAGTTAATGGTCGAAATTCGCAAACGGTCGCTGCACGACGCGTTCTATTCAGGCCATTAAATATATATATATATATATATATATTATATCGTCTATTTCCATTTAAAACATACTTTATAAAATATTTATAAATTCGCTTTAAAACGGTTTTAACTTCATTTCTAATTTAAAGTCAAAATTGAATATTCTATTTTCTTATCATATTAAAAATATTAATATTAAATTTTTAAATCACTTTTTTTTATATTCATTTATATTTTATACTGGGCCAGACCCCCCACATTAAGCGTGCGACTTATGGATGCTGGATATGCCGGTTGGTTCCGGGTAGACTTATCCCATAAGTTGGGCTTAACCTCGTGTCATGGCCCATTTCATATTTTAACTCAACCCTTTTTGTTGCTACTACTTAACAAATAAAATAAAATCTCTTGAACTCAAAACATCAAAGCCACTATTTGATTTCTTTAACTGAATATTATATTAAAATATTCTTTTAATTTAAAATTGGAATGAGGCCCAAACAATTACCATATAATTTAATTATATGGATTTCCACCACAAGAATACTATACTAATGATAAATATTATAAAAACCATCCACAACATCCAAAGTGCATCATATATTGTATAAGCGTCGAATAAATAACGCTTATAACTAATCACAAGGGAGATGTGTGAATATCATCCCAAGACCCGTGTGGGGTTTTCAACCAACACATAACCATAACAAATAATTGAATAAATTATTGTGCACATGGGCTATGTGTGAAAATTATCGTCCCAATCGCATAAACAAGTCAGGAAACTTGTAAATGGAAGTGTATTACACAATATATAACACGACGATAAAAATGTCTCTTCTATTTCTATTCTTTTTATCGCATATAAAATGACGATAAAAAATATAATCTTTATTTCTATACTTTTTATTCTAATTTACATTTTCTAACAAAAATTTCCCTTTATTCTAATTTACATTGTATGAAATGTTAATTCCTTTACAGTGTATAAAATGTTAATTCCTTTACATTGTATGAAATGTTAATTCCTTTACATTGTATGAAATGTAATCCTCTTTATATTATATAAAAAATGTAATCTCTTTTTATATTGCATAGAAAACGTATTCTTTCCTATATTAACCAGGAAATGTACTCATTTTAGCATATAAATAACTATATATCTTTTCTATATTGGATAGAAAATGTATTCCTTTATCATTACATAGAAACATGTATTTTCTTTATTCATTTCTTAGATTACATTGGAAAATGTAATTTCTTTGCATTGTATAAAAATGAAATCTTTTGATGTGACATAAAAATGTAACCTTCTTACATTACAAATAAAATGTAATTCTTTTTATTTGCAAAGCAAATGTAAATCCATTTTTCATTATAAAGAAAATGTAATCTTTTTACTTAACATAAAAATATTTTTTTTTTCATTCTTTGATTAAATTTAAAATGTAATTTTTCATTTCAATATATGATTACATAGAAAAATGTTATTTTTCATTGCCATATATGATTACATAGAAAAATGTAATCTTTCATTGCAATATATGATTACATAGAAAAATGTAATCCTTTTAATTCATTTCTAATTACAGTGAAAAATGTAATCTTTTTATTTTCCTTTCTTACATTAAAAAAATGTAACTTTTCCTATTTATATTACATTATAAAAATGTAACTTTTCTACTTTTTAACTACATTAAATAAAAATGAAAATTTTCTACTTTTTGATTACATTAAATAAAAATGTAATTTTTTCTACTTTTTGATTAC
This sequence comes from Allium sativum, assembly GCA_030737875.1. Lineage (NCBI taxonomy): Eukaryota > Viridiplantae > Streptophyta > Magnoliopsida > Asparagales > Amaryllidaceae > Allium > Allium sativum. The sequence goes on along the minus strand of CM060919.1, from coordinate 737,187,077 downwards.
ATTAAATAAAAAAAATCTACTTTTTGATTACGTTAAGTAAAAATGTAATTTTTTTCTATTCTTCCTATATTTACTTGAAAAATGTAATATTTTTCTTTCATTCTTTAATTACATTATAAATGTAATATTCTTCTTTCATTCTTTATTTACATTTGAAAATGTATTCTTTTTATTTCATCTTTAATTACATTAAAGAAAAAAAATGTATTCTTTTTATTTCATTTCTAATTACAGTGAAAATGTAACTTTTATGTCAACACATTTGATAACCAATGCACCTTCTCCTAAGATTCATTTACATTGAAAATGTAAATCTTAATGTTTTCTCATATACAATAAAATATGGATTTTTATTGTTACTACATTTTCATTTCAAACCAATGTGTATTTTTAATGATTCATAATATATATATATATATATATAAATTTCAGTGTAACACGTTTTTATTTAACTAATGATCATTTTTAAAATTTCATTTACATAAAAAAAATGCAAATTTCAAAGAAAATATATTTTATATACAATGAACATTTTGATGTTTCATTTACGATAAAATAATAAATTTTAAAGTAAAGACATTTTTTATATCATAATGTTTATCTTTAATGTTGCATTTACATTGAAAACGTAAAATCAAATGTATAAACATTTCTATATGACATGGTTCACTTTTAATGTTCATTTACATTAACAAATGTAAATTCAAAGTATAAACATTTTTATATAACAAGGTTCACTCTTAATGTTTATTTACATTAACAAATGTAAATTCATTGTAGGACAATTTTCGTTCTAAATAATGATCATATTTTTATATATATACAATAAAAATCTAATTTTTATTGTTCACACAATTCTATATTATAACACGAATATTTCATAACACATAAATATTTTAGAAAGATTCAATCACCAAAATCAACCAATTTCACATCACAAATAACAACACATAGCAATTAATAGTGGAGGGATAATATCACAATCATAATTACTTTATTTTAATTATTTAAAAGGAAACAGAATTCTCACATTGATTTTATTCTGAATTTTCCACGTGCTCTGTTTCAAATCTGGTCTGTTCCATCACGAAGATCTTATCAACACGAGTCCAACGCATTTTGTTTTGCTGAATTCTGACTACGTAGTAAAAAGATATGGCATTTTAACATTTGATTTCATAAATTATTTAACTAATTATAATTACGTGATTAAGGGTTGATAATGCTTTCCCCTTCGTCGCTAATTGCTGAACCGTATGAACCCAACATCGTGCCTTCCAATCCCAAAACGCACAGCACCCTAGGCCTCCAGTTGACGATCAACCACCACCAATCCAACCGCCTACGTGAGCGCGCCCATCGCCTACAAGAGCTCGAGATCCGCACCCCCATGCGCTCCCAGAATCCAGTTCGAACTCAGCATGTTTGTATGCAAAAATTGAGAAATCCAAGCCTTTGAATTCGATCATAACCGTTGATAATAATGAGCTTGTTGTCCTCTTCGATTTCGTGTTTTTTTAGATTTGAATTTTGTTGTTTGAATTCAACGAAAAAGAGGGAGGAACGAGAGAATTTTATGGCCATTGGTGTTGTTGAAAGTGGCGGCTACATATATTAGATTAGGGTTACGTAAATAGTATGTGTATATATATATATATATATATATATATACACTAATACTATTTTATCCTTTTATTCCAAAAGACCCATTTAATTATAATTAAATTCCTAATGAATTGTTATACTTTGATTTTACCACACCATAATTACCATATGACCAATTAGTAGTTATTTACACATTTTACATTCATAATTCGCAGTCATCATCTTAACCATATAAGTTAATTTCAGAATGCTGCGTTCTATATATATATATATATATATATATATATATATATATATCGTTTTGATTACTTAAATAATTTACGCTATTTTTAAAACAAATTCACATACCAAAATTCAAGTTAGTTATTACACCGATTTACAGTGTTTGGTTTCAATTGTAATTAAATTTCATTAAGTGTATATATATATATATTTAATTTCACTAAATTTGGTTTGATTTAATTATGTCAATGAGTTACAAGATTTAAAAAAAAATAGCAATCCAAATATGGTTACATTTTTATTGTATATGGACAAAAACAAATGGTTGGATATGTTAATCAATCTTCTACCATTACCTTATTAATTCACTTTAATGGACTTTAATTGCAATTAATTGTAGCTTATTTCCCATATTAAATTCCATCCTTCATTGTTTACCATATAAACAAAATCACCCATTTATTTGAAATCAATACATGTCACAAATGTCAAAATATGTTAATTTAATTACTTTCACAATTATACCATTTAAAGCGGATTTGTGAATTTCTTGACTCAATTAGATTCCAAAGATTCAATAATTTCAATACAAACCAATTTATAACTATATTTACAATCAATGCATATATTCATTTTACAAACAATGGATTATATCTTATTACTGTATTCAATACATTAAAGAATTCCATATACATGGAATTTCAAAATTATTTAATCCATTATATATTGTTAATTCAGTATTAACTTCTTACTTCAACATAATTATATTATCAAACAAGTCAAGTTCATAAATAGCTATTGAAATACATTATTTAACAAGACAAGTCAAATTCCATACTTTATAAATTTACAACATAAACCATTAATTATAATATTTAAACCAACATTGTTTTAAATCAAATAGTTTGTAAAAACTAATTTTAAAGTTATTCTTACATTTTTATTTTAAAAAAAAAAATTAACCAATTTATACTCCATATTCCCCAAAATAGCTTAAATTAAAAAAATTAAAATTGGTTCTGAAATTCTGGGTTGTTACACCGAGTTCGAAGCTATTGGGGGCGGTGGTGGCTCGCAGGCGGGGCTTCGGAGTGGTGGTCTCTGATCGGCGGTCGGTGGCTCGGAGGGTGGCGCGCGCAGAAGCTCCGAACGTGATGTATGGGTGCGGCTTAGTCACGGCAACAAAGAAGAAGAAGTATTAATTTATTATTATTTTATTAATTTAATATTTAATTTACGCAATCTTTAAAAATCAATAACTCTCTCATACGAGGTCCGATTGACGAACCGTAAGTTGCGTTGGACTCGTCTTTCCGAGAGCTTCGCGATGGCGCAGACCAGAACTGATTCTGAGATAGTCGAATTTTCAGCCAAATCAATGTGAGAAATCTGAATTTTATTATTTTATTAATTATTAATTATTTTTCTCGCTTTAAAATAGTTGTATTGTGATATTAGTTCGGAACTGAAATATTCTGTGTTGTATAAATTGTTGATTGTCGCTTGTGATGTGTTCTGTTGTCCATGGTTGAAATTGCATATATGGTTGAATTTTACTTGCGGTTGGATCTAGTTGTTCTAACTAATTTTATATTGTTAAAATATTATTTTTTATCTGAAAATAGACAACAGAAATTAGTCGACAATTTTTTTTTTGGTTTACAATAGAATATGAACAACAAATAGAACATATTTTCATTTGTTCCATTACAACAGAAATTGGTTAACAAATAAAATCTTACTTTTATTTGTTTACATTAAGAACAAATCTGTGAATTACAGTAAAAAAATTCTTTTTACTATCACCTTATACATAGGATATTATAGAATTAGAATCGTTATAAAATATTAAATTTTATTGTTGATATTAAAAACATGTTTGTAAAACAAAACTTTACTTACATTGTATTTGTAAATTAAAAGTAATATTTGAGAAAAACACATAAGCGCTTACATTTTATTTAAGAAAAAGAAACCATTCCTTTATTTGTGTTTTTCGTCACAAATAATAACATAGAAAAAAACCATTCTTTTATTTGTGTTTTTCAACATAAATATATACATAGAAATGAATTATTATTTTTTTATTTGTGTTTTCCAACACAAATATAACTCAGCAAAAGAATCATCTTTTTATTTGTGTTTACCAACACAAATAAAACTTAGAATATGAATTATCTATTTATTTGCATTTTACAATGCAAATATTACATAGAAAATAAGATCACAAATGAATTATCTTTATATTTGTGTTCTTAACACAAGCATAAACATAAGAAAAATAAATGTCTTTATATTTGTGTTCTTAACACAAATACACATAGAAAAATGAATGTCTTTTTAATTTTTGTCCCTTAACACAAATATTAACATTGAAATTGAATTGCTCTTTTATTTGTGTACTCAACACAAATATTAACATAGAAATTGAATTGTTTCTTTTTATTTTTGTTCTTAACACAAATATACACTTAGAAAATAAAGTTCAACTTTTTATTTGTACTTTTCAATACAAATATAACATAGAAAATAAAATTCATCTTTTTATTTGTATTTTTCCATACAAATATAACATAGAAATAAAGTTCATCTTTTTATTTGTATTTTTTTCTCAATACAAATATAACATAGAAATTAAGTTCATCTTTTTATTTGTATTTTTCCATACAAATATAACATAGAAATTAAGTTCATCTTTTTATTTGTATTTTTCCATACAAATATGACATAGAAATAAAGTCCATCTTTTTATATACATGCTACAACACAAATATGTACTTAGAATTTGTTGCACAAATAAAATTCACTTTTTATTTGTCATTTGAAACTCAGAATTTATTAGACGAATAAAATCTACTTTTTTATTTGTCATTTAAAAATTAGGATTTATTATACAAATAAAATTCACTTTTATTTGACATTAGAATACATAGAAAAATATTTAAACATAAAATATTCTTTTATATGTTAGTAGAATGTATAGAAAAGTATAAACAAATAAAAGGATTCTTTTATTTGTTATTAGAACACATAGAAAAGTGTAAAACAATGAAATACCCTTTTTTATGTTATCCTAGAACTGAAATTTTGACTTCACTCTTTTATTTGCATTCGCTAATGCAAACATACATTGAAATAAAAATTTACCCTTTTATTTGCAGCCACCAATACAAATATATGTTGAAACTAAATTTTATTCTTCTATTTACATTCACTAATGCAAATATAACATGGAAAAATAAGTTAACTTTTTGTTCGCATTTTTCAATGCAAATATACATTGAAGATAAAGTTTATTCTTTTATTTGCATTCTCTAATGCGAATATACGTTAAAATATAAATTGTCCTTTTATTCGCATTCCCTAATGCAAATATATTTTGGAAATAGAGCTTGCCTTTTTATTTGCATTCACAAATGCAAATATATTCTGAAAATGAAATTTGTTCTTTTATTTGCATTTTTCAATGCAAATATGCATTGAAAATAAAATTATTTCTTTTATTTGCATTCACAAATGTAAATATATATTGAAAATAAAATTTTCTCTTTTTACATTCACAAATGTAAATATACTTTGAAAAATCAAGTTTGTTCTTTTATTTGCATTTTACAATGCAATATAACATCAAAATAAAAGTTACATATTTATTTGCAAACATTAAAATGAAATAAACGTCTTTGTCAAATTTGTTTTAGTTAAAATGAAATAAACATTTTTGCCAAACTTGATTAGTGAAAATGATTGCTTTTGGCAATTTATACTAGTTGAAATAAATAATCACTTTTATCAATTTATACTAGTGGATACAAAATATGCATTTTTGGCAAATTGGTTAGTTAAAATGAAATAAGCACTTTGTCAACTTATACTAGTTAATAACAAAATATTCACTTTTATTAATTTACATTAGTTAAAAACAACTATTCATTTTAGTCAATTTATACTAGTTAAAAAAAATATTCACTTTTGTCAATGCACACTAGTTAACACCAATTATTTACTTATGTCAATTTACATTTGTTGAAACCGATTATTTGTTTGTCATGGTTATATGTATTGTGTACTACACTTCCATTCACAAGTTACCCGACTTGTTTATGTGATTGGGACGATAATTTTCACACATCGCCCAAGTGCACAAATTAGTTTATTATTTGTTTGTTGGTTGAAACCCCACACGGGTGTTGGGATGAAAATTAACATACACTAATCCCAATATTTAGTTGTATGTTGATCGTTGGATCGATAGGCTGCGATGAGCGTTATTATATAATTTTAATGCTTACACAGTGGAAATTACACTTTGGATGTAGATGGATGATTTGATGATTATATTGATGTGTGTGAAATCCATATAATCTAAATTATATGGTAAATGATTGAGTCGCATTTCAATTCAGGTGTTCTTTTAAATAAGAATATTTTTTCATAAGAAATCCTTTTTATATAAAGTATATTTTCATAATACATATTTTTAATCAAGTATATGTTAAAACAAAGAATATTTGCAAAAGATAAATAATTTAGAATATAACGAATACTTCTCATTTAGAATCTTTTATATAAAGAATATTTTTAATGATTAATTTAAAATATGTTTCTAAAATATTATTAGGATTTGCAATTATATTTTGTGATATGAAATAAATTGAGATGTGAAGTGGATTTATCGTGGACGGTGTTTTAAACGACATTTGTCCTTTAATCCAATTTACATTGAAATTATTATTTGGAATTTATAAATCTATTTTATAGATTTAAATAAATGATCTTGTAATAATGATTTTAAATATCAAATCAATACTGGAGTTTTAAAAAATCTTTTAAGAAAGATTTAAGATTTTATTTTCAGAGTTTATCTCTGATAAAATTAATGAGAATCTTCTAATATGAATATCTTATTAAAAGAATACTCTGAGTTGGAATGTGGCGAAATGTGTGATTTTCCAATATTTGCTTTTTAATCACAAAATACGCGAGTTATTCAGAAAGACCGGGTTTAACCCATTCTGAATAATCATCACGACAATCAAGAGTCGAAGATGAAGACGGTGATTGTAGACCGAAGGTTTTCACAATGTTGGGATGATGATGACTGGTATCTTGAATTGGGGATTGGCCTTCCAAGGCAAGGTATTTAGTAATGATTGTCCAAACGCATTTGGAGATCGACGGACACGTTGTTTCGCTCAGACCCAGAGCGGACTTGTTAATGGATTGCGTGTCTGACATTGTATTCCTTTCTACTGTATTTGTTGGACGCTACTGATTATATATTTCTGTTTGGTGGTGAAGAATTTATTCTTTACTTATCACCCTTCTCTAAGACGTATGAGCTTAGAGGTTATATATATATATTGGTAGATGATCAATAATATGGTAGGGTCTGACAATGTGGCATGCTAAGATGCAAATGATCAAGGCTTTGTTGAAAAGCAGACCTTGTGGTTGATGATCAAAGCACAGTCTATTTAGGCATAGCTTTGTGTATGTCGTGACTTCGCGAGCCTCACACACCGGTTAAGTCTAAAATGGGAGAACGGAACGCAGGGAGTGCACACGTTTCTTTCTAGCTAGAAGTGGTGTTGGGCTTTAACACGGCCCAACATTTGCTTATGTGGTTGATGGAATTTTTGCGAGGCCTCGGTTTATTCTTATCGGTCGCCCTCGGCTGATTTGTAGATCCAATAGGATCGGGGAGCGTGTGTTCAGGCATAACTAATCCACTAAAGTATTTGTGGACCGGCTCTGCTGTATCCAAGGGTTCGCCAGCGTCCGAATCCTGAGGCATTGCTTGAGTGTCTCGAATCGGTCAGGAGCTCCTCCCTAGCCTTGACTCATGATGGAAACCCAATTTCCAATGCCCTTGCGGTTTTGATTGTATTACTATTATGGCGACATAGTAGATGGTATCTATGCCATCTAGGATTGATATTATATTTGAAATGTTTTAAATATATCTATACACACTAATAATAATATCGTTTTTACGTATCAAGCATCTTTTGACCATTATAAGGTAAAACTGTATCCTCTGGTGTGCGTTGCATTGTGTGATGGGACCTGGGTCTTATAATGGTTTCATTTTTCTAAAAAGCATTGCGATATTTTACGATTTACTTTAATTGTGCACTGGCAATCCAATGGAGTAAACCCGTTCCACGTAAGCGGCGTGGTCCTGTGATTAGCCTACTTATTAGATAAGTTAAGTATGGAATTCTCACACCAGTCCCACGACTGACCTGTAGTTTGTTTCACTTTGCAAACTCGGGTGCCCTCTTTCCACACGGGCAGTCGAGTAGCTTTTTGCAGATATAGTTAAGCAGGATCCTGGATTGAAGCCTGAAGCTGTGTCCAGAATATTGATGGCCTTCCGCTGAGATTAGTTCCGCTGCAATGTATTTAATCTCTTGTAAATGTATCTTCCGCTGTATTATTTATCGATGTACTCTGATATATTCTGTACTCTGATGTAACATTTATTATTGATGTTATAAAAGTCTGTGTTGTTGTTATGATGTTTTGAATGCCCAAAGTTAACGTACGCTGGTTTTGAACGGTCTTGATCGATCTTGTGATCGGTTGGGGTCAGGCGAAATCCGGGTCGTTAAAATTTAACTAGCCATAACTTTTTAATCCCGCTATTAAATTTTAATTTTTCAGATTCGTTGGAAAGATATTTTTAAACAGATTTAAATATTTTTGATTTTACTAAAATCCAATTTATTTTGAATCATGTACATTCAATTGAAGTTTAAAATCAAAATTTCAAACAACCGCGCCATTTAAAACTCCTTTTATATTTAAAATAAATATATTCGTTCCAACTTTATTTAAAATAAATTTGTAGTCTTTATTATTTTAAATAAATAATTTTAAATATTCAAAATCCATAAAAATTTCTAAAATAAAATTTTTAAATTGGTTCCAAAATTCCGGGTTGTTACACATGTATCCATACGAACTCCAAACGAACCCAATGACTGTTGTTCCTAGATGAGTACCCCCATTCTGGACACAATGGGATATGTTTCGTAAGTCAATTCGACTATTTCTATTAGTTTTTATTAAAATTAAAATACAAATCAATTTATATTAAATTTAAATGTACATTTTAATTTACTAGGGCCACATATGACTCCAAAAATTCCCGAAAAATAAATCTATCTATGTTTTGACGATACGATCCTAATAAAACTAATTTCATCGAATTTGGGGACTGTTTGAAAAATAGTCATTTTAACTGGTCAATTAAATTTAAACTGAAATTATAAAACACGTTTAAATTTACCATGCTCACATATTAATTCCAAAAATTATGGAATTGAAATCCAGAGCCGGCTTGAGGGCAAGGCCTAGCAGGCGGCAGCCTAGGGCAACCCCCTAGAAGAGTGCAATAGTCGCCGGAAGTTGCTAGTAATAATGCTAAAATTATTTAAATAAGGATAATGGCTATTGGCAGTTGAATAAAAATTCATTAGTAGGTCCGTTGGTTGTATTTGTGGTTACAACTTAGAGGTAGCAGGTTCAAGTCATGGTTGTTTCAGTTTTTTTGTCTTTTTACCCTTTGCAAGAGCAATTATTTTGGTGCCTTCAGCTTTTCGGTTTTCTTACTGAAGGGCAACGTATCCTTGTTGTGCATGCTGTTATACACATGTTGTGCGCCAGTTTTACCCTTTGCAAGGAAAAATATTTTGATACCTTCAGCTTTTTAGTTTTAATGCTGCAAAGGTTGTTATGCATGCTATTATACACATGTTGTGCGCCTAGGGCAACCCAAAGCATGGAGCTGGCCCTGTTGAAATCTAGCGATAATTTGACATTCCGGATCCAACAAAAGTGGTTTCGTCGAAAATGAGGGTCATTTGGAAAATGGCTATTTTTAAGGGCTTTATATATATTAAATTCCATAGCAACTATTTTAAATTTTAAGCTGGACCTAACTTTCAATCCTCGTTACGAAATCTAGATTTTCACATTCGTTTGAAAGATATAATTAAACAGATTCAAATATTTCTGGTTTTACTGAAATTCGATTTATTTTGAATTCTGTACATTCAATTGAAATTTAAAATCAAATTTTCAAACTACCGCGCCATTTTAAACTCGTTTTATAATTAAAATAAATTTTTACGTTCTAACTTCATTTAACATAAATTTTTTGTCATTATTATTTAAAATAAATCATTTTAAATATTCAAAATCCATTAAAATAGCTAAAATAAAATTTTTAAATTGGTTCTTAAATTCCGGGTTGTTACAATATGTATGTGCAGTGCTCGGAGGCTGGTCCGTGCAGTTGGCCGCCTAGGGCAACCCCTTTGGTGGGGAAACCACCATGGAATGGGGTAGAAGTAGTTAAAAGCAAAAAATTATCATCTTATAAATGTGGATGGGAACCATTACCAAAGCAACATGCGGTCTAGTTGGGTGCAGGTGACTATGTATATTGAGATCCAGTGTTTGATCCTGGAAGGTGTTTGTTTTTTGTTAGCCAACCAATTTAGCATTGAAATTTGCGCTTGCACGTGCCCTTTTTCCTCTAGGGAATTGCAGTTTCTCCTGAATTTTAGAGCCGCCACTGTGTATGTTCCTTCCTCATCACCTCATTTTCAGCAGAAAGAAAAAAAATCTTATGATTTCTATGAAATCAAACCATTCGATTGTGAATTGTTTTCTAATAGGAATTCAATATAGAGGTATGTACATATATGTAGCGATAGCACATACACACACACACATATATATATATATATATATATATCTGTGTGTGTGTGTGTTTGTGTGTGTGTGTATGTGTGGGTGTGTGTATGAGAGCATTCAATGGCACCCCAAATATGGGGCACCTAAATAGCCTCCATGTTTTCCACCTTTCATTTATATTAGTTTAAGTTAGTGGAATGTGAGATATTGAAGGCAAAGAGAGATAGCAGAAATATGTGATGGAAAAGAAGGAGGTTATTGGGGTGCTCCACAGTTTAAGGTGCCATTGAGCCTGCCTCATACATATATACATATATACAGACACACACACACATACACGCATACATACATATACACACACACGTATATGCGTAAATTCATGTAGACATATCCATATATATGTAACATTCTCAAAAGAAAATATACATACATGTAAGTGTGTGCGAATTTAAGCGTGTGTACATATCGTAAGATTCTCAGACATGCAAAATCGCAGAGCGCTGTGCAGACGCCTGCACTCGGCCTTGAGATAGTTGCTCTTCGTTTCACGTTCCTTAATATACATTTTTCTTCCTTCTCTTGATTGCATGGCTGACTCTCTTTTCCATATTTTCCTGTAACTTGATTGCTGAGGGTAATAAAAGATAGACAAACAACAGTCACTTTTCCAGAAAAACATCAGTTAATTTAATGGATGTATGCTGTAGGGGCATCCATACAATACATCTCCTAAGGTTCATTGTTGCATCTTTCATAATAACATTATAAAAGTCCCTTATCATCCTGTTCTTACATACAAATTTTCAAATGCCTTAAACTTGTGCGAGCAACCCAAATAACTAACTCAGTCAAAGCAATTCACCACACAATTGCAAAAATGCAGAAAACGACATAATCAGATGATAATTTAATGAATATTACTAGTTGAATATTCATAGCAGAATTAGAGCGAACAAAATGTGAAATCGAAATCTATTTAGGATTTGGTACATTATGATTAAACACTGCAAGCGAAAATGAAATCCCCACAAAAACATTAAATGATCGAACATTTTTTAGGTGGAGACGGGAGTGAAGAGTAGAACTTTTGGGATAGGAGAAACTGGATATGTATGTAGCCGAAATTCCAGTTAGAGGCGGGAGTAATTGGAGACGCAAAACGAATCAAAAGTTTTTTTGGGGAAGAAGCTCCGGAAAGTGATTGGAGGTGGGATTAAGGAGTAAAGAGAAAAGTAAACCGTGACAATTATGTTAAGGGTAAATAGTTTCAAATTGCACCAGCTGGTGGAAACCAAGTAGAAAACCAATGCAAACATTACATTTGCACTGGTTGCACATATAACCGGTGCAAAAAATGTTATTTGCATCTCCTTATTTGCATTGGTTTTCGATTAAACCAATGATACCTATTTTTCTCCTACTCTATTGTTTATTTCAATACCAATTGTACCGGTTGTTATCCTAGAATGGGAGAAAAAAATAGTATTTACTCCGGTTGTTGACACACCCAGTTCAAATGAGGCGAAGCAAGAGATATGATTTGTAGTGGTGTTGCTCGCAACGATATGGTTCGGTTTGTTTGAGTTGTGACCTAACCATATTGAATCGGACTGAATCGAATGCCTGCATTAGTAATCTTATGATAAAAATATAAATAATTCCTACCTAATTTTTTATTTTAACAATGTATATTCTATTTTTAGCATACGTTGTTATATTGATAATAATTGTTCTTATAAAAGGAAAATTTATAGTTTCAGTATAATATTTTCCATATCATTTTTTTTAGAAAATGTTAGTTATAATCTTATGTTAGTTATCGTACTTAATGTTTATGCATTAATTAACGTTGATGTTTGGTTAACATATTAAAAGAATTTCACTTTTTATTAGACGTAAAATTGAAGTATTCGTATAGTTAGAAACTAATTTTTCAATTTAGGATAACATTGCATGTTTTAACATTTAAGTGACACACCGTCATCGTGAATTGATTGTTGATGGAAGTAATTCTCTTATTTCATATTTAATATGTGTTTAAAACAAATCGAGCCATAACCAGACTGTACTATAACAAAACCGAACCGAAACTGAATCGTTTGAATAGTTAATATAATGATTTGTATTTTTAGTCAACCGTTTGATGCGATGCAGAAGCTGTTTGGACTCCAAACCGCACCATACCAAACCATGCCCATCCCTACAAAAGATAGATAAAGGAATAGGTCCTTCGCGGTGTCCGTCTCCAAAGATGAACCTCTGAGAACTGAAAGACTCGAGCTGATCCGAGCTTAAAATAAATAAACACTCAGGTTAGGATTAGTGGTATTATGTAAATAAATCTAATCAGAAAAAATGTTTAAGTACATGCTCAAATATCCTAAAGGATGTTTGAGATTCTATCCTTTAAGGATTCATTAACCAATGCATATATAATAGAATATGCTACTATATATGTCTATCAGTAAAATATAGTGTTGAAAAAAATCATTAAGCATTACATTTTTATTCTCAACACATTTTACAAGTACCGTGGTGTATAAAGTACTGTAAACTCATCGTATTAGTGATGCCGGAGGGCTCTCCATAGTGCACGATACCAAAATCGTGGTGGGCACAATCAGGATAAGTATGACAAGACACGCAACGCAATGTCTGAAGTAGGGTTTTACCTTTCTAATAGGACTGGTGGTAATGCATAGCACGCAACTACTGCCCACCTCTGCAAAACTTCCAAACCATGGGTGATAACCAATTAGTCAAAGGAATTGATATGGTATATGAAGAAGCGTGTTCGATCGGGTGTGTCGCCCTACTTAGTCTCAGTGTAGCTCCTACTTTAGTCATTTTAATTATGACGGTTAAGGCTAACCATCATCGTTCTCTTTTTTTGATACAATAATTTTTGGCTAATCCATCCTACTTCTCTTTGGATTTTCCACAACGTACACAGTTGTTGAAGTGGTATCAGAATAGAAAGAGTATGTCAAATCCAATTCCGGACACTAACAAACAATCATTTATTTCACACCATAGTCGTTTTTATAAAATATACTTATAGATTCTAAATTATCATCTAAATAATTTTCAAAATATTTACTTTAAATATATTTTATTTTGAAACATTTAACTTAAAAAATTTAATTTATTTATAATGACAATAGTTAGATTATTAAGTATTATTATTCAAATCAGTTTGTTAAATTTGAAAATCATATCTTTGAAAATCAATTAAATAAAACTTAATGCAATCTTTAAACTATAAACTTTTATCTTCTTAAATAATATGAATTAAAGTTATAAAATACATCTTTTTTTAACTAAAGTATAAAAATACATTTTATATAAATGTTAAAACCTTATTTAAAATAAAGTTTTTTATTTTTAATTTTTTTATATTATATTAAATTGAAATTAAAGTCTAATTAAATCTTAAAATTGATTATTTTGAAACTTTTTATTTAAAAAAATATATTTTAAGCTTAATTCTTCAAAATCAAATTTATTTTTCAAAGCATTTTACTCGACCAATGGCGTCCCATATCATTTTCTATCATATGGTCAAGTAATCTGAATATTCATCATTTCAATCCAAAAAAATTGATTTTTGCGAGAATGAAACATTTAAACCTATATCACAAGTCAGCTCAATTTTTGTTTCCTAAACCTATACAGTCATCCATGTATGTATCATTTCAACTCATAGTGATTTTAGAACTTACATATCAGAGAACTTGCAGGGTGAGAACTATAAATAAATAACATAGATAATTATACAAGAGTCACATAACATATCAATCAAACCATTCATGTGTCAACCACAAAAATAGCTTATTTTTTATATGTCACAACTAATAATCTTACATAACTGAATCATATAAAAATATCTATGTAAATCCATTTACAAACAAACATTATAATTATGTCAAATTTATATAATATAAGTTTGTTAATCTAGCATGATTTCTCAATTTTCTTAAATCTAGAAAATTATAAAACTACACTAGACAGCGCAGAAAACATTATCACCCCAGATCTGAAAAACGGGAATTAAATCCAAATCAAACTCAAAGCTTTTTATTTCTTTTATATAAATAAGAAGAGAAGAGAAGAGAAAATGGCAATAGGATTCAGATTTGGTCAGGTATGGTGGATTAGATTTTCATAGAATTTATCAAAACAGAACCATTAATTGATCATTACGAAAAAAGTTTTGGAATTTGTAAACCACCGAATTTGAAAAAGTTGTAACGACCCGAACTCCAGCCCGGCCTAAACCGAACTGAAATGCGGATTGTTATGAGAACACAACACATCAGAACACAGAACAACAGAACATTTCATTGCTATTACAACAATTTACATCAGAGTATAAGAATATTACAGAGTATGAATAAATATTACATCCTGGAAATACGATATCAGAGATTTAATAAATTTTACATAGCAACGGAAAATATAATAAAAATGCGTAGTGGAAAACTATAAATGCTCTGTACACAGCTTTAAGCTTCAACTCAGAATCCTGCTGAAAGTAAGCATCTGCAAAGACCAAAACTCTAAGCTGCCCGTGTGGAAAATAAGGGCACCCAGAGTTTAGGTAAAGAACAATAAACTCCAGATCAGTCATAGGACTGGTATTTTCAGTTTAGCCCTTGCGTATTTTTAACCAATTTAATAATAACCTTTATGTTATTTTTTCTTCAATTTTTAGTCCTTTTCAATGTTTTAATTATGACCCCTTATGTAATATTAAATGTTACAGCAGATGGAGAAGGGAAAGAAAACCAAATGATGTCCTTTCCTTTTATTCATTAATTAAATGAATGAACATGACTTTTTTTTATATACACATAATGGTGCAGGACCTTTTCAATTCATTTTTTTTATGCGTTTGTTAATTTGTTCTTCTTTAATTCAAATGTTTATTCTCATTAACCTTCATTTCTTAAGTTTGAGATGATTATGTTCCAAATTCTTGCAAAATTTAATATTTTACACAATTTTAATTTACATTTCTCCAATAAACTCATATGTTATCGTTTCTCTTACTTAACATTTTACTCTAGCTCAATTTGGATGAAGAAAAATAAATGTTACTTAAATATCATTGATTTGTATAATATATTTACATTTTACTCTCTTACCATTTGCTATGTTCCAATCTTTCTCTCCACAAATTCATTTTTTTTAATTCCGTATTTCCTATTCAACCATTGGAGTTTATTTCCACATTATATTAATTTCATTGCGCTTATATAGCTTGATTTCTATTTATACATCGATGGTCAATAATGAAATAAATTTGCCCTTAAGTTCTTACCTTTCATGATTCATTCCTACACTTATATCCAATAAAGCATTCCATTTTTCGTTTTCATCCTTAATTTAATGCACAACATTCTAATTTATTCCAAATTTGAAATAAGGATAGTATTAGTTATAGGAATAAATTACGTATCTTATAAATCTCAAATTCAATTACAATAATCTCAATTGATTATTAAATTCTAAAGCAATCAATTCGTTTAATACAAATTTCCAATTACTTTACCACACCATTTAAATTTCTTTCCTCCAATTAAATAATTATGTTTTAATTAAATTTCAAAACTTGTAGGTTTTTCTATAATCAAAATAAAATTTAATTTCCAACTTTGATTATCAACCATAACATGTTAAAAATCGTGTTTTTAACATTTTTATTCTTTCCTAACATATGTTTCTTAGCATGTTAAAAATAGTGTTTTAACATATGTTTTATAATGAATCACCTTTACATTAAAAATGGAAATTTTAATGTTTCAACATGTTTATTCAAACAGTCAATATTTCTAATGAATTAAGCTTTACATTAAAATATGATTTTTAATGTTTTCAACACTTTTATTCTAATATGAACAATTTCCATACGAATCATTCTTTTTATAAAGATGAGATTTTTAATATTAACATGCTTTTATTTTTAAATGAACATTATTTAGTGTTTCATTCATTAATTTAAAAATAAGATTTTTAATGTTGTCATGTTTTTATATTTAACCTGAACATTTTTCCTAGTTTCTTACATTACATTAAAAATGTGAATTTTTAATGCAGACATGTTTTTATTTTAAAACAAGAACATTTTTCTTTTATAACTGGAAACATACAAACGGGCGGACATGAATGGGCACAATGCGATTTTTTTTTCTTTTATATATATAGGGAAAACCGCTGCATTATTTAATATTCATGGAACAAATGATGGAAGAAGCAACCGTTAAAAATGAGAAAGAGAATGTACGCATGGCATTGAAAACAAAAGGTCAGGTTTGTGCATTATAAATGGAATGCCCACAAATGAATTCAAGTGAATAATCAATTAGAAGGCATTAATAAGATAATAAGTTTCGAATGGTGTTATGAATGGAATGACCATAAATTGAATGGAATAGCCACAAATATAAAGGAGGCGTTAGTAATTTTGTAATTCCAACGTAAAGAAATTTGAAATGAACCAAGTGTTTAGAAATAAGAAAAAGGGGATGGAAGAATTTAAACAGCATTTATTGGTAATGTGCAGGAAGGACTTAAATAGAAAAGCATTTAAAACGTTCCAAGTTTAAATACACAAACGTAAATAAGATTCTAAAATATTTAATATTGATTGGTATTATTAAATTATATCCATATCAAACAAAAATCATTTGCTACATGAAATCCAAATAATTTAGTTATAAATCATAAATCAAAATAGTTATTTCATAAAATTCAAACAAATTTAGTTTTAAACAATCAAAAATAAAATAGGAATCAAATTTTAAAATAAATCACTAAATAAAATATACTTAAAATTGACGTTGTTACAAAAGTGATCTAAAGTAAAGTTCTTGTAAACTCTTTTCTCTACAATGTAAGAAAATTAAAACTGGATTTCGGTTATATTTGATAAAGTTGTGGAAGAAGCAATAAAGGGCATTTTTTGATCAAATAATCTAAGCCTAAAAATGGGTATGAAAGATTTGCATTTTTGACATAGTAAAATTTATAAATTTAGAAGTTGTTAAGATTAAAAACGTAGCCAATTTAATTCTGTGGAATCTAAGAAAAAGAAAAAGATAATTTGGAGCATTTTTGATGGAGTTATAGTCGTGGAAGTTAGAGGCAAAATATTAAAAAAGCAGAATAAAGCATGGAAATTATTAGGGTTAGGGTAGGGTTAGGTTTGGGATAGAAAGCTTTGGCGATGCTTGAGGAGATGGCATCAGGTATGGTGGTGGCTAGAGGTGGAGCAGTTGGGGAGTAGTGATAGGTGGCGGCCAAGGGAGAAAGAGGGGAGAGAGAAGGAAAAGGAACAAATATAAATTTAGGTTTTCAAAAATTCTTTTCTTAGAAAAAATTGAAATAAAAACAAAATATTTCAAATTCAGATATAGATCTACGAGAAAACATACAGGCAACAGCTGGAGAAAAAAGAAAAATGAGGAGAAGGAAGAGTGGGTGAAGATCAGAGAGATATATAAAATCTATCAAAAAAGATTCTTTAAAACAAGAAGGTTTTGATTTGTTGATTCAGCAATGTGTCATCACCCATCCAAACTAAATATTTGTTTCAAAATTCAAGACATAGACATAAATACGCAAAAGTAAATTTTAGTGATGATGCAAGTCAAGGATACACAAAACACATTGTCTGAAATGCGTGTTTTTGCAATGTAAATCGCATATTTAGAACTATAGAAATCCAGTTTAATTAAACAAAGAAAGGTAGTCTTCTTAGTATTCAGTCTAGTATTTAAAAAAAATCAAATGTTAAAACTTTTAAAATTTTGACAAATTTTAATTTTCTCTAAGTCTCAAAACTAAAATTTTCTGATAAAAATTTCTTTGCAAAAACTAAATTAACATGTCTTAAATATCAATTTCATTAAGTTCAAATTTGAACTCGAAATTTTTAAATTAACATATTTTTGTTTTCAGAATTCCAAGTCGTTACCCTTTCCTTCACTCATATTTTTTTTCGTTCTTGAAAAGGAATGAGACAGAAGAATGGAAACAAGCAGAAAGATAAGATAAATTTGAAACAAAAATTACCTGGAATAAATAACTTGGGATTTGATCAGGTTTAGAATCTCCAACTTGTTTGAGAACGATAAATAATCTACTAAGCGTACCATGTCCTTAATAACCTTAGGTTTCTAGTTAGTTCATCATCTATACTATCTAAAACAATTTGAAGTGTCATTTTCCAAATACTCTATAAGGAGCAACATATTATCCAATTATTTATTCATCTTATAAAATGTTCATATCATTCGTGCATAAACCAATTTGATCTTTTGTTCGATTGCATAAATTTTACTTTTGAGCTGGTATTTATAACCCGACTACTTAAGTGCGAACTCTGATTCAGTTCTTTGATTAAAAGTCTCTGTTGTCCTTACAGGCTTACATAGCCATAACATTATGATTGAAAGCATCAAAGTTATATCAAAACTCCCTACAAGTATTCATCATCAATAATCGAGCGATATTTTCTAATTCGAATGTAACAAAACGGATTTCGCCCCGGACTCAATCGATCGCTAAAACCGACCAAAACCGATCAAAACCCGAATTTCTTTGAGAACAACACAGCATGGAACGCAAACAGAAGAACATTTCCATTGCTTATTACAACAATTACATCAGAGTACAAGAATATACAGAGTATAATTCAAATAATATACATTTCACATATATCAGAGATGAAATACATTACATAACAACGGAAGATAATACAAAACACAACTGAAAAGAATACGCGGATACAAAGCTTTCTGAGTATAGTTCTAGCTGTAAACCAGGATCCTGTGAATAATATATCTGCAAAACCAAAACTACTAGCTGCCCGTGCGGAAAATAAGGGCACCCAGAGTTTAGGTTAAAACAATAAACTCCAGGTCAGTCATGTGACTGGTGTGATAACTAAAACAGTTATAATTCTTTATTTTTAAAGTTAGGTAAATCAAGGGACCACACCGCTAATGCGGAACGGGCTTTACCCCAAGAATACCAGTGCATAAATCAAACAGCGCAATGCTAAATAAAGAACAATGAAGCTATTATAAGACCCAGGTCCCATCACACAATGCAACACAAACCGGAGGATAGGGTTTTACCTTATAATAGCCAAAGCATGCTTGATACGTTTAAAACAAGTTATTTAATACTATAATAAGTGTATAGTGTCAAAACAACTTCAAATATAAATGTATCAATCCTAGACGGCATGGGTACCATATCACATGTCGCCAATACTAGGCTATACAATTAAAACCGCAATATCACGTACTGGAAGTTGGGTTATAGTTTATGGTAATGAACCGAGGCTAGGGGCAAGATCCTCACCGCTTCGAGACGCTCTAGCCCGTGTCTCAGGAGCAGAACGCATCGCCCCCTGGACTCAGGGTCGGTCCACCGATGTGGATTAAACAAGATCCTGAATAGTGCGTTTCCCCGCCCTATGGGGCGTAAGCCTGGCCCGTCTACCGACCAGAAGCATTGGCCGAAACCGATATCACAAGGCGCCTCAATTCCAACATCCACATAAGTCAAACTCGTCAGGCTAGTAAAGCACTGATGCCACTTCTAACTAGAAGAAAACGCATGTTCTCCCTGATGTCCGTCTCCCTTTTTGGTTCGTACCGGGTGCGAAACTCGCGAATTCACGTTATACACAAAGCTACGCTATATTAAAGCCGTGATTTGATCATCACCACAAGACTTTGCTTTTCAACAAAAGCCTTGATCATTTGCCACTTAGGCATGCCACACAGGTAATCCGCTCCATGCGACTGATGTCTATCGATATACAACCCCTGACTCCGTACGTCTCAGAGATGGGTGATGTATGGGAATAAATTCTCCTTCTTCAGGCAGATGTATATTTAATAGAGACCAATCAACACAGAGAAAAATCCAGTGTCATACACACAGTCCATTTACAAGTCCGTTCTGGGTCTGAACGAAACCGGAGGCACCAAGTACCCCGCATACCCATCGATCTCCAAGTACGTCTGGACAATCAACGAATATTCAACCATCGTCTTCACCTTCGACTTGTCGTCGAATCAGTTATTCAGAATGGGATAAACCCGGTCTTTCCAAATAACTGGCGTATATTTTTAACAAGTGTTACACAAACACAACATACGCCTCATTCCAATTCAGAATATTCTTTTATTCAAATATGCTTATTCTTTGGGAAAGGTTCCCACTAATTTTATCAAAGATAAATTCTTTTAAATTTATTCTTTAATCTTCCTTTGGATGTCATTTCAATCTAATTAAAGATTCCTTAAAACTCCACTTAGTTTTAATCTTTAACTGGGTCAAAGAACCGATGTCATTTAAAACACGATTCACGATAAACCCTAAATCACATCCTATTGTTAATCGGGTTAAAGAACAAGTGTTATTTAAAACACTGCTCACGATAAACCCAAAAACCAATTTAAATCCCATTCCAATTAAATATTAATTAACTGGACAATTTCACCAAATCTTAATTAAAAGATTTATTCTTTTCTAAACTGAGTTCAAGAACAGTGTTATTTAAGTCACCATTCACGACGAACCCAAAATCCCATTTGATGTTAAATACAAGGCGCTAAATAGAAAATATATCGGCTTATATTCAACACCAAATTCAGCGGTCAACAAACATCGTATTGGAATAACGATATAAATATTTTCCAAATTCCTCCACAATATCTGTGTCCTCACGGAATCCACTATCGAAATATTCCAAAGACAATTTCGATTCAAATCCTTTCTAATTCACATATTAGAAATCCTGGTTATTTTTAAAGCCATTTCAAATCCAATTTATTTATTTAAAAATAAATAGATTTTTATCCTAGTCAAATCTAGTTTAATTTGATAAAAATATATATTTATCTTCGCAAATGTGGGGTTTTTCACCCCAACTCCTTCCAAATTACTTATCTTAATTTTAGACAAATTATCGACATTTTTTATAATTTTATCAAGGCCTGTACAGTCGATTTCCACTAACGGTCATCGAACTGCATCCATGACGACCTTTTTCAAATTTGATTTGGACATAATTCCAAATCCAACCGTTAGATTTAAAATTTCTTATATTCGTTGGAAAGCACTTTTCGACACAAACCCAACGGTTCCGGTTTTAGGAGAATCCGACGGTCTGATCTCCCGTAATGTCCACGCGAAGTTTAATGGTCGAAATTCGCGAACTGCCGCGGCGCGGCGCGTTCTATTCAGGCCATTAAATATATATATATAATATATATTATATATATTTCGTCGATTTTAATTCTAAACGTACTTTATTAATCGTTTAAAAATCGATTCCAACTTCTGATTCAAAGTTTAAACCAAATTTGAATTTTCTACACCACTATCCTATAAATGATATTATTTTCAAAATATTTGAATTTGAAATAATTCTCTTATCGATATTTATTTTGAAATGAATAAAATCGATATAAATTTCGCTCGCATCCAAATGGCGCAACCCTAATCAACACGGCTTAATGTATTTTATTTCAAATATATTCACTTTCAAATATTCTCTTTCAAATATTTATGCTGCAAATACTCTATTTCAAGTATTTATACTTCAAATATTTTATTTCAAATATTTATGCTTTAAATATTCTATTTCAAATATTTATTCTTCAAATATTATATTTCAAATATTTCTCCAAATTGGAATGAGGCCCAAACACATACCATATAATTTTACTTATATGTATTCACATACAACACATGTATAATCAACCATCATCCAAAGTGCACTACACAACTGCATAAGCATTAAATATCACTAATCAACGCTTACAACAGCCTGTCAACCAATCGATTGATATACCACTAAACAATTGGTATTAGTGTACGTCAATTTCATCCCAACACCCGTGTGGGGTTTCAAACAACAAACACACATTTTTATTCGTGCAGTTGGGCGATGTGTAAAATATATCGACCCAACAGATATTAGTCAAATAGGTGTACACATACAAATCGTCTGATTTGTATGTGGATAATTATTTCCACTGGTTAAATTTTTCTAACACTTTTTAAAAAAATTCGGCAGCACAACGCGCTATACCAAAATTGGGGTAAGGTCTAACCTAGCCTTACTCCCTTGCCTTATCTCGGCGCACGTCTAATCCTAACCAATTATATCGATTCGTTTTTCTCATCACAAATTGGTGTAAGGTCTAACCTAGCCTTACACCCTCGCCTTATAACGGCGCACGTCTAATCCTAACCAATTTATCGAAACGTTTTTCACACCACAAATCCAATTTAAATTAATATCACAATCAACCCAACAACCAAATCAACCAAGCAAACAAGCCATCCATGGTATGTGGACGACAGGTGTCAGGTGCTACTAAACACCGTCAAACATCCTAGTACATATTTTCTAACTAGGAAATAAAAATAGAATGAGAAATTCTCAATAATAGCTAACCAAACGCCACGACTCTTCTGATGTTGAACATCTTCGCCGTGTTTTCCACTTGATCCCATCGCACTCTGTTTCACGCGATTTTTATGTTAAAAATCACAATTTTATTTCAACGTTATATATAAAAAAGATTATATTTTTACAACGACATATAAATAGCAGAGATTATAATTTTTACATACACAAAGATGATATTCTTAGATTGACAAAGATGATATTTTTACATTGACAAAGATGATATTTTTACATTGACAAAGATGATATTTTTGCATTGACAAAGATGATATTTTTCCTTTAAACAAAATTATATTTTACTTCAACCCAAAATTATATTTTTACTTTAAACAAAATTATATTTTTACTTTAAACAAAATTATATTTTTCAAAGAATCAAAAGGGGAATACACCCGCAAATCAGCCTAGGTTTACTTGAAATTAAATAAATTCACCTTTGGACGACGTTGGGGTTGCGAAGCACGAACGACACGAGCTGGAGGCGCAAGCTGATGGTCCAGGCGGAGCTCTGACTTGCGGGTGCTGCTCTGCGGTCTAGTCGGTGGTGCTAGGGAGTCAACGGAGGTTGGTTGCGGGTTCGTTCAGAGGGGGAGAGAGAGAAGCGCGATGGGGGTGCGGTGTCGAAGTGATGTCGATGGCCTGGCGATTGGACTGGCGTGCGGTGACGGTCTTCAGGCGGAGCTCGCGGTCGATCTCGCGATTAGGGGGGTCTGGCAATCCAAGAGTGGGAGAGGGGAGTGAGAGGGAAGGAGAGAGGTCGGGAATGGACGGAGGTGGGCGTCAGAGATGGGGGTTGTAACGACCCAGATTTTTGACCGTTTAAATCGACAATAAACCACACATGTCGACCCAAACCAATCGCCAACCCAGATAGTTATTTGGGAAAAAGCAGAAAAAGAAGAAAGGAAAGAAAGAAACAATCACAGAATCTCACAGCGGAAGGATCACATATAATAAGCAAATAAATATTCAAAAGCATTTAAACATATACATTCGAGTTACAGCATTTAAATCATCAGAGTTATACACTTACATACAGTAATGCAGCGGAAATAAAAATGTAGTGGATACATATACCAACTCCGTCTTCGATCTCCAAGGCCAAATAATCTTCATTATCTGCAACATCTGCTGACCCGAGCATATTGCATAAAAGAAAACACAACAAACACTCGGATCAGCACTAAATCATCTCATATTAGTCAAATTAAAATACAGAATAATATCGGTATCATGGTGCAGTAACTCAAGAGATGTTACGGGATTTTTCCATCTCTCAAGGATCCGTTAAACTAATACATACATAGTATAATACGCTATTACAATAGTGTTTATTCAGTAAAGTATAATATCGAAAATAGCGTAAGCGGGATTACATGTTACCCTTACGCCGTTTATACCATTGCCGTACAGTTTGCATATAACACACCAGTACGTCGGTGGATAGGGATGCGCCGTGATACGACAACGTTAAATCAAAATCGTAGGGGCTCGATCAGGATAATATGACAAGGCACTGAGGAATACCCCGGTAGGATTCTACCGAATTTGCGGACCCAGGCCGGTGGTAACGCATAGCCGCAACTACCGCCCACCTCGAACGACATTCCCATATTCAAGGGGTGCACCCAAATCGATCACAGCAGTAATAGAGATGGTTTCGAAGGAGCGCGTTCGATCAGAGATGCGATCTCATTAACCTGGGTATGGCTCCTGTTTTAGTCATTTCAATTATGACCCGAAGGTCAAGGCTAATCCATCATCGTTCTCTTTCTTCAAATCCAGTAATCGCCTCCATACCATCCGACTCCGGTTCTGGAACTTCCACCGCGTACACAGTTGTCAAAGTGGTATCGACACTGACAGAGAGTATGCCTTATGTCGACTCCGGTCTCCTTAACAACCAAACGTTTACATTTTCCACATCGGTCGGTTCTTTTACATTTCACAAAAGTTCGCTTTCATATCAACATCATATTTTGTTTCGGGCCCAGTTTATATTCAAATAGAATATAATTTTCATATCAAAATATTTCGATCATTCCCAAACCGATTATATTCCAAACCAGGATTTATTTCCATACCATTATATTATATTCATATATAATATTTCAAATCGACATATATATTCATACAGAATATACTTCATTCCAAACAATTTCAGTTATTCCAAATCAAATTACATTTGAACCCATTCATATTCAAATAGGTTGTATATATTTCCATATCTATTCATTTCAATTCTTGAAATCCTCTTTCATATTCACATAGAATAAAATCTACCTTTTCCGTATAAAATCGATTTAAAATCAATTCATATCCAAAAAGAATATAACATTCTCTCAACTCCATTTGAACCAACGATCTAAACCCAAACACTTTCCATTCGGAAGGAGAATAAAATTTATATAAATTTTTTTTTAAAATATATATACTTAAGAATAAACCATATATAAAAACTTACTAATATAAATTATTAGAGTATACTGAGGAAATTCAAATTACAATATATATATATAACAAGGTTTTTCTAAATGATTTCAAAATAATAATGTACAAAACTTACTTGAAATAAGGTAGATATATATATAGTTTAAAATAAAATAAAATAAAATAAAACAAATTAAAAATAGAATTTAAATTTAAATTATTTCTCCTTCCTAATTTCAGCACTCGAATCTAAATTTCGACCTCAAATGGAGTTACCCCATTTCAAAGTCTTGTTTCAAACCCCTTCAACCATTTTACGTTTCGAGAATTCAAACCATACTCGTATATAGTTTTTAAACAATTCAAATATCCACGATTTCCTTTATTCAAAAAATTTAATTCAAAAGAATTATTTACACTTGAGTCCAACTATTGGAATAAATCCCAAATTTTATTTAAATCCGAATTTCAAATTCCAAATTAATTTGGAGATTTTCCTTAATCATTTCAAATGTCATCGAGAATCCATAATTTAAAAGAAAATAATAATTTATCGAAAATCGATACATTTCCTTTAAATGAAATTTCACATCGAATATATTTCAAATAATTTTACAAATTATTCAACCAACCGATGTCCGTATATAATTTTGCTATCCTATGGCCAAGTGATTTAATTTTTATTTCTCGATATTCAGGGATGGATCTATCATTTCAATCCAAATCAGGGTCACAGAGATTTATCATTTCACTCTGTGTTCTTAATTCATTTTATCGATAAATCCCGGGTTTATTCGATGCCCGTAACATCAAGGGTGAATGGGATTTATCGTCACACCCACATGCAATACAACACACTGAAATGAAATATTAACAGTGTCTATATCAAATTTAATAATAAATACAACCAAACATCCATCACACAATTTATTCAACTGATCAGCATTAAACAGTTTCAGAATTTTCGAGGATTCGAATTTCCAACAAGAAATTTAATTTAATTAAATAACTAATTGTCGATCAATTTTTCATGTTAACCCACTGGTAAATCAAATTCAAGCAACCAATTCAACAGCCAATCACAACCATGCAACCAGATTACTTCATACTTTAATTCGATAAATATGGGATTAATTCAGTATTTCGTGAGCGAAGAAACACTCACCTTCGGTTTCAATTTGCATCGAACATCCAGAAAAGGCCCAAAATTTGACAGTCTTCAAATGCTGCCAGGTTATTGTCAAAACGTCCGCAACTCCGCCGCGATCCCAACGCAACAAACCGTTCGTCAATCCGAGTCCGTATGAAGAAGTTATCAGTGTTTTTCCTCATTTGAATTTACGAAATATATAAATAAATTAAACAAATCCCTCACCAATCAAACCATGCCACGTCACCAGAGAAAATCTCCCGCTCACCCTCCCTTTCCCGTCGCTACAGTACCTGCTCGTGAAACCCATTCAACCGAAACTTTGACCGCTGATTACCATCACCTCCGGCCTCCGGAGATCGAGCGGCCACCACCGTCGTGACCTGCAACTCGCGGCGCTCTTGCCTGCACCAGGATCTCCGCCTCCGATCAACCGTAGAGTCCTCCGTCGTCCAGCCCTAAACGGCGAGTTCAAGCCTTCCACCACCAAATTCAGGCACTACACTCCACAATAAATCACACGGATACCGTTGTTACACTCGTATCAATCTTCTTAACAATACCAAGAACACCAATTTCTCAATTGAAGGCCAAATCAAAAACCCCCAATTTGTGACCTAGGGTTCCGAAAATCACAAGTTTGACCGTCGATTTCCGGCCACAACAGGCCATGCATGTCGGAACTGAGAGCACCAGTAGCTTCGTGACATCGAGAGCTTCGATTTGACATATAATACGATAGGGTTTTGAGAGATTTTTATTTTCAAGCTTGAAATTTTGTTTTCTAGGGTTTGGTATTTTCTTTCTGCCATTAACGATGAAATTTGTTGGAGGAAGCATACGTTTAGTTTTAAATGGGCTGAAAGGTGAAGGAGGGATTTTATTTGCATACTTTAGAAGGCCCAAATATGAGAAACCATAATTATTTGATTACACTGATCTCTTTCTCACTTTCTCTCGTACGCTCAAACGACAAGTCCGAAAATTCTGAATTTTGGAATCCTGCAATATTTCACCGTTCCGGATCCAATGGCGCCAGTTCCATCGAATTCCGAGACAGTCGCCAAAACAGTTAAATTTCACAGTTAAATAAGTTATAAAATATTCAAATTCAATTAACTGTTTAAATTCAAATTTAAATATTTATAAATTCATATTTAAACCAAATTACAATTTAGATAAATTTACAAATTTATTTCACATATATTTTAAATTCCACATTTAATTATTTTCAAATTTCAAACTTGAATATCAAATTAAATATAAACAAATAAAATTCCAACTTTAACTTAACTTTCAAATTAAATATCCTTAAAATTCAATTTAAATCAATTTATAACTTAAATAAAATTTTACAAATCAAATTCACATATTTTATATTCCCATATATAATTATTTAAAATTTAACAAATCCGGAATTCAAATTTTAATCGCAAACGCTTATAATTTCTTTATATAAATTCCATAGCGACCTTTCGAAATTTTGATTTGGTCATAACTTGCAATTTATCTGGCGAAATTTCAATTTCTTACATTCTCTGGAAAGATATGATAAATTTGATTCTAACGTTTCCAGTTTTACCCAATTCTGATTTAAAATGAATTTTATATATTTTTCCAAAGTTTAAAATCGAATTTTCAAACTACCGCGCCATTTCAGGTTCGTAATATAAATAAATATAAATTTAACCAATAGTATACAATATATTTAATTAAAATTTAAATTTTAAATATACAGAAATTATGGTTCGTTACATTCTCCCCCACTTAAAATCTTTTCGTCCTCGAAAAGAGAATGAACCGATATTAAGCGCATATCTTTTTCAAGTCCATACTTAAAAATAATATTTCCAAAACAAGTATAGTTGTAAAATCCATAAATTTTTCTAACTCCCGAAATCACGGAAAATTTCGGCAGCATCTCCTTTGCACGGTGAGGTCTGGGAAAAATCCAAATACATATACGACTCAATATACATCTCACCCAATGATGAGGCATCCCAAAAGTGGGGAAAAACAAAATATAAAACCCTCAAAACCATATACCACAAGTACGTACCTCTTTTAGCGTTATATTGCATTTTTTATTTACCTTAGCGTTTAGCATTTTAGCGCAAGCGAGCTTCAAAGTCATAGCGCACACTCCGTACACCTGCCAAATACTTACACATACATGAAAATCAAACATATATACAATATATAGCAAATGCATTCAACATACATATCAAAATTTCATCGTTTCAACTACAAAACCACCATATCTGTAACAGGCCAGCGAACAAATCGTTGATTATCACGCATCAAAGTTGGAATTTGACCAAAGCATACTAGGCTAAAGTTGTTGCTCTCGTTTCAGGCTTTCCGAAATGTCCGGACTCATCGAATTCGGATAATCGGTTTAAAAGTTATGGCAGTTTTACTGGAGGTGAACGCCTCAGCCCGGGCGCTGAAAATGCAGGCCAGAATTGTTCAGGTCAGTTTTCAGCCCTCTAAACCTCAAAATTTTACCTAGTACATTAAGGAAAAGTTTTAGCGTACACTCTGGCCTTTCCGAATTGTACTCGCACATTAAAATCCGACGTTTCGTTTGGGAGTTATGATCAAAACAATATCGATGTACACCTCTGTTTTTAATTTCCTGTACATACAACTATGTCTAAAACTTGAATTTCAGCATAGTAAACTTGAGAATTTCAACGGGCGCTATTAACGAAAGTTTTAACTCAATTTCTAAGGTTTCCATACAGTCCGGAGTTGTCAGATTCCGATCAGCCCATCAAAAGTTATAGTCATTTTAATTTCAGCTTATCGACTATTTTGGATTTTCTCATAACGTTGGTTTATTTCTATTTGAAATTTCAACCTTTCGATTCCAATACTTTGTAAATCCTTAACACTTAACGTTGTTATCACCTCATTTTCAATAATTGGATCTACATTCAATTGCTTACTTTATATTCGATATTCTTTCTATTCAATTTCCGGTTTTGTTTCAAGTGTTATATTTCGATTAAACTTGAATTCACTTTAAAAAAATTCGACGAATTGGATTCACTTGACCCTTATTCCATTAACCAAATTTATTTATTCGACGTACAAGTCATGATTTGAATTAACGACTGTTCACGACTCAAATTCATACTTAATTCTCAAACTATCATTATTCGATTCCCTCTGCTTAAATAAAGCTATACTTTATCTGATAAAATATTTTTTCAATCCAAATTCAAGAGTTCTGTGACGACCCCTCAGTTCTTAAGTCCATTCCAACATTTCAAAGTCTAAAATTTCAAGGAACCGAGAGTATTAACCTTGAATCGATGTCGCAAATTAGGACGAACTTAAATTGCTTGATTCTGGTTTTGTAACCTAAGTTCAAAATACATACGTATTTATAAATCCGTAGGAACATACCCTAAATTAAAATTCAACTTTAATTAATAAACAAAGAAATTTCACTCCTGTATAAATTTGAAAATACACTTTACATACCCATGGAAATTTAGATCCAAAATTCTTTTCAAACAGGTTATGAAAGTACGGAGTGGTCTCCCCCACTTAGACACTTCATAATAAACGTCGATAATGCGTGCACTCATTATCGAAGTCAATTTCTGATGTCCGAGAAGGGATTACACACTTAGTTCTTTTAAAATCCTTTAAACCATTTCTTTCGTAAAGACTTATAATACGATATAATTTCAAATTTGACAAAACTATCTCAAAAGCACCAGAATCAAACCCTCAAGTCCATTTCATTTAAATCGCAATTGTTTTGCCCCCCAATTGTATTCAACAGATTTTATTTCCAAATATTTTCCAAATTCATTAAATTTCCGTATTAGATTTATAATTTAATCAACCATAATGGGTAATAACTTTATATTATCACCCACTTAGACAAATACATACATAATTGAACCATAATATACATATTTGATATATTTTAAAATAAAGTCGAAAACCATATTATGTCAAGTCATTATGCCCGATCATTTAGAAATTCCTCTCGATTCTATGGCGTCCCATATATCGACCAGAATCTATAAATATTCAACAGAACAATTAACACAACATAAAATCATTTTATATTCAAAATACAAATACGCTCTCTCATATATTCACTCGAACTCATTCTAGGGCGTTACTAACCCCATCTCTAATGAGTTAATTCCCAAACAGAGCCAAGGTTATCGCTAACCATTGCTCTGATACCAAATGTAACGACCCAGATTTTTGACCGTTTAAATCGACAATAAACCACACATGTCGACCCAAACCAATCGCCAACCCAGATAGTTATTTGGGAAAAAGCAGAAAAAGAAGAAAGGAAAGAAAGAAACAATCACAGAATCTCACAGCGGAAGGATCACATATAATAAGCAAATAAATATTCAAAAGCATTTAAACATATACATTCGAGTTACAGCATTTAAATCATCAGAGTTATACACTTACATACAGTAATGCAGCGGAAATAAAAATGTAGTGGATACATATACCAACTCCGTCTTCGATCTCCAAGGCCAAATAATCTTCATTATCTGCAACATCTGCTGACCCGAGCATATTGCATAAAAGAAAACACAACAAACACTCGGATCAGCACTAAATCATCTCATATTAGTCAAATTAAAATACAGAATAATATCGGTATCATGGTGCAGTAACTCAAGAGATGTTACGGGATTTTTCCATCTCTCAAGGATCCGTTAAACTAATACATACATAGTATAATACGCTATTACAATAGTGTTTATTCAGTAAAGTATAATATCGAAAATAGCGTAAGCGGGATTACATGTTACCCTTACGCCGTTTATACCATTGCCGTACAGTTTGCATATAACACACCAGTACGTCGGTGGATAGGGATGCGCCGTGATATGACAACGTTAAATCAAAATCGTAGGGGCTCGATCAGGATAATATGACAAGGCACTGAGGAATACCCCGGTAGGATTCTACCGAATTTGCGGACCCAGGCCGGTGGTAACGCATAGCCGCAACTACCGCCCACCTCGAACGACATTCCCATATTCAAGGGGTGCACCCAAATCGATCACAGCAGTAATAGAGATGGTTTCGAAGGAGCGCGTTCGATCAGAGATGCGATCTCATTAACCAGGGTATGGCTCCTGTTTTAGTCATTTCAATTATGACCCGAAGGTCAAGGCTAATCCATCATCGTTCTCTTTCTTCAAATCCAGTAATCGCCTCCATACCATCCGACTCCGGTTCTGGAACTTCCACCGCGTACACAGATGTCAAAGTGGTATCGACACTGACAGAGAGTATGCCTTATGTCGACTCCGGTCTCCTTAACAACCAAACGTTTACATTTTCCACATCGGTCGGTTCTTTTACATTTCACAAAAGTTCGCTTTCATATCAACATCATATTTTGTTTCGGGCCCAGTTTATATTCAAATAGAATATAATTTTCATATCAAAATATTTCGATCATTCCCAAACCGATTATATTCCAAACCAGGATTTATTTCCATACCATTATATTATATTCATATATAATATTTCAAATCGACATATATATTCATACAGAATATACTTCATTCCAAACAATTTCAGTTATTCCAAATCAAATTACATTTGAACCCATTCATATTCAAATAGGTTGTATATATTTCCATATCTATTCATTTCAATTCTTGAAATCCTCTTTCATATTCACATAGAATAAAATCTACCTTTTCCGTATAAAATCGATTTAAAATCAATTCATATCCAAAAAGAATATAACATTCTCTCAACTCCATTTGAACCAACGATCTAAACCCAAACACTTTCCATTCGGAAGGAGAATAAAATTTATATAATTTTTTTTTTAAAATATATATACTTAAGAATAAACCATATATAAAAACTTACTGATATAAATTATTAGAGTATACTGATGAAATTCAAATTACAATATATATATATAACAAGGTTTTTCTAAATGATTTCAAAATAATAATGTATAAAACTTACTTGAAATAAGGTAGATATATATATAGTTTAAAATAAAATAAAATAAAATAAAACAAATTAAAAATAGAATTTAAATTTAAATTATTTCTCCTTCCTAATTTCAGCACTCGAATCTAAATTTCGACCTCAAATGGAGTTACCCCTTCAACCATTTTACGTTTCGAGAATTCAAACCATACTCGTATATAGTTTTTAAACAATTCAAATATCCACGATTTCCTTTATTCAAAAATTTTAATTCAAAAGAATTATTTACACTTGAGTCCAACTATTGGAATAAATCCCAAATTTTATTTAAATCCGAATTTCAAATTCCAAATTAATTTGGAGATTTTCCTTAATCATTTCAAATGTCATCGAGAATCCATAATTTAAAAGAAAATAATAATTTATCGAAAATCGATACATTTCCTTTAAATGAAATTTCACATCGAATATATTTCAAATAATTTTACAAATTATTCAACCAACCGATGTCCGTATATAATTTTGCTATCCTATGGCCAAGTGATTTAATTTTTATTTCTCGATATTCAGGGATGGATCTATCATTTCAATCCAAATCAGGGTCACAGAGATTTATCATTTCACTCTGTGTTCTTAATTCATTTTATCGATAAATCCCGGGTTTATTCGATGCCCGTAACATCAAGGGTGAATGGGATTTATCGTCACACCCACATGCAATACAACACACTAAAATGAAATATTAACAGTGTCTATATCAAATTCAGTAATAAATACAACCAAACATCCATCACACAATTTATTCAACTGATCAGCATTAAACAGTTTCAGAATTTTCGAGGATTCGAATTTCCAACAAGAAATTTAATTTAATTAAATAACTAATTGTCGATCAATTTTTCATGTTAACCCACTGGTAAATCAAATTCAAGCAACCAATTCAACAGCCAATCACAACCATGCAACCAGATTACTTCATACTTTAATTCGATAAATATGGGATTAATTCAGTATTTCGTGAGCGAAGAAACACTCACCTTCGGTTTCAATTTGCATCGAACATCCAGAAAAGGCCCAAAATTTGACAGTCTTCAAATGCTGCCAGGTTATTGTCAAAACGTCCGCAACTCCGCCGCGATCCCAACGCAACAAACCGTTCGTCAATCCGAGTCCGTATGAAGAAGTTATCAGTGTTTTTCCTCATTTGAATTTACGAAATATATAAATAAATTAAACAAATCCCTCACCAATCAAACCATGCCACGTCACCAGAGAAAATCTCCCGCTCACCCTCCCTTTCCCGTCGCTACAGTACCTGCTCGTGAAACCCATTCAACCGAAACTTTGACCGCTGATTACCATCACCTCCGGCCTCCGGAGATCGAGCGGCCACCACCGTCGTGACCTGCAACTCGCGGCGCTCCTGCCTGCACCAGGATCTCCGCCTCCGGTCAACCGTAGAGTCCTCCGTCGTCCAGCCCTAAACGGCGAGTTCAAGCCTTCCACCACCAAATTCAGGCACTACACTCCACAATAAATCACACGGATACCGTTGTTACACTCGTATCAATCTTCTTAACAATACCCAGAACACCAATTTCTCAATTGAAGGCCAAATCAAAAACCCCCAATTTGTGACCTAGGGTTCCGAAAATCACAAGTTTGACCGTCGATTTCCGGCCACAACAGGCCATGCATGTCGGAACTGAGAGCACCAGTAGCTTCGTGACATCGAGAGCTTCGATTTGACATATAATACGATAGGGTTTTGAGAGATTTTTATTTTCAAGCTTGAAATTTTGTTTTCTAGGGTTTGGTATTTTCTTTCTGCCATTAACGATGAAATTTGTTGGAGGAAGCATACGTTTAGTTTTAAATGGGCTGAAAGGTGAAGGAGGGATTTTATTTGCATACTTTAGAAGGCCCAAATATGGGAAACCATAATTATTTGATTACACTGATCTCTTTCTCACTTTCTCTCGTACGCTCAAACGACAAGTCCGAAAATTCTGAATTTTGGAATCCTGCAATATTTCACCGTTCCGGATCCAATGGCGCCAGTTCCGTCGAATTCCGAGACAGTCGCCAAAACAGTTAAATTTCACAGTTAAATAAGTTTAAAATATTCAAATTCAATTAACTGTTTAAATTCAAATTTAAATATTTATAAATTCATATTTAAACCAAATTACAATTTAGATAAATTTACAAATTTATTTCACATATATTTTAAATTCCACATTTAATTATTTTCAAATTTCAAACTTGAATATCAAATTAAATATAAACAAATAAAATTCCAACTTTAACTTAACTTTCAAATTAAATATCCTTAAAATTCAATTTAAATCAATTTATAACTTAAATAAAATTTTACAAATCAAATTCACATATTTTATATTCCCATATATAATTATTTAAAATTTAACAAATCCGGAATTCAAATTTTAATCGCAAACGCTTATAATTTCTTTATATAAATTCCATAGCGACCTTTCGAAATTTTGATTTGGTCATAACTTGCAATTTATCTGGCGAAATTTCAATTTCTTACATTCTCTGGAAAGATATGATAAATTTGATTCTAACGTTTCCAGTTTTACCCAATTCTGATTTAAAATGAATTTTATATATTTTTCCAAAGTTTAAAATCGAATTTTCAAACTACCGCGCCATTTCAGGTTCGTAATATAAATAAATATAAATTTAACCAATAGTATACAATATATTTAATTAAAATTTAAATTTTAAATATACAGAAATTATGGTTCGTTACAGGGGTGGTGCCATGCCTGGAGGCGCGACGGGTGGTGGCGTGCCACGGCGTCCCCCCTTTCGATTTCGAACGAAAGGGTTTGGGAAGGAGGGTGTCGGGCTGAAGAAAGGAAGTGGGGAGGGGGGTATGTGAAAAAGGGGCGTTGACTTTTTTTTCATTTAATTATATTTTTAAATATATATTTAATCTCCTAACAGTTCTCTTTCCTTTCGAACTCCAATCGAGACCCAACGACTGTCGCCCCTTGCTAATTACCCTCATTCCGGACACAATGGGATATGTATCGTAGGCCAATTCGACCGTTTCGATAGGTTTTCGTCAAAATCAAATTATAAATCAGTATATATTTAATTTTAACGCACATTTCAAATTGTCGGGGCCACATACTAACTCTAAAAATTCCAGAAAAATATTTTCTAGCTTCGTGTTGGCGATACGGTCCTAACAAAACTAATTTCATCGAATTCTGAGACCGTTTGAAAAATGGCCAAATTCCAGTCGATTAAAATCAACTGAAACTGATCAAACACGTTTTCTTTTGCCACACTCACATACTGAGTCGAAAAATTACGAAATTTGAAACCTAGCAATAACTTGACATCACAGACCCAACAAAAGTGGTTTCGTCGAAATCCGAGGTCGTTTACAAAATGGCTATTTTTAAGGGCCTGAATTCTATAACGACTATTCAAAATTTTCAACTTGACATATCTTTTGATTCCCGCTATGAAATCTTGATTTGTCGGATTCGTTGGAAAGATATTATC
Organism: Allium sativum; assembly: GCA_030737875.1. Classification (NCBI taxonomy): domain Eukaryota; kingdom Viridiplantae; phylum Streptophyta; class Magnoliopsida; order Asparagales; family Amaryllidaceae; genus Allium; species Allium sativum. Next base: position 737,150,964 of record CM060919.1, on the reverse strand, counting down.
AATTAGATTCCATTATTTTTGGTTTCACTAAAATCCGGATTGTTTTGCACCCGGTACATTCAATTGAAGTTTGAAATCGAATTATCGAACTACCGCGCCATTTTCAATTCCTTTTATAATTATATATAAATATTTATATTCTAACGACGACGTATATAATATATACGTTCTAAATATATTCAAAATAAATTTCTTGTCGATATTATTTAAAATAATCTATTTTAAATCTTCAAAATTCGCTAAAATTGCCAAAATAAAAATTTTAAACTGGCCCAGATTTTCGGGTTGTTACAATCTCCCCCACTTAAAACTTTTCGTCCCCGAAAAGGAACAAAGTCGAAAGTGGTTTGATTAATCAACTCTATGTTCGATCTGGCTTCCATTCTCCAACTTTTCAGTTTCTGAGAATTTTCAAATTTTCAAAAATTTGGCTAACACCCTAAATTTTCGAAAAATTTCGCCATAACCTCCCCTGCACCGGGAGCCACGGGAAAATCCCGAAATTGCCATACAGGCCTTCTGATCTCGAAAAGAAAAAGCCAAGCGGCTAGCCAATCGGCTCATAAAATCATCATCACCCAAGAAATACAGTAAATATGGTAAACATGTACCTATTTGTAGGGCAAAACAATTTTATTCCTTCGCTTAGCATCCCAGCTATGACCTGTTCAATTTATACAAGCATGTACATATATGCAAATTCAAGAATTTTCAAGTTAGTCCACTATTTGATCAATTCGGCCAAACCTACCTTACATGTATGTTTAAATAACAAAGCATACAACACAATCAGCAATCAATCAGTTGATTAACGTGTTAAACACATAACTTTAATACATAGTCAAAAATCACATTTTTGATGCCAAATCACAACAAATAGGCCCTATCTAGTTTTGGTTCTCACACCAGTCTAATGGAAATATATTGATATCACACCTTCGACATTCGAAAATAAATACTGATAATGCTGCAGCATTATCAGAATCATCCCCGGGCGCTTGAAGTGTGATTCCTATATCTATCAAGTATATTAAAACTCCGAATACACGCTAGCTAGGCGTATACACAAAATCTCTATATACTCGATTGTCCAAATCAATTTAAAGTAAATTACACAAATACGAACAATTATGTTTAATTTTTTAAAACAAAATCTGTTTGCAATTTCCTTTCAAAAATAGCACTCCTCACACTCGTTCTAGGACACTACTGATCCCATCTCTAACGAGTCATCCTCATTGGATATTACTAATCCAATCTCTGGTGTATTCTTTCGTTTGGTTCTAAAGTGTCTTGTTCTCGAGCTTTGTAAACCAAAGCTTTGATACCAACTGTAACAAAATGGATTTCACCCTGGACTCAATCGATCGCTAAAACCGACCAAGACCGATCAAAACCCGAATTGCTTTGAGAACAACACTGCATGGAACGCAAACAGAAGAACATTTCCATTGCTTATTACAACAATTACATCAGAGTACAAGAATATACAGAGTATAATTCAAATATATACATTTCACAAATATCAGAGATGAAATACATTACATAACAGCGGAAGATAATACAAAACACAACTGAAAAGAATACGCGGATACAAAGCTTTCTGAGTATAGTTCCAGCTGTAAACCAGGATCCTGTGAATAATATATCTGCAAAACCAAAACTACTAGCTGCCCGTGCGGAAAATAAGGGCACCCAGAGTTTAGGTTAAAACAATAAACTCCAGGTCAGTCATGTGACTGGTGTGAGAACTAAAACAGTTATAATTCTTTATTTTTAAAGTTAGGTAAATCAAGGGACCACGCCACTAACGCGGAACGGTCTTTACCCCAAGAATACCAGTGCATAAATCAAACAGCGCAATGCTAAATAAAGAACAATGAAGCTATTATAAGACCCAGGTCCCATCACACAATGCAACACAAACCGGAGGATAGGGTTTTACCTTATAATAGCCAAAGCATGCTTGATATGTTTAAAACAAGTTATTTAATACTATAATAAGTGTATAGTGTCAAAACAACTTCAAATATAAATGTATCAATCCTAGACGGCATGGGTACCATATCACATGTCGCCAATACTAGGCTATACAATTAAAACCGCAATATCACGTATTGGAAGTTGGGTTATAGTTTATGGTAATGAACCGAGGCTAGGGGAAAGATCCTCACCGCTTCGAGATGCTCTAGCCCGTGTCTCAGGAGCAGAACGCATCGCCCCCTGGACTCAGGGTCGGTCCACCGATGTGGATTAAACAAGATCCTGAACAGTGCGTTTCCCCGCCCTATGGGGCATAAGCCTGGCCCGTCTGCCGACCAAAAGCATCGGCCGAAACCGATATCACGAGGCGCCTCAATTCCAACATCCACACAAGTCAAACTCGTCAGGCTAGTAAAGCACTGACGCCACTTCTAACTAGATAAAAACGCATGTTCTCCCTGATGTCCGTCTCCCGTTTTTGGTTCATACCGGGTGCGAAACTCGCGAATTCACGTTACACACAAAGCTACGTTATATTAAAGCCGTGCTTTGATCATCACCACAAGACTTTGCTTTTCAACAAAAGCCTTGATCATTTGCCACTTAGGCATGCCACACAGGCAATCCGCTCCATGCGACTGATGTTTATCGATATACAACCTCTGACTCCGTGCGTCTCAGAGATGGGTGAAGTAAGAGAATATATTCTCCTTCTTCAGGCAGATGTATATTTAATAGAGACCAATCAACACAGAGAAAAATCCAGTGTCAGACACACAGTCCATTTACAAGTCCGTTCTGGGTCTGAACGAAACCGGAGGCACCAAGTACCCCGCATACCCATCGATCTCCAAGTACGTCTGGACAATCAACGAATATTCAACCACCGTCTTTACCTTCGACTTGTCATCAAATCAGTTATTCAGAATGGGATAAACCCGGTCTTTCCAAATAACTCGCGTATATTTTAAACAAGTGTTACACAAACACAACATACGCCTCATTCCAATTCAGAATATTCTTTTATTCAAATATGCTTATTCTTTGGGAAAGGTTCCCATTAATTTTATCAAAGATAAATTCTTTTAAATTTATTCTTTAATCTTCCTTTGGATGTCATTTCAATCTAATTAAAGATTCCTTAAAACTCCACTTAGTTTTAATCTTTAACTGGGTCAAAGAACCGATGTCATTTAAAACACGATTCACGATAAACCCTAAATCACATCCTATTGTTAATCGGGCTAAAGAACAAGTGTTATTTAAAACACTGCTCACGATAAACCCAAAAATAAATTTAAATCCCATTCCAATTAAATATTAATTAACTGGACAATTTCACCAAATCTTAATTAAAAGATTTATTCTTTTCTAAACAGAGTTCAAGAACAGTGTTATTTAAGTCACCATTCAAGATGAACCCAAAATCCCATTTGATGTTAAATACAAGGCTCTAAATAGAAAATATATCGGCTTATATTCAACACCAAATTCAGCGGTCAACAAACATCGTATTGGAATAACGATATAAATATCTTCCAAATTCCTCCACAATATCTGTGTCCTCACGGAATCCACTATCGAAATATTCCAAAGACAATTTCGATTCAAATCCTTTCTAATTCACATATTAGAAATCCTGGTTATTTTTAAAGTCATTTCAAATCCAATTTATTTATTTAAAAATAAATAGATTTTTATCCTAGTCAAATCTAGTTTAATTTGATAAAAATATATTTTTACCTTTGCAAATGTGGGGTTTTCACCCCAAATCCTTCCAAATTACTTATCTTAATTTTAGACAAATTATTATCAAGGCCTGTACAGTCGATTTCCACTAACGGTCATCGAACTGCATCCATGGCGACCTTTTTCAAATTTGATTTGGACATAATTCCAAATCCAACCGTTAGATTTCAAATTTCTTATATTCGTTGGAAAGCACTTTTCGACACGAACCCAATGGTTCCGGTCTTAGGAGAATCCGACGGTCTGATCTCCCGTAATGTCCACGCGAAGTTTAATGGTCGAAATTCGCGAACTGCCGCGGCGCGGCGCGTTCTATTGAGGCCATTAAATATATATATAATATATACTATATATATTTCGTCGATTTTAATTCTAAACGTACTTTATTAATCGTTTAAAAATCGATTCCAACTTCAGATTCAAAGTTTAAACCAAATTTGAATTTTCTACACCACTATCCTATAAATGATATTATTTTCAAAATATTTGAATTTGAAATAATTCTCTTATCGATATTTATTTTAAAACGAATAAAATCGATATAAATTTCGCTCGCATCCAAATGGCGCAACCCCAATCAACACGGCTTAATGTATTTTATTTCAAATATATTCACTTTCAAATATTCTCTTTCAAATATTTCTGCTGCAAATACTCTATTTCTAGTATTTATACTTCAAATATTTTATTTCAAATATTTCTGCTTTAAATATTCTATTTCAAATATTTATTCTTCAAATATTATATTTCAAATATTTCTCCAAATTGGAATGAGGCCCAAACACATACCATATAATTTTACTTATATGTATTCACATACAACACATGTATAATCAACCATCATCCAAAGTGCACTACACAACTGCATAAGCATTAAATATCACTAATCAACGCTTACAACAGCCTGTCAACCAATCGATTGACATACCACTAAACAATTGGGATTAGTGTACGTCAATTTCATCCCAACACCCGTGTGGGGTTTCAAACAACAAACACACATTTTTATTCGTGCAGTTGGGCGATGTGTAAAATATATCGACCCAACAGATATTAGTCAAATAGGTGTACACATACAAATCGTCTGATTTGTATGTGGATAATTATTTCCACTGGTTAAATTTTTCTAACACTTTTTAAAAAAATTCGGCAGCACAACGGCGCTATACCAAAATTGGGGTAAGGTCTAACCTAGCCTGTAACGACCCGACTTTTCGACCCTCAAATGTCGACACTAATACATCCACGGTATTCACGTGCCGAGCACCCAAGTGTCGGAAAGACGAAAAGTTAGGGTGAAATAAAATAAAAAGAAAATAGACTAAGGAAGAAGAGGACACAATATCAGAATCTCACAACGGAAAGGTAACATATAATATAATGAATGATCTTTACCAAATAAAACTGTATGATTACAACTATCAGAGAAGACTAACCTATCATCAACTTGGACAGTTATAACAACCCGTCCTCATAAATGTTGATGTACAACATAGAATGCAGCGGATATAAAAAGTACGGTAAGATGAACTCCAACTCTCTTCCAAAAGCTCCAAGGCATCCAAAGTAAAACCTGCCATACTCAGCCTACTCGAAGGAGTATGTGATAATTTTAAGGAAAACAAAAACCAAGCGTCAGACATCAGTCTGGTATGAGAAACTCAAGATACACATTGCATGTAACAACATTGAGGGGACTGTGCAGATAACCGCTCCGGATTTCCCCTCAATTGAAACCAACCATTTATTAGGAGAAGTATAGTTGTATTATAAATAATGTCTAGGGTGTAAAATATAAATAAATTCACATAGAAGGAATGGTTACATTGGTTACATTCGACAACTATTAAGTGTACAAACAAAACCGATAAGGCACGTTCGCATATTGGATTTTCCATCGGAGATCTCTCAATATAGATCCGAACTCCATGCACAAGGGTCAGAAAGTACCTCCGAGCATCGTATATCTCTAGATGAAATATACCATAAGGTAAACACAACTGGCCCACGCACGAAAACACCGGAGTGCACCACGTGGAACCAAATATACCCAACTCCCGCGCGTAACTTCAAAGAGCTCCCGCAACGATTCGATAATAAGCATACACTAGATATGGAGTCAATATATCCTGCCGTAGGTTAGCAAAACCCCAGATTGTGCTCGTACTCTGTTTTTAGCCATTTCCGATGTCGAGGTTTCGTTCGGCATCTTTCACACGAGTCTTCATCACTCGAACAGAACAAGAATTCCCAGTTGGAATCCTACAGCTCAATAGATCTTGGAATCACACATAGACTCCTTCACAGATCTCGGAATCATACATGGATTACAATACATCAACAGATCTTGGAATCACACATAGATTCTTTCATAGATCTTAGAATCACTATATGTGTTCGAGCATCTCAACAGATCTCGAATCGCCATATGGCCTTCACTTCACAACCGCTTCCAAAACATAGAACCCGTATACTAGTTTTGAAGTGGTTTTCGATAAGTAAAACACTTACCAATCCCGGTCTCCTCAAAACCAGTCGCTAAATTTAAGGCCATGTTCTATAGTCAACTAACTGACTACATTTCACATAATATACGATTGTATATGGAAAACAACCCTGCTTAATTTCCATAACAACCGAATAAACATTCAAGGCACTATCAAGATCACGAAGCATGATAACAGCCAAATCACTATCAAGTCACGCAACATGACAATTAGCCGAAGCACGGTTAACTCATATAAACGGCTTCTAATCCCATTCCCATTTAATTAATATTTCATTAATTAAAACTTATTTTATTAGTAAAACTCCTTTTAACTAATAAAACTTCACTTGTCAAATACAACTTCAATTATTAATCAATAACTCATACTCGATTAATATTCCTTTATTAGTAAAACTTCTTTTAACTAATAAAACTTAGTTTGTCAAATAAGACATCACTTATTAATCAATAACTCATACTCGATTAATATTCCTTTATATACTAGCGTATATATTCAACTTATACATATAAAATGTGTATATGTATATATTCTACTAATTCACTATCCCTTTATAGTCTTGAATACTTAAAATCGTATTCATATACTTATCCCTCCGGTATAAGTATAACCATAATCAATTTATAAGATTTTTCTTAAAATATAATCAAAGAGGTTAAAACCATTGTTTAGTAAAGAACCTCTTCTCTTTATAAGTTAAACATCTTATTCAATATCTTTATTCTGAAAGATTTCTATACTTGTTTCTATCTTTAAAATAAATTATTAAAGATATAAGTATATTCAAAACCATTAAACCGTATATTCCAGTTTAACTACATTCCAAGGGTTTAAAACAAGTGTTGCTAAAACAATGTTTACAACAAACCCAAAACAATCCTTTATAATTTATCTTTAAATGTTTGTTTAAAGATTCAATTATATTTACTTCCATGATATAATCTGAGAGGGTTAAAGACTAATGTAATTAACACATTGTCACGACAAACCCAAAACCATTTTATGCTTATAGAAATCACACTTCGTGCACTTAACTCGTTTCCGACCTTATCAACTTAACTATCCCTCGGTCAAGAGTGAGGCCAGGTAAGTTAGAGCACTGGTTGCATATCACCCCTTGCCTAGACACCCCATTCTTGACACTCACAGATAGATAAGCCTACTCGTCGGCTTATTAGAATTAAGCACAGTGACCATGATATTCAATAAACAAGTAATTAGGAAGTGCACTCATATCACTATTCTAGCTTCACACACTTTCAAACTTACTTCAATTTAACATACAAGTTAAACAACCATTTTAATATGATAAGAAATCACTAAGGACGTCATTACAAAGTTCCATACAATGTATTGAAAACACAACAATTAAAACTGCATATATAGCGACTATCGCTATAAGTGCACTTTCAAGTTCAAGTCCACAATATGTCAATTCCCTACTAATCCTTATGTGCTTTGTTTCAAGTCCATTCCACTTGTTATACAAGTCAATTCAAATCCAATTCCAAGTCCATTCAAGTCCATTCCAATCCATTAACATGGATCACATATGTCGCTTACTTTTAAAGTAAGAATCAAGACAACATTTTTAACATAAGTTACCAACATTCAAGCAACTTTAAGCATAGTTAAAAACATGCAAAAGGGTTTATGTTTGCTGTCCTAAATAGTGAGTAAACTCACCTTAATCCTTAGCAAATCCTAGCTCCAAGAATAAGAACCATGATCCAAACTAGCAACCTCCTTCCTTTCCTTCCTTTCCTTGCTTTTCCTTGCTTCCTTCTTGTATATAGCTCACGGCCTAAAATAGAGAATGGAGAGGTTCTTCGATTTTTCAACTTCTAACTAGCTAGAAGATCTTGTAATGGTGTAGGAAGGCTTCACTCAAAGTTTGGCTTGATTTGAAGTTCATTTGAGTGTACTTTGAGAAAGTTAGTAAGGAAGAGGAAGAAGATGAAGATAAGCCATTAAAAGCTTCACTTTTGCTTAGGAATTTTGTGTAAGAAAGAAGGAGGTATACCCCTCCTTATATAGGAAAAAGAAGGTGGATGGGAAAAGACCAAAATGCCCTTAAAACCCTAAACGTACTCATGAAAGAAGTGAAAGGTGTGTAAGAGAAGTGAAAGGTGTGTAAGAGAAGTGAAAGGTGTGTAAGAGATGGTAAGTTTGCTTTTTCAAAGCTTAAGGATTAGGCTTCCATTTGTATACATATAAGGAGCTTATATACATACACTTAGGATATTTTCTAAACTCTTGATGTGACTAATTATGATTACATATATATATATGTGTATGTGCATATATACAAATATATCAAACAACGTTGCAACGATATGAAACAACTTCTATTCAACGATAGGATGTGAATCTAGAAGTTGAACCTCGATCATATTTTTAGTTCTTTATCAAATGATTTATTCAAGTAAACAAAACTTGGAAATAAATTTATTAACTTATTTAAAACAATTAAAACAAGCATATTTAAATTATAAATCACTTATTTGAATATTTAAATACCCAAAATACAAAACTTTCCTTAAATGCTCATTTTTGAAAATGATGACATCATCAAAATAGTTAACCATAAATATGAAAAAAAAAATTATTTACTAATTACTTTCCTAATGAATAATTAGACATCCACTAAAATTTTCAACAACTTTTATTGAGAAAACAACCATTTATCAATAAAATGATTTTCGGTCATTTTATCAATATTTTACCAAAAATATATTTTTGAAAGCATTTTTTCTAAAATGAGTCTAGTATCATTATTTACTTGTTAAATGATATTTTACAAGGTTATAAAATCACATTTATAACATTTAACAATATTACAAATTGTTACGATATTCGAAGATTAAGTGTTCGATTTTTCGGGTCTTTACATTCTCCCCCACTTAAAATATTTCGTCCTCGAAATTGCAACACGAGTAACCAAAGGAACAATCAAACATTGATACTTAAAAGTATAATACTACTAGAATACAAATCTCATGTTTTGATCAAGTTCAAACCCTCTTATCGTATAAGGATGATAAACAATTCATTAAGCATCACCTTATGCTCAACAGCCTCGGGTTAACACTTAACCAATCATTCACTCTACCTCAAACAATTCAAGGATTCAATTCTCAAATTTTCCACAAGTCAACAACATAGCATGAATTGTTTAAAAAGCCCATACGATATACATAAGCCATCCGTACGCAATATCAAATTCAATCACTTATTCGATCACACAATTTCACTTCCAGACTAGTATCGCTCACTCGATCGCTCTAGTGCGGACTCAGATCTGGTTTCATGATTAGAAACCGCCATTCTCCTTACATAGCTATACTATGATAGAGAATCACAGAATCAAATCAAGAATCCTGTATCTAACTTCGTCGTCAAGAATCGAGTGAAAAATACCCACTCTGATCGGTATAAGCTACCACAAAATCACACACTCGAATCTGGATCAAACCGTAAACCGAATAAAACAACCTATGTAAATCTTACATATTCCTTCCAATTGGTTTATTATTACTCCAATTATTTTATTCACCTTCGTTCTCATACTTAGTATATTCTTCTATACTAATATTCCTTTGTGAATCATATCATAATACTTCAAGCTATTAACCGTTATATAACTTAAAAGTATATACAAACGACCAATTTGTCTTACTTAAATAAGCATGCTAACAAATTTGGACTTTTCTTACTTAACTTCTGAACTACTCACTATAATGAATACGATTATATTTCCATAGTTCTTTCTTATTAAACTCTTATTATAAACTGGTTCGACTTCATATACGTTTATAATTCATTCAATACTCGAATTCAAATTTCAACATACACTTATATTCGCTTAGTGTACAAATATTAACATACTCAGTTTACTAAACTGAACTAGTTCAATAATCGCAAAACTAGTTAAAACTTAATAATTCTCAAATTCAATATTTTAAACTTCCCTAAGTTTATAAATTATAAACCAAGTCTCTTACGCTTTCACATAAACTAGTCAAGCATGTAAATTCACTTGGAAACATCGACTATCCAAAACCGTCAAACATTCCATTCCATTAACAAATGAAATCTATCAAACATCATATCAACTGAGATGCAAAATCATACAACTCCAATATATAAACTATATGCATCCATATATAACTTAGTTGAAAACTTCAGGATTGAACTTCTGGGTTTTATACTTCAAATAATCTGTATCCAAAACATAAATCTGTTCAAGTCCAAACTATTATCCATGGGAGCTAGTTCATACTTAGAAACTCAAAAATGAACCTCGATGATGCTGCAGTCATCATCAACATTATTTTCCAGCGACTCGAGTAAGATCAAAGCTTTTCTATCTTTTAAAGTCATTTAAAACCCTAAAACACTTTCAAACCAACTTCAATATGTATTTCAAGCTTTGAAAATCAATTTCAAACTTACCGGAATTCCAAATCCTTTGGTTTTCAACACAAATACATTTCATATTTATAAATCTCGTTTATAAATTTCACTTGCATATTTCTTTTTTAAATTCGTTTTAAACAACTTCCATTCAGATTTAATTCTTACCCAACATCATTACCGAATGCCTTATAGTCAAATTGTGAAACTGAATTCACAAAGTGTTCGTTTCCAATGTTCCCCCAATTATAAATCTACCTAACCCATGCAAGCAAATGGATAAGATTACTCTTATCCAAACACAGTAATCGATACCCATAAACTGGTCCGGGCACAACTAGAAATCATCCAATAATAGTCAACGCTGCTAAGCGAGCATGACCAATCAATCAACGAATGATAATAATTTAATATCATCCTTCCCTAACAACAACTCATCTATATAACTGATTTAGTTATGAAATCTTTCTTTATATATAAAATATATACTTCTTGATAACTTATTTCATTTACCAAATTCGAAAACAATATCGAATCAAATGACTTGTTCGAGTGTTTCAGAATCTTCATCAAAACGATGATCAATCGATTGATTCAGATCCAGAATTCAGACTTACAAGTCAAAACACCCAATACAAAATATTTTGTATTCACTAACAAGTACGCGCTCTCATATATATAATACACTCTACTCATTCTAGGGTGTTGCTAACCCCATCTCTAATGAGCCATACCCAACCAAAGCCAAGGTATTCGCTCAACCTTGTGCTCTGATACCAAATGTAACGACCCGACTTTTCGACCCTCAAATGTCGACACTAATACATCCACGGTATTCACGTGCCGAGCACCCAAGTGTCGGAAAGACGAAAAGTTAGGGTGAAATAAAATAAAAAGAAAATAGACTGAGGAAGAAGAGGACACAATATCAGAATCTTACAATGGAACGGTAACATATAATATAATGAATGATCTTTACCAAATAAAACTGTATGATTACAACTATCAGAGAAGACTAACCTATCATCAACTTGGACAGTTATAACAACCCGTCCTCATAAATGTTGATGTACAACATAGAATGCAGCGGATATAAAAAGTACGGTAAGATGAACTCCAACTCTCTTCCAAAAGCTCCAAGGCATCCAAAGTAAAACCTGCCATACTCAGCCTACTCGAAGGAGTATGTGATAATTTTAAGGAAAACAAAAACCAAGCGTCAGACATCAGTCTGGTATGAGAAACTCAAGATACACATTGCATGTAACAACATTGAGGGGACTGTGCAGATAACCGCTCCGGATTTCCCCTCAATTGAAACCAACCATTTATTAGGAGAAGTATAGTTGTATTATAAATAATGTCTAGGGTGTAAAATATAAATAAATTCACATAGAAGGAATGGTTACATTGGTTACATTCGACAACTATTAAGTGTACAAACAAAACCGATAAGGCACGTTCGCATATTGGATTTTCCATCGGAGATCTCTCAATATAGATCCGAACTCCATGCACAAGGGTCAGAAAGTACCTCCGAGCGTCGTATATCTCTAGATGAAATATACCATAAGGTAAACACAACTGGCCCACGCACGAAAACACCGGAGTGCACCACGTGGAACCAAATATACCCAACTCCCGCGCGCAACTTCAAAGAGCTCCCGCAACGATTCGATAATAAGCATACACTAGATATGGAGTCAATATATCCTGCCGTAGGTTAGCAAAACCCCAGATTGTGCTCCTACTCTGTTTTTAGCCATTTCCGATGTCGAGGTTTCGTTCGGCATCTTTCACACGAGTCTTCATCACTCGAACAGAACAAGAATTCCCAGTTGGAATCCTACAGCTCAATAGATCTTGGAATCACACATAGACTCCTTCACAGATCTCGGAATCATACATGGATTCCAATACATCAACAGATCTTGGAATCACACATAGATTCTTTCATAGATCTTAGAATCACTATATGTGTTCGAGCATCTCAACAGATCTCGAATCGCCATATGGCCTTCACTTCACAACCGCTTCCAAAACATAGAACCCGTATACTAGTTTTGAAGTGGTTTTCGATAAGTAAAACACTTACCAATCCCGGTCTCCTCAAAACCAGTCGCTAAATTTAAGGCCATGTTCTATAGTCAACTAACTGACTACATTTCACATAATATACGATTGTATATGGAAAACAACCCTGCTTAATTTCCATAACAACCGAATAAACATTCAAGGCACTATCAAGATCACGAAGCATGATAACAGCCAAATCACTATCAAGTCACGCAACATGACAATTAGCCGAAGCACGGTTAACTCATATAAACGGCTTCTAATCCCATTCCCATTTAATTAATATTTCATTAAGTAAAACTTATTTTATTAGTAAAACTCCTTTTAACTAATAAAACTTCACTTGTCAAATACAACTTCAATTATTAATCAATAACTCATACTCGATTAATATTCCTTTATTAGTAAAACTTCTTTTAACTAATAAAACTTAGTTTGTCAAATAAGACATCACTTATTAATCAATAACTCATACTCGATTAATATTTCTTTGTATACTAGCGTATATATTCAACTTATACATATAAAATGTGTATATGTATATATTCTACTAATTCACTATCCCTTTATAGTCTTGAATACTTAAAATCGTATTCATATACTTATCCCTCCGGTATAAGTATAACCATGATCAATTTATAAGATTTTTCTTAAAATATAATCAAAGAGGTTAAAACCATTGTTTAGTAAAGAACCTCTTCTCTTTATAAGTTAAACATCTTATTCAATATCTTTATTCTGAAAGATTTCTATACTTGTTTCTATCTTTAAAATAAATTATTAAAGATATAAGTATATTCAAAACCATTAAACCGTATATTCCAGTTTAACTACATTCCAAGGGTTTAAAACAAGTGTTGCTAAAACAATGTTTACAACAAACCCAAAACAATCCTTTATAATTTATCTTTAAATGTTTGTTTAAAGATTCAATTATATTTACTTCCATGATATAATCTGAGAGGGTTAAAGACTAATGTAATTAACACATTGTCACGACAAACCCAAAACCATTTTATGCTTATAGAAATCACACTTCGTGCACTTAACTCGTTTCCAACATTATCAACTTAACTATCCCTCGGTCAAGAGTGAGGCCAGGTAAGTTAGAGCACTGGTTGCATATCACCCCTTGCCTAGACACCCCATTCTTGACACTCACAGATAGATGAGCCTACTCGTCGGCTTATTAGAATTAAGCACAGTGACCATGATATTCAATAAACAAGTAATTAGGAAGTGCACTCATATCACTATTCTAGCTTCACACACTTTCAAACTTACTTCAATTTAACATACAAGTTAAACAACCATTTTAATATGATAAGAAATCACTAAGGACGTCATTACAAAGTTCCATACAATGTATTGAAAACACAACAATTAAAACTGCATATATAGCGACTATCGCTATAAGTGCACTTTCAAGTTAAAGTCCACAATATGTCAATTCCCTACTAATCCTTATGTGCTTTGTTTCAAGTCCATTCCACTTGTTATACAAGTCAATTCAAGTCCAATTCCAAGTCCATTCAAGTCCATTCCAATCCATTAACATGGATCACATATGTCGCTTACTTTTAAAGTAAGAATCAAGACAACATTTTTAACATAAGTTACCAACATTCAAGCAACTTTAAGCATAGTTAAAAACATGCAAAAGGGTTTATGTTTGCTGTCCTAAATAGTGAGTAAACTCACCTTAATCCTTAGCAAATCCTAGTTCCAAGAATAAGAACCATGATCCAAACTAGTAACCTCCTTCCTTTCCTTCCTTTCCTTGCTTTTCCTTGCTTCCTTCTTGTATATAGCTCACGGCCTAAAATAGAGAATGGAGAGGTTCTTCGATTTTTCTACTTCTAACTAGCTAGAAGATCTTGTAATGGTGTAGGAAGGCTTCACTCAAAGTTTGGCTTGATTTGAAGTTCATTTGAGTGTACTTTGAGAAAGTTAGTAAGGAAGAGGAAGAAGATGAAGATAAGCCCTTAAAAGCTTCACTTTTGCTTAGGAATTTTGTGTAAGAAAGAAGGAGGTATACCCCTCCTTATATAGGAAAAAGAAGGTGGATGGGAAAAGACCAAAATGCCCTTAAAACCCTAAACGTACTCATGAAAGAAGTGAAAGGTGTGTAAGAGAAGTGAAAGGTGTGTAAGAGATGGTAAGTTTGCTTTTTCAAAGCTTAAGGATTAGGCTTCCATTTGTATACATATAAGGAGCTTATATACATACACTTAGGATATTTTCTAAACTCTTGATGTGACTAATTATGATTACATATATATGTGTATGTGCATATATACAAATATATCAAACAACGTTGCAACGATATGAAACAACTTCTATTCAACGACAGGATGTGAATCTAGAAGTTGAATCTCGATCATATTTTTAGTTCTTTATCAAATGATTTATTCAAGTAAACAAAACTTGGAAATAAATTTATTAACTTATTTAAAACAATTAAAACAAGCATATTTAAATTATAAATCACTTATTTGAATATTTAAATACCCAAAATACAAAACTTTCCTTAAATGCTCATTTTTGAAAATGATGACATCATCAAAATAGTTAACCATAAATATGAAAAATAATTTTATTTACTAATTACTTTCCTAATGAATAATTAGACATCCACTAAAATTTTCAACAACTTTTATTGAGAAAACAGCCATTTATCAATAAAATGATTTTCGGTCATTTTATCAATATTTTACCAAAAATATATTTTTGAAAGCATTTTTTCTAAAATGAGTCTAGTATCATTATTTACTTGTTAAATGATATTTTACAAGGTTATAAAATCACATTTATAACATTTAACAATATTACAAATTGTTACGATATTCGAAGATTAAGTGTTCGATTTTTCGGGTCTTTACATAGCCTTACTCCCTCGCCTTATCTCAGCGCACGTCTAATCCTAACCAATTATATCGATTCGTTTTTCTCATCACAAATTGGGGTAAGGTCTAACCTAGCCTTGCACCCTCGCCTTATAACGACGCACGTCTAATCCTAACCAATTTATCGAAATGTTTTTCACGCCACAACTCCAATTTAAATTAATATCACAATCAACCCAACAACCAAATCAACCAAGCAAACAAGCCATCCATGGTATGTGGACGACGGGTGTCAGGTGCTACTAAACACCGTCAAACATCCTAGTACATATTTTCTAACTAGGAAATAAAAATAGAGTGAGAAATTCTCACCAATAGCTAACCAAACGCCACGACTCTTCTGATGTAGAACATCTTCGCCGTGCTTTCCACTTGATCCCATCACACTCTGTTTCACACGATTTTTATGTTAAAAATCACAATTTAATTTCAACGCTATATATATAAAAGATTATATTTTTACAACGACATATAAATAGCAGAGATTATAATTTTTACATACACAAAGATGATATTCTTAGATTGACAAAGATGATATTTTTACATTGACAAAGATGATATTTTTACATTGACAAAGATGATATTTTTGCATTGACAAAGATGATATTTTTCCTTTAAACAAAATTATATTTTACTTTAACTCAAAATTATATTTTTACTTTAAACAAAATTATATTTTTACTTTAAACAAAATTATATTTTTCAAAGAATCGAAAGGGGAATACACCCGCAAATCAGCCTAAGTTTACTTGAAATTAAATAAATTCACCTTTGGACGACATTGGGGTTGCGAAGCACGAACGACACGAGCTGGAGGCGCAAGCTGATGGTCCAGGCGGAGCTCTGACCATCGGGTGCTGCTCTGCGGTCGAGTCGGTGGTGCTAGGGAGTCAACGGAGGTTGGTTGTTGGTTCGTTCAGAGGGGGAGAGAGAGAAGCGCGATGGGGGTGCGGTGTCGAAGTGATGTCGATGGCCTGGCGATTGGACTGGCGTGCGGTGACGGTCTTCAGGCGGAGCTCGCGGTCGATCTCGCGATTGGGGGGCTGGCAATCCGAGAGTGGGAGAGGGTAGTGAGAGGGAAGGAGAGAGGTCGGGAATGGACGGAGGTGGGCGTCGGAGATGGGGGTGGCGCCATGCCTGGAGGCGCGACGGGTGGTGGCGTGCCACGGCGTCCCCCTTTTCGATTTCGAACGAAAGGGTTTGGGAAGGAGGGTGTCGGGCTGAAGAAAGGAAGTGGGGAGGGGGGTATGTGAAAAAGGGGCGTTGAGTTTTTTTCATTTAATTATATTTTTAAATATATATTTAATCTCCTAACAGTTCTCTTTCCTTTCAAACTCCAATCGAGACCCAACGACTGTCGCCCCTAGCTAATTACCCCCATTCCGGACACAATGGGATATGTATCGTAGGCCAATTCGACCGTTTCGATAGGTTTTCGTCAAAATCAAATTATAAATCAGTATATATTTAATTTTAACGCACATTTCAAATTGCCGGGGCCACATACTAACTCTAAAAATTCCAGAAAAATATTTTCTAGCTTCGTGTTGGCGATACGGTCCTAACAAAACTAATTTCGTCGAATTCTGAGACCGTTTGAAAAATGGTCAAATTCCAGTCGATTAAAATCAACTAAAACTGGTCAAACACGTTTTCTTTTGCCACACTCACATACTGAGTCGAAAAATTACGAAATTTGAAACCTAGCAATAACTTGACATCTCGGACCCAACAAAAGTGGTTTCGTCGAAATCCGAGGTCGTTTGCAAAATGGCTATTTTTAAGGGCCTGAATTCTATAACGACTATTCAGAATTTTCAACTGGACATATCTTTTGATTCCCGCTATGAAATCTTGATTTGTCGGATTCGTTGGAAAGATATTATCAATTAGATTCCATTATTTTTGGTTTCACTAAAATCCGGATTGTTTTGCACCCGGTACATTCAATTAAAGTTTGAAATCGAATTATCGAAATACCGCGCCATTTTCAATTCCTTTATAATTATATATAAATATTTATATTCTAACGATGACGTATATAATATATACGTTCTAAATATATTCAAAATAAATTTCTTGTCGATATTATTTAAAATAATCTATTTTAAATCTTCAAAATTCGCTAAAATTGCCAAAATAAAAATTTTAAACTGGCCCAAATTTTCGGGTTGTTACATCGAACTTGTGTGAATCACCATAAAACCATGTACTCGAATACGTGATCAAAGTCATGTGAATAAAATAATCTATGTACAACATAAGTGTTTATTATATTTTCTACTTAAGTGTTCCATTTAGTTTCCGTTACATTATCTTTCTCATTTGAAAACACAAATATTATCATTTATTAATTCATTGTATTTACTTTTCATTCAATATTAATTCATTCTTAAACCAATATTTATAATATTTAATTAATTTTCATCAAGTGCAATATTTTCCATTTGATAATAACTTATTTATGAAACACTTCTAACAATTTCTTAAACTTATTATCGATTTACAAAAATTTAGTCCTCATTTGTACAACATAAATTCAAGTCTACATTTATCCAAGAAGGTTACAATTTCATTTTAAATATTATTTACAAAGTTATTAATTTTACCTTTCAATTTATTATAAAGACACGATTTCATATACCAATTGTTTACTTTCTTAAGGTCATACTCATTTACTTTTGTGGGATTCTCCTTCACTATTTAATTTCCTCATCAAACCTTCATAACCTTCAATTTAAGTGCAAGGTTTTAAATTTCATATATCAGCCACATTTGGTTTCGGGAATTATAAAGATTTGACCTCGTACCGGGGGAAATCTCGGATGAGATGAGCCTAATTCAGGGCTTTGTCTCTAATTTCCATTGAGTCTAAAATCTCATATTAAAAAAAAAATCTCACGTATACGTTATATTAAAAAAATGATATTCTTACAGAGTACTTTTTTTTGAATGCTGTTATAAACATACTAACTTAATCTAGAATTGCAAAATCACGAGTCAGTTAAGCAAAAAATTACATAAAGCTTCGTATTCGGGAAAAGCACCATTAATGGTGACATGCGACTTTCTTTCCACTTTCCCTTTCTCAACGCTCCTTTCTCTTCCAAAATTTCATCTTCCTACTCTCTCGTCTCCTCAACTTCTTCACAATCCCTCGCATGTTTTCACCATTCATGGTTTTTTTCTCCTAAAAACCGTTTACAAGTTCCAGATCTAAGCTTTTTCCCATGGAATTGAGGCTTCGTTTTTCGCTTCCAGATCTTTGCCTCTCCCATGAAATTTCTGAGTTTCAAATTCCCGAAATTTCAACAACCTCATCTCAAAGTTGCAACCCTCACGAGATACAATATCGACGCCACTCTATCCATTGTTGGTCACTAATTCAGGCAACTTCGAGCTTTCAAGGTATGCCGAAACTTGATATTCAACTGTTAGTCTTGACACTGGACGGGGTTGAACTCGAGCGTAGAACTATATGTGAGTAGTAATGCCTCTTTCAATAATTTGTTTTCGCATTTCGACTATAAGTCTGTGATGGTAAAAATTGAGAATTGGTTGTTCAATTTTTGTTGGATTTTGTCTAGTTGGTAGTTTCTTGATGCTGTTTTTGGGGCTTTTGGGTTGTGTTGAATATTTGAGATGCTTGGTTGACAGCTATGGTTTTTGAAACTCGGAACCTTGTTATGTTATGAACCTTTCTCTCTTGCTTGTTCTTATCATCTATAAGAGACGTGGCCGGTGACTGTAAGGGATATCATCAAAAGTTTATTAACACAAAATGAGATGCTTTGGCGCTGAACTAGGTACATGTTTACTTTGTGGTTGAACTGCTTCCCTTTGCAAATACTTATCTATTGATTACAGACGGTTTTTTGTTGAGCTAGTTCTTCTCGGTGGAACACGTGGGTGACTTGTGGTTTGGCGTTCTGGTTATAGCTCTGGTCATCGACTTTCAGTGATAAACGTGAAGCCTTTTGGCTCTTGATTTCGCTGTCTGTGAGTGGTTCTCTACAGTTTCCCTCCTTTCCCATGTCTCATGTTTTTTCCATTGTAAGTTCGTACCATGTAAATAGTGCTCACAATGCTTCATGTCATCTGGATGGAGCTCAAGAAAATTGGCAGGCCGTGTATTATACTCTCAGAAGCTAGCACTATCAGGTCTTGTAAATGCTTTTTCTTGTCATGTAATCCAATGAGTACCATAGACTTAATTCAAATAGCTTTTACTGCTTTCATTTGTATTCATGTTGTAATCCACTACTTTTGTAGTATATAATTTATTATTCTCGTCCTGTGTGGAGAGATAGGTCATAGAAGGATGTAATATTGTGGTCTAGTAATTTAGCTAGTTCCAATGTTGTAAGCTTGATAGGTAGTGTGGATGGAACACTACAAACTCCGTAGGCGATGGACAGTCCACCTTAAAAACCGAATTAGTTGATTGTAACTGCAATCTCCTGTACCATACTGTATTTTATTATTGATTATAATAAAAAGTGTTACGGATCACTTTAAAAACCGGTTGGCTATGCCATAAAAAAAAGAATTGCAAAATCACTTTACCGTTTTTAATTTATGAAGTAACATTCATATTCAAAATTGTAATATGCTTATAATATAAAAGTAACACAATGCAAATAGATTAGTTCTTACAACATATGTTCCATGAACATGAATTATTATTAGACATAAATCATAAAAAAGATCTAAAAAATTTAAAAGTTCAGCATAAGTAGAGCATAAAATAAATAATTTCATAGGTAACATACATATAAAAAAGCGAATATGAAAATCATAGGCATTATATAACATATATAAATATACGGTATGGTCACTTAACATGCGTAATATAAAATAGTTAGAGATTATTGTGGCTAAGTTTGAGTTTTTTTAGTTATTGTTCAAGGCTAGGAACATAATTAAATTTTAACTAGTAAAACCATGATCTCGGACGATATTCCAGTATCTCATGTCGATCGATACATCGTTTGATATTGCAATATCTCGGGTGATATACTTGAAATGAGATTTACAGTGAGATTTGTTGTTTTGTTTCAGGAGGAGCCCAAAATGAGATCGTGATATTTTCGAGATCTGAAATATTATTAGTGTATAACAATTCTTATTACAACTTAATTTGTTTATAACAAATTTTTTAATTCGAAACAACTTGTACTACATTCCATTACATACTCAAATTAATATTTTAACCTCTTTTTAAATATTTGAGGTAAGTTTTATTTATATTTTCCAAATGTAATTGAATAATATATAAATTTCTTATTCATTTCCTTAGTTAGAAAATAAAACAGTTCTAAGTTTGTTTCAAATTTTATTTAGAATTACAACTAACTTTTATTTCAAACATTTGTCTTAATTTCTTATTTCTCATATAGGAGGTTTTATCATTCAAGAATATCTGTTTTGAATAAATAAACATAAATTTACTAATTTACTCAACTTGAGAATTCAAACACTGGGTTCCATTTCCAATCATCTTGAAATAAATAATATATACACTTGTATTTCTATGTCAGTTCATACTTTGGATTTATTTCTAATTAAACCATTTTGAACTAAACCGTTTAAAATTTATATCTTAAATATCCAAATTATACTTTATGAAATTTAAACAAAAATCTACTTATCGGATCCATTTCGTATTTTATGTTTTTATTAAAATTCAGGTCTTAATGGACCGTTTTAGCAAAATTCTAAAAATTCTAGTATAAGATAATTATGAGCTATTTCCACTTACAATTTCAATTATGTGTACTTTACACATAATAGAGAAATAATTCTTCGTTTATTTATCTTTCATTTTCAAAACAAAATTAAATATTTACAAATTATCAATTTATAAATCTTATTTATTTCCTTAATATATCATCTATATATTTCTCAAACTTATAAATTCTTTACAAATTTCTTTTGAAAGAGAATCTATTTATTAAATGTTACAAGTATCCTTTTGGCAAATTATGCCATAAGTACCTTTCAAAATACTTTGTTTTGAATCAATAGTAAATAAAACTAATTAATTATTATCTTAGTTATTAAAACATTATATTTTTGAATTTTTAAGTTCTCTATATTAATTTCCAATATAGTTTATACTTGTATTTTTGTCTATTACTTATGTTGTTAAAATAGATAAGTTTTAAAACATGAGTAAAACTGAACTTAAAAAAGAACCTAATCAAAGAGTATCGACAAAGGATGAGTTTAGATCAAGGATAGAGATACAAACTTATATAAATCTTAATCAAAAGAATACTAACTTGGAGGATGAATTTCAAAAAGAAGGAAATTTTGGAAACGATTTAATTTTTTAAAACAATTTGTATTTTAAAAATACGCCCTCTCAAGAATGACCCTGTTACTGATTCACTCATTCTAGGGCATTACTACACTATATCTAATGAGATTTACCCCCATAAACCAAAGCTACGATACCAACCTTAATTACCCGCCATTTCCAATCATTCAAGTCAATAATAAAACCAACTCGAATCGTTCAAAACAACAGGTTGTTAATAAAGTTTTGGGCAAATAAAAAATAACAACGCAGAATCACAAACAGAGAATACTGCAGTGGAAATAAAATGTAACATAGTAGTTCAAGAAGATAGTAAAAAACCAAAACTGTCAACGTCAAACTAAAGACTCACAACATCAATATCACATAAATTCAGATACAACAAAATCTCCTAATACATACTGAAATAAAAATTCTAGAATAAAATAACAAAAGATAGCAATGGCTGAAAGTTGAATAGATAAACAAGTCCTATGCGGTGTCCATCTCCAAAATGAACCTCTAAGAACTGAAAGACTTCGGCTGACCCGAGCATAAAGTAAAACAAAACACTTGAGTCAAGATTAACAATCTTACGTAAATTAATCAATACATGTGAAGTGTTTGAGTAAATACACAAAAAATTCAACGGATGTTTTGGATTCCATCTTGTAAGGATCCGTTAATGTAACGACCCGTGTTTTTGGCCATCAAATATTAAATTTAATTTATTTAATTCAAATATTTTATTTGGAATATCGATGGAATTCAATATTGAATTCGTTATTTAAACGAAGTTCGAACGTTATATACTTATATATTATAAATCGAGCTTGAAAATGGCGTGTAGTTCGAAAATTCGAGTTTTGAACTTCAACTGAATATACAGGATCCGATATAAGTCGGATTTCTATGAAACAAGAAACGTTGGAAGCGTGTTGATGATAATTTTTATATGAAAGAAAAAAATCCAGATTTCGTGTTATAGATTGCTAGTTATGGCTAAATCAATTTTTGAAAAAAACGCTATGGAAATCATTATTTAAATATCGACCTTTAAAATAGCCGTTTTGCAAATGATCTCGGATTCCGACGAAATCAGTTTCATTGGGACCGTAGCGATAAATTATTGTACAGTGTTGAATGGCATGGCAAACCGATGTCGTATGTGACCACGGTAGCTGAAAATGCCCGTTCTTTAAAAACCCGTAACTTCCCTGGTAAGGAAAGAGCGGATACTTCGAGAACAAGCCACAAAAGAACGCAGACAGAAGAACATTTCATTGTATATAACAACAATTCCATCAGATTACAAGAATATACAGAGTATAAATAAATATTACACAACAGAAAAATATCAGAGATTACAATACATTACATAGCAGCGGAAAATAATACACAATACAACTGAAGAAGATACACGGATACAAAGATTTTCGGATATCGTTCCAGCTGTAAACCAGGTTCCTGTGAATATAAATCTGCAAAACCCAAAACTACTAGCTTCCCGTGCGGAAAATAGGGGCACTCAGTGTTTAGGTTAAATCAATAAACTCCAGGTCAGTCATGGGACTGGTGTGAGAACTAAAACAGTTATTAATCTTTATTTTAAAGTTAGGTAAATCAAGGGACCACGACGTATAACACGGAACGGGTTTCCTCCCAAGAATACTAGTGCATAAAACAAACAGCGCAATGCTAAATAATGAAGAATGAAGCTATTATAAGACCCAGGTCCCATCACACAATGCAACACAAGACGGAGGATATGGTTTTTTCCTTATAATATCCAAAGAATGCTTGATACGTTTAAAACAAATTATTTTGATAGTACTATAAGTGTATAGTGTCAAAACAATTTAAATCATAAGTATCAATCATAGACGGCATGAGTGCCCCATCCCACTATGTTGCCATACTAGGCTCTACAATCAAAACCGAATTATCACGTATTGGAAATTGGATTTCCGTCTGTGAACCGAGGCCAGGGATCGTCCTCTACCGATTCGAGACAATCTAGCCTACCATGTCTCAGGCAAATACTCAGTCAAGTCTTGGATCGTCAGGGCCGGTCCACCGATGTGGATTAAACTTAAACCCTGGACAATACGTTTCCCCGCCCTATGGGGCGCAAATGAGCCAACGAATGACTCCATCAGACCTGGATCGTCTAATCAAACTGAGGCGCCTCGCAACAGCAACAACCACATAAGTCAAACTCGTCAGGGCGTGTAAAACCACTGATGCCACTTTTAGCTAGAAAGAAACGCATGTCCTCCCTGATGTCCTCTCTCGTTTCTGGTTCACAACCGGGGTGTGAGGCTCGCGAATCAACGTTACACAATGCTATGCCACACAGGCTGTGCTTTGATCATCCCCTACAAGACTTTGCTTTTCAACAGAAGCCTTGATCAATTGCCACTTAGGCATGCCATACAGGCAAACCATTCCATGCAACCGATATCAATCAGTCACACAGAATGATATCCAATGTCAGACACACAGTCCATTTACAAGTCCGTTCTGGGTCTGAACGAAACCGGAGGCACCTAGTACCTCGCATATCCATCGATCTCCAAGTACGTCTGGACGACCACTAACTGATTCCCTCCTCTTGGGTGTACGGCCCAATCAAGATCATCAGTAATCACCCAAACGACGTGAAGACCTCCGGTCTTCGACCACCGTCTTCACCCTTGACACCACGTCGAATCAGTTATTCAGAATGGGATAAACCCGGTCTTTCTGAATAACTCACGTATATAATAAACAAGTGTTACACAAACACAACATACGCCTCATTCCAATTCAGAATATTCTTTTATTCAAATATTCTTTAACTTTGGGAAAGGTTCCCATTAATTTGATCAAAGACAAATTCTTTAAATTTATTCTTTAATCTTCTTTGAATATCAATTCAAACTAGGCGGGATTAGCGAACCACACTGGAGTAATCATTTATTTTATTTCCCAATCCCAACCTATTCACCCCATGAAGTAAAACTGGTAATACTTCATATCTAACACCACAGTGTTATCGATAAATTCAATTACCATTTCACGTTCAAATCTAATTAAAGATTTAACTATCGCATGGAGTAAAACTGGTGATACTCCATTCTCGATCTTTTCAATCTAATTAAAGATTCATTAAAACTCCACTTAGTTTTAATCTTTAACTGGGTTAAAGAATCAGTGTCATTTAAAACACTATTCACGATAAACCCCAAATCACATTTGATATTAAATACAAGGCTCTGAATAGGAAATATATCGGCTTATATTCAGTATCAAATTCTACGACTAACAAATATCGTATTGGAAATAACGATATAAATATATCTTTCAAATTCCCATAACAATACTTGTATCATCACGAAATCCAACATCGAAATATTCCGAAGACAATTTCGATTCAAATCCATTCCAATTCACTTATTGGAAATTCTTGTTATTTTTAAAACCATTTCAAATCCAATTCATTTATTAAAAAAAATAGATTTATAATTCTAGTTCTAAACTAGTTCATTTCGATAAAAATCTATTTTTATCTTTTCAAATATGGAGTTTTTCATCCCAATTCTTCCCAAATCATTTCTTATGATTTTACACAAATTATTGCTATTTTTAATAATTTTATCAAGGCCCGTACAGTCGATTTCCACCAATGGCCATCGAACTGCACTTACAGCGACCTTTCCCAAATTTGATTTGGACATAATTCCAAATCCAACCGTTAGATTTCTAATTTCTCATATTTGTTAGAAAGCCCTTTTCGATACGAACCAACGGTTCTGGTTTTAGGAGAATCCGATGGTTGGATCTCCCGCAATATCCATTCGAAGTCAATGGTCGAAATTCGCGAACTGCCGCGGCGCAGTGCATTCTATTCAGGCCATTATATATATATATATAATATATATATATTATATATATTTCGTCGATTTTCTTTTAAAACGTATTTTATAAATCGTTTTAAATTCGTTTTCAAAGCGATTTCAACTTCCTTTTCAAATTCAAATCAAAATTGAATTTTCCCTTACAAATTCGTTTTAAATTCATTTCAAATTGATTTCAATTCAAATCGATTCTTAATTCAATTTCCGTTCGTTTTCAATTCAATTCAATTTCAATTCGAATTCATTACTATTCAATTTCAATACGAATTTCAATTCTTTTCAAAATATCAGATTTTGAAATCACTTTCGATATTCATTATAAAATGAATAAAATCGATATAAATATCGTTCGCGTCAAAATGGCGTCAATCTAATCAACACGGCTTTATATATTTCTATTTTCAAATATTATATTTCAAATATTTCTTTTTTCAAATATTTTATTCAAATAGTTCTTTTCAAATATTCTATTTCTAAACTGGAAGGAGGCCCAATCAATTACCATAGATTTTATTTCTATGGATTTCCATGCAATGCATGTATATATCAACAAAGACAAATAATCAACCATCATCCAAAGTGGATCCTACACTGTATAAGCATCAAATATAAATATTCAACGCTTATAACAGTCTGTCAATCAATCGATCGACATACAACTAATTATTGGGATTAGTGTATGTCATTTATCATCCCAATACCCATGTGGGATTTTCAAACAATCAAACACAGATTTTATTTGTGCAGTTGGGCGATGTGTAACATTTATCGTCCCAATCAATATTAGTCAAATGTGTGTATATAAACAAATCATCCGATTTGTTTGTATTTATTTCAATTTAAATACATGTTAAAAATTCTATTTTCAACTATAAAATATTTTAACTGTATAAATATTTTATTTCACATCACATCACACAATCAACAACACATCAAAATCAAACAAACAAGCATACAAGCGTCCATGGTCTGTGGACGACGGGTGTCGGGTGCTACTAAACACCGTCTGCATCCTAGTATATATTTTAACTAGAAAATTAAATTAAAAGTGGGAAGTCCTCACCGAGGGATCCACTCCTCCTGTTTTATTTCTGAATCGTCTGGATTTTGTTTTGCTGCCGGTTAATTCCATCGCACTTTCATTCACACTGTTCATAATAAAAATCACATTTTTATTTCAACGCTGTAAAAATCACATTTTTATTCCACTATATATATAATAAAAATCAGATTTTTATTTCGCTACATATATAAAAATCGTATTTTTATATTCTCTACCTTATAAAAATTATATTTTTATAATCTCTACTATATAAAAATCATATTTTTAACTTACTACTCGAATTGAAATTATATTTTTAGCCTTTCTATAATATAAAAATTATATTCTGAACCTTCCTATAGAATAAAAATTATATCTTGAACCTCTTGCTTATATAAAAATTATATTTTGAACCTCTTGCTTATATAAAAATTATATTTTTAATTGTTCCTTCATATATATAAAAATCTAATTTTTTTATATGCTATCATATAATAAAAACCATTTTTTTTCATACGAACGCTATATAAAGATTAAACCTTTCTTCCATTTGAAAATCAAATCCTTCTTGTTTTAAAAGCCAAATCTTTTCTTGTTTTAAAATTCAACCTTTTCTTTGTTTTAAACACATCAAAAATTATAGTTTTTCAAATCAAAAACTAAAGCTTTTCGAAAATAAAATAAAAATAAAGATCAAACCTTTCACTGTAAAAATCCTAGCTCAAAAATCCTATCTGTTCCACCCCAAATATCCTATCCTTTCTACTCCAAAAAGCATAAGAGAAAGTATATAAAAATCGCACCTTTATTGGTTTGGATGACCGGAAAGTGGGGGAGGGGGGCAAAGGGCGCTACGTCGGACTGCAGGTTGGTGGCAAGCTCAATTTGGGTGCGGGGGCTTCCTTCAATCGCGAATGGATCTACTAGGGGGGAAACGCTGACGGGAGGTGGAGGAGGGGGAGGTGGAGGCGGCGATCGGAGCAGGGGGGTTTCCAGGCTAGGGCGCAGCAGTTCCTCGATGGTTGGGAGCCTTTGCGCGTGAGAGGAGGGAGAGAGAGGCTTGGAGGCGCGAGAGGAGGTCGGAGGGGGTTCATCGGATGGCGCGGCAGCCTGGCGCCTCCGCCTGGCGAAGGGATCGGCGGGAAAAGGGGATCGGGCCTTGGGTATTTTTTTTTCTCGACTGAGTGAAAAAGGGGGAAGGGAGAGGAGGGAATATATTATATAATATTTAATTATTTATTTATTCCTAAAAAGCAACTTTTAATTTCGATCTCCAATAGAGACCACAGCCTGTCGTCCCTAGCGTATTACCCCCATTCCGAACACAATGGGATATGTATCGTAAGCTGATTTGACTTTTTCGATCAGTTTCCGTCAAAATCAAAATATAACACTATATATTGAATTTGAACGCGTATTTCAATTTACCGGGGCCACATACTAACCCTAAAAATTCTCGAAAAATATTTTCTAGCTTCATATTGACGATACGGTCTTAACAAAACTAGTTTCATCGAATTTTGAGACCGTTTGAAAAATGGCCATTTTCTGGTCGATTAAATTCAACTAAAACTGGTCAAACACGTTTTCCTTTGTCACGCTCATATATTGATTCGAAAAATTATGGAATTTGAAACCTAGCAATAATTTGGCATCACGGATCCAACAAAAGTGGATTCGTCGAAAACCGAGGTCGTTTGCAAAATTTCCATTTTTAAAGGCCAAAATTCCATAGCGACTATTTTGAAATTTTAATTGGACATAACTTTTTATCCCCGCTATGAAATTTCAATTTTTCGGATTCGTTGGAAAGATATTCTCAAATAGATTCGAATATTTCTGGTTTCGCCAAAATCCGGTTTATTTTGCACCCGGTACATTCATTTGAAATTTGAAATCGAATTATCGAACTACCGCGCCATTTTCAATTCCTTTTATAATTATATATATTCTAACGACGATTCAAATAAATATATACGTTATAATTTCATTCAAAATAAATTTCTCGTCGATATTATTTAAAATAATTCATTTTAAATAATCAAAATTCGCTAAAATCACCAAAATAAAAAATTTAAATTGGCCTAGATTTCCGTATTATTACAATCTCCCCCACTTAAAACTTTTCGTCCCCGAAAAGGAACAAAGCCAAAAGTTGTTTAACTAATCAACTCAACATTCACTATTTTCATTACGGCTTAAGTTCTTCAACTTTTCAGTTTCTAAGAACTTTTCAAATTTTTCAAAAATTTGGCTAACACCCTAAATTTTCGAAAAATTTCTCCATAACCTCCCCTGCACCGGGGACTTCGGGATATATCATATAGCCTCCCATGGCCTTCTTCAATCCAAAAGAAAAAGAAAAAGCTAATCGGCTAGCCAATCGGCTCACAAAATCATCATCACCCAAACAAAACAGTAAATTATGGTAAACATGTACCTATTTGTCGGGCAAACAATTTTATTCCTCTGCTCTAGCCTCCTTGCTATGACCTGTTCAGTGTAAGTACATGTATATGCATGCAAATGCGACAAATTTTTCACTATTTGATTCAATATGGCTGAAGGTTCAACGTTTTAATTAATCAAACTATAATCAACAACACAATCAGCAATCAATTTGTTGATTATCATTTCAAATTCATAACTTTGATATATAGTCAAAAATCACGTTTTTGATGCCAAATCACAACAATAAGCCCTATCTAATTTTGGGTACTCATACTAGTCTAATGGAAATATATAGATATCTCACCTTCGACACTCGAATATAAATGCTGATGACGTCGCGGCATCATTAGAATCATCTTCGGGTGACTAGAGTGATTCTATATCTATCCAGTATATTAAAACTTCAAATACACGTGGATCAGATGTATACACAAAATCTCTATATACTGGATTGTCCAAATCAATATAAATAAATATTCAAATACGAATAATTGAATTTAAATTTCAAAACAAAATTTGTTTTCATTTTAAAAACACACTCTTCACACTCGTTCTAGGATACTACTGTTCCCATCTCTAACGAGTCATTCCTATTGGATATTACTAATCCAATCTCTGATGAATTCTTTCGTATGGTTCTAAAGTGCCTTGTTCTCTGAGCTTTGTAAACCAAAGCTCTGATACCAGCTTTAAAGACCTGTAACTTCTCCGGTAAGGAAAGAGCGGATACTTCGAGAACAAGCCAAAAAAGAACGCAGACAAAAGAACATTTCATTGTATATAACAACAATTCCATCAGATTACAAGAATATACAGAGTATAAATAAATATTACACAACAGAAAAATATCAGAGATTACAATACATTACATAGTAGCGGAAAATAATACAAAATACAACTGAAGAAGATACACGAATACAAAGCTTTCCGGATATCGTTCCAACTGTAAACCAGGTTCCTGTGAATATAAATATGCAAAACCCAAAACTACTAGCTGCCCGTGCGGAAAATAGGGGCACCCTGAGTTTTGGTTAAAACAATAAAATCCACGACAGTCATGGGACTGGTGTGAGAACTAAAACAGTTATTAATCTTTATTTTAAAGTTAGGAAAATCAAGGGACCACGCCGTATAACACAGAACGGGTTTCCTCCCAAGAATACCAGTGCATAAAACAAACAGCGCAATGCTAAATAAAGAAGAATGAAGCTATTGTAAGACCCAGGTCCCATCACACAATGCAAGACAAGCCGGTGGATAGGGTTTTTACCTTATAATAGCCAAAGAATGCTTGATACGTTTAAAATAGATTATTTTGATAGTACTATAAGTGTATAGTGTCAAAACAAATTAAATCATAAATATCAATCATAGACGGCATGAGTGCCCCCATCCCACTATGTCGCCATACTAGGCTCTACAATCAAAACTGAATTACCACGTATTGGAAATTGGATTTCCGCCTGTGAACCGAGGCCAGGGATCGTCATCTACCGATTCGAGACAATCTAGCCTACCATGTCTCAGGCAAGTACTCAGTCAAGCCTTGGATCGTCAGGGCCAGTCCACCAATGTGGATTAAACTTAAACCTTGGACAATACGTTTCCCTGCCCTATGGAGCGCAAATGAGCCAACGAATGACTCCATCGGACCCAGATCGTCCGATCAAACCGAGGCGCGTCGCAATAGCAACAACCACATAAGTCAAACTCGTCAGGGCGTGTAAAACCACTTACGCCACTTCTAGCTAGAAAGAAACGCATGTCCTCCCTGATGTCCTCTCCCGTTTCTGGTTCACAACCGGGGTGTGAGGCTCGCGAATCAACGTTACACAAAGCTATGCCACACAGGCTGTGCTTTAATCATCCCCCACAAGACTTTGCTTTTCAATAGAAGCCTTGATCAATTGCCACTTAGGCATGCCACACATGCAAACCATTCCACGCAACCGATATCAATCAATCACACAGAATGATATCCAATGTCAGACACACAGTCCATTTACAAGTCCGGTCTGGGTCTGAACGAAACCGGAGGCACCTAGTACCTCGCATATCCATCGATCTCCAAGTACGTCTGGACGACCACTAACTGATTCCCTCCTCTTGGGTGTATGACCCAATCAAGATCATCAGTAATCACCCAAACGACGTGAAGACCTCCAATCTTCGACC
This sequence comes from Allium sativum, assembly GCA_030737875.1. NCBI lineage: Eukaryota > Viridiplantae > Streptophyta > Magnoliopsida > Asparagales > Amaryllidaceae > Allium > Allium sativum. Next base: position 737,119,459 of record CM060919.1, on the reverse strand, counting down.
ACCGTCTTCACCCTCGACACCACGTCGAATCAGTTATTCAGAATGGGATAAACCCGGTCTTTCTGAATAACTCACATATATAATAAACAAGTATTACACAAACACAACATACGCCTCATTCCAATTCAGAATATTCTTTTATTCAAATATTCTTACACTTTGGGAAAGGTTCCCATTAATTTTATCAAAGATAAATTCTTTAAATTTATTCTTTAATCTTCTTTGAATATCAATTCAAACTAGTCGGGATTAGCGAACCACACCGGAGTAATCATTTATTTTATTTCCCAATCCCAACCTATTCACCCCATGAAGTAAAAACTGGTAATACTTCATATCTAACACCACGGTGTTATCGGTAAATTCAATTACCATTTCACGTTCAAATCTAATTAATGATTTAATTATCGCCTGGAGTAAAACTGGTGATACTCCAATCTCGATCTTTTCAATCTAATTAAAGATTCATTAAAACTCCACTTAGTTTTAATCTTTAACTGGGTTAAAGAATCAGTGTCATTTAAAACACTGTTCACGATAAACCCCAAATCACATTTGATATTAAATACAAGGCTCTGAATAGAAAATATGTCGGCTTATATTCAATATCAAATTCTACGACTAACAAATATCGTATTGGAAATAACGATATAAATATATCTTTCAAATTCCCATAACAATACCTGTATCATCACGAAATCCAACATCGAAATATTCCGAAGACAATTTTGATTCAAATCCATTCCAATTCACTTATTGGAAATTCTGGTTATTTTCAAAACCATTTCAAATCCAATTCATTTATTAAAAAAAATAGAATTATAATTCTAGTTCAAAATTAGTTCATTTCGATAAAAATCTATTTTTATCTTTTCAAATATGGATTTTTTCATCCCAATTCTTCCCAAATCATTTCTTATGATTTTACACAAATTATTGCTATTTTTAATAATTTTATCAAGGCCTGTACAGTCGATTTCCACCAATGGCCATCGAACTGCACTTACAGCGACCCTTCCCAAATTTGATTTGGACATAATTCCAAATCCAACCATTAGATTTCTATTTTTTCACATTCGTTAGAAAGCTCTTTCGGTACAAACCCAACGGTTCCAGTTTTAGGAGAATCCGACGGTCGGATCTCCCGCAATATCCATTCGAAGTCAATGGTCGAAATTCGCGAACTACCGCGGCGCGGCGCGTTCTATTCAGGCCATTATATATATATATATATATATTATATATTTCATTGATTTCCTTTTAAAACGTATTTTATAAATTGTTTTAAATTCGTTTTCGAAACGATTTCAACTTCCTTTCAAAATTCAAATCAAAATTGAATTTTCCCTAACTAATTCGTTTTAAATTCATTTCAAATTGATTTCAACTCAAATCGATTCTTAATTTAATTTTAGTTCGTTTTCAATTCAATTCAATTTCAATTCGAATTCATTTCTATTCAATTTTAATTCGAATTTCAATTCTTTTCAAAATATCAGATTTTGAAATCACTTTTGATATTCATCATAAAATGAATAAAATCGATATAAATATCGTTCACGTCAAAATGGCGTCAATCTAATCAACACGGCTTCATATATTTCTATTTTCAAATATTCTATTTCAAATATTTCTTTTTTCAAATATTTATATTCAAATGTTTTATTCAAATAGTTCTTTTCAAATATTCTATTTCAAAACTGGAAGGAGGCCCAATCAATTACCATAGATTTTATTTCTGTGGATTTCCATACAATGCCTGTATATATCAACAATGACAAATAATCAACCATCATCCAAAGTGGATCCTACACTGTATAAGCATCAAATATAAATATTCAACGCTTATAACAGTCTGTCAATCAATCGATTGACATACAACTAATTATTGGGATTAGTGTATGTCATATATCATCCCAATACCCGTGTGGGGTTTTCAAACAATCAAACATAGATTTTATTTGTGCAGTTGGGCGATGTGTAACGTTTATCGTCTCAATCAACATCAGTCAAATGTGTGTATATAAACAAATCGTCCGATTTTTTTATATTTATTTCAATTTAAATACGCGTAAAAAATTCTATTTTCAACTATAAAATATTTTAACTATATAAATATTTTATTTCACATCACATCACACAATCAACTACACATCAAAATCAAACAAACAGGCATACAAGCCGTCCATGGTCTGTGGACGACGGGTGTCCGGTGCTACTAAACACCGTCTGCATCCTAGTATATATTTTAACTAGAAAATTAAATTAAAAGTGAGAAGTTCTCACCAAGGGATCCACTCCTCCTGTTTTATTTCTGAATAGTCTGGATTTTGTTTTGCTGCCGGTCAATTCAATCGCACTTTCATTCACACTGTTCATAATAAAAATCACATTTTTGTTTCAACGCTGTAAAAATCACATTTTTATTCCACTATATATATATATATATATATATAATAAAAATCATATTTTTATTTCGCTACATATATAAAAATCGTATTTTTATATTCTCTACCTTATAAAAATTATATTTTTATAATCTTTACTATATAAAAATCATATTTTTAACTTACTACTCGAATAAAAAATTATATTTTTAGCCATTCTATAATATAAAAATTATAATCTGAACCTTCCTATAATATAAAAATTATATCTTGAACCTCTTGCTTATATAAAATTTATATTTTGAACCTCTTGCTTATATAAAAATTATATTTTTAATTGTTCCTTCATATATATAAAAATATAATTTTTTTATATGCTATCATATAATAAAAACCATATTATTTTTTTCATACGAACGCTATATAAAGATTAAACCTTTCTTCCATTTGAAAATCAAATCCTATTTGTTTTAAAAGCCAAATCTTTTCTTGTTTTAATATTCAACCTTTTCTTTGTTTTAAACACATCAAAAATTATAGTTTTTCAAATCAAAAACTAAAGCTTTTCAAAAATAAAATAAAAATAAAGATCAAACCTTTCACTGTAAAAATCCTAGCTCAAAAATCCTATCTGTTCCACCCTAAAAATCCTATCCTTTCTACTCCAAAAAGCGTAAGAGAAAGTATATAAAAATCGTACCTTTATTGGTTTGGATGACCGGAAAGGGGAGGGGGGTGAAGGGCGCCGCGTCGGACTGCAGGTGGGTGGCGAGCTCACTTTGGGTTCGGGGGCTTCCTTCAATCGCGAATGGATCTGCTGGGGGGGAACGCTGACGCGAGGTGGAGGAGGGGGAAGTGGAGGCAGCGATCGGAGAAGGGGGGTTTCCTGGCTAGGGCGCAGCAGTTCCTCGATGGTTGGGGGCCTTCGCGCATGAGAGGAGGGAGAGAGAGGCTTGGAGGCGCGAGAGGAGGCCGGAGGGGGTTCATCGGAGGGCGCGGCAGCCTGGCGCCTCCACCTGGCGAAGGGAGCGGTGGGAAAAGGGGATTGGGCCTTGGGTATTTTTTTTTCTCGACTGAATGAAAAAGGGGGAAGGGAGAGGAGGGAATATATATTATATAATATTTAATTATTTATTTAATCCTAAAAGCAACTTTTAATTTCGATCTCCAATCGAGACCCACCGCCTGTCGTTCCTATCATATTACCCCATTTCGAACACAATGGGATATGTATCGTAAGCTGATTCGACTGTTTCGATCAGTTTTCATCAAAATCAAAATATAACTCTAAATATTGAATTTGAACGCGTATTTCAATTTACCGGGGCCACATACTAATCCTAAAAATTCTCAAAAAATATTTTCTAGCTTCATATTGACGATACGGTCTTAACAAAACTAGTTTCATCGAATTTTGAGTCCGTTTGAAAAATGGCCATTTTCTGGTCGATTAAATTCATCTGAAACTGGTCAAACACGTTTTCCTTTGCCACGCTCACATATTGTAATGTCCCAGATTTTTGGTCATTTAAAATAGAATATTTAAATCAATTTGTATATTATATTGAGAATATAATGGATATTTAATCGAATTTATTTATTTAATATAAAATTAGAATATATATATTTATATATTATTTAAAACCAAGATTTTTATGTCGAGTTTGAATTCTATATTATTTGAAATTTGAAATGTTGGTTTAAATAAATACGTGGATATTAATTTATTTTCATTCTTTCGGCTGCTTGAATTAAATATATCTGTATATATTCATCAAGTCTCCACAATGAACAGTAACACCGTATATTGGTCATCGTATAAACCCCTTCAACTTATATTTGAATACCACTAAAATTTATTCTCAAAAACACGGACACGTTAAGTTTGGTTATTTTTGAATTCATTCAGATCAATTTGACCATACTTTAAATACAAACTATAAAGTAATCGACCCTATTCATATCATGTGGATTTGGGTTCCGCTAAGTATTAATGTATCTTCTAGGTCGATAAAATGTCCCAATTACACAGAAGAAAATTTGAACATGTTTAATAGTAAATTTGAACTGGAAATTCATTTAGATCATACTTAAATTTTCGGTCTTATCACTTATAGTATCAACGCAGAAAATAACAATAATAGCACACACATAAGTGATACCAAACCAATCATATACAGGTTATGAGAGAACAAAATATATGGATATGTTTGCAATCTCTGCAAACAAATCGAAACAGTTATGATGCATCAAATCTGTACAAACCCGAACAGCTATATTGATACAATCTCAACAGCTAAATGAAACCAACATATGAATATATTTATACATTACAGTAAAATTTCACATTACAAGAATTCACTGTTTCATATACTAAAAATCCAAACATAAAATCCAAAGTACAAGTCACCAAACTCAAGCACACTATAGATTGAAGTTGTTTATACAGTACAAGTCCAAATTTATTATATTGTACGGTACATGTTCAAGAATACAAAATACAAAGAGGAAAAAAAATCAATATTTGAAAAATTCACTTCTAAAATGCCTCGGTCTTGCCAGTACCAATGAATCTGCCCACGGATCTGCGAAACAAGAGAGAGCCCATTAAATGGATATTTCATGACAGCATTGAATAGAGAGAAAAAAAATGGATTATGAACAGATAAGTAAAACATAACAATGGATAATTAAAGAAAAACTAGTACATGAAATGAACAGTGAATACATCTAAATGTATGGTCGAAATCTCATGAAATATCCACACTAGGATTGTTCTGTCATACGTGTAATATAGGATGTACAGATTACAGATCAAATCTTTAATTGAAATAACAATCCAAATAGTCTCAGAAATAGCTCACAGCTAGAATGAACAGCTATAGAAACAAGACAGGGCATAGCTGAAGAAAACAGATATATATGTATGTATAGTCATACATCAAATGTACAGCTAAGAAAGTAAAATAAACAGCTAAGATATTGATAAAATCGAATGTACAGATAAGGAAAATGAACAGCTAAGGAACAGCATAGCTGATGAAAAGCAGACCTATGCACCATCAAAATCCATATAAATGAATCGAAACACATATATAATTTTTTTTAATATATATATACAGTGATTCATGTACAAAATGTACTGCAGCCATATATTAAAATAGAGCATAAAATCTGCAAGATACAGTTTCAAAACTCTGAATTGAGTAAACAATTCATAGTCAGTCCAGTATTTCCATCGAACAGATTAACGGTACTATAAGTAAAATGTAAAATCCAACGAAAATCTCTGCTAAAACCTTCACACATCCATTCGATTCGCATCACCAGTACTCATGATCAGAAAAGGAAAACAAATGGTCCATGAAAGTGTAGCCGAACCTACCTAAAATCAGTCCTTGATGGACGTTGATATTATCTAAAATTTATCACACTATAAATACGCTAGGTGTTTTCCATTCCAGAATCAAAGCAGTGAAGAACTAAACAATTCGGCCACTTGAAATCAAAACTGTAATTCAAAATTAAAATAAAATACTTAGCTTATACGAAGGGGTTCATCGCAAATCGAAAGGAGGAGGACTGACGAAGGTGTGGTGGCGGTGGAAGTGATGGAAGGGTTCTTTGTGATCGGTAGAGGATGTCGAAGCCGTTGTTTGACAGGCCAATCGAAGGAAGGGTGGGACCGGAGTTCGATTGGGTAGACGGAGGGGGTGGCGACGCCATGCATCTCGAGATGGCTGAAGGAATTGGGGATTAGGGTTTTCGGTTTTGGGAAATTTTGAAGAGGCGGCCGTATGAAATGGAAGTAAGGATCGAAGTAGGGTTTTAAACTGAGGCGGGTCGGGTTTCTTTGAGGTTGGGCCGGCTATTGAAGGTGAAGCCCAATTTTTATTTCAAAGGGAAATCCATGTTTTAAATTTAAATTGGTTTATAATCTTCGTAACGCGATTTCTCTCACATACGGTATCAGATTTACGCACGGTCAGATGCGTTGGGACCGTGGAGTCGAGCACTCCGAGATGGAGCAGGTCCAGTCCAGATCAGAAGTAGCTGGAATTTTATTTCGAATTAAAATGTCAGTTTAAATGGGACAAAACCAGACTGTTCATCGACGGATTTAAATTCAGGTGAGTTAAACTCACTCAGTTTTCCCGTTTATATTTTATATAAACTGGGTATTGTTATTTTGCATGTTCTGATTGTTAGTAGTTGACTGTTAGGTATATATACTGTTGATTCATCGGTCGTTTGATTTCAGAAGATATACACTGATTTGGGGATGACCCATAACAAAGTAATTCCTTTGACTGGTCACGTTTATAAAACGTGTTCGAAATTGTTTGAATTGTTTGGCTGGTTGAATTGACTGTTGACTGATGGGTGTTCATTAGAGAAACCATCAATCAAATGGTTGATTATTGTTTTGAACCTTATTTTGACAATTTTTCTGATAATAACCAATGGATGACATGTGTTGAGTAATTAGGCATCATCTGGCCTATAAATCAGTTGATTTATAAAATATGGTTTTATCGATGGTGGGTCGATAGTATTTAAGTTATAAATATATTTTATAACGAAATAGATTTTAAAGTTATTACATGAAGAAATTGTTTAAAAGGGAAATTAATATTAATCATTATTTATAAGTGATTATGGAAATTGTTTTATAAAACAATTTCTTTCGTTGGTAAGAATTATAAACAAACGAACAGTTGAATGAAGTTATTTGAATTAATTATACTTTTATTTAATTTAAAAGAGGAGTTAACTGGAAATTTGTTAAGAAAATAATCGTGTTCCAAATTAACCAAGTTGACCATTTTAACTGGATTGACATTTAATGAGTTCGTTGTTAGAAACTTAAATAAAATCACTTAACGATAGTGTTTAAATGTCAAGAAGAGTTTAAAGAAGATTTTATTATTTATTTTGTAAATAGAGTGTTTAACTGATTGTACAAGAGTAAAGGTAAAGGAAAACGATTTGTTTTAGTAATTGCTTCTTAAATTCATTTAAGTAAGTAATTGGTTTGGAATATAGTTGGTTTTGGGAAAACGTTATGAATAAGTTTAAACTCAAGTCTTATAATGAAAGGATTGCTTAACGCTTGAATTAAGCAAAAAGAAATGGGGATAAAAAGGGGTCTATAGTAAACCTGGAATCTATAAACGAGGTTTATAAATGGGATATGAGTTTAAGCATTGGTTTAAATTAGAAATACTTAATAAGAGTATCGATGGGTTTAAAAGGAGTTTCCCAAGAGAAAAAGGAAACTGGTAAAAAGGGGTTTCCCGAAAGAAAAGGGAAACTGGTAAAAAGGGATTTGATTTTGAGCTTGGTAAATTGGAAATAGGATTTGAAACAAAAATATAGGGTTTTTGAATTACTACTCGTATTCATCTGAAGGTAAGAACGTTGTTGATCAAGGTCTGAGAGGTAATTAAAATACCCCAACTTGAACGACTTCGGGACTGTCCAAGGATGGTACTAGTTGATAATGTCAAGAATATATGTTAAGATTTCCAGAGTAACAGAAATAATATAATTTGATATTTTCTAGTAACAGGATAAAAAGGAGATTGGGTTATCCTATATGAAACATGATGTGATATTTTTCCAAGTGATGAAAACAAAGAGTTGGCGTAACATCGAGTGGTAAGAGAAAATGATTTCTCAGATATAATAAAGGAAATGTGGTTGTAAATGTCTTGCAAATGATAGAAAATTGAGTATTGGATATCGTTATATGATATATCCTTTTTAAACATGAAATAAATTGGTTTTATGTATATCAGTGTATTAAAGTGATAAGAGAATGTTTTTCCCAATATTTGAATATTCAAGTTTCTTATAAATCTTACAAAGCTAAGTGATGTTGAGTACTAGACCTATGAATCTATTTTTATGATTTCGTGAATGTTTACTTGATAGTTAAATAACCAACTATCGAGGCTGACCCTTACGATTTGTTGGTATGGAAAGTCCGGGATCGAATGAATATTCGAAAACCATTCGACCAAAAAGATACGAATATATAGAGAAGACCAGACGAAAATCGAGATGGAGCATGTGAAGAACATAGATTTTCATTAAGCGGAAGGACCACTTACAATCTCTGATTCGACCCGGAGATATACTGGGGTTCTGTCGTGGTTGGGATCTGTGGATTGCAAGTACTATCGCTACTGATCCATGGGGTGATTCCTATATTGGATGCAGTAGGAGAGTACCTTCGGTTCATCCTGTTCCTAGATGACTTGTATGGACGGATGTGTGACAGAGTATTTCCAAAGGAATTACCTGCGTTGATTTCTCCAAACGTACCATAGTTGATGGCGGAGAAATGGTTGTTCTCTAGCCAAATAGACTAGAGTATTTTTGTGGACGTCAATCAGTGTGATCTGGCGGATCTGACGATGTGGCATTCAAAGTATATGATGACCAGATGTGTTCTGACCTCAAGCCTCATCAACCAGGAGATGACAGAAATCGGGCAGGCAGCATGGCTATGTGGGTCGCTCCCATTAGGATGTATAATCACCTATCTAGAGAAATTCCTTTTGTTTCTTATTCTATCGATTCTGCCCATTCGGGAACGGTGGTTTGAGTCCAACCGTTGGTGATATACATTCGATACACTCAAGCGAAATGAGTGGTCGGTCATGTGAGGGCCGGGTTACAAGACGTTCTTGTTGAACCCTATGTATTCGCCTCTAGAGATACACGTGCGAAAGGTGGTCCCATACCTTGTCAAGTTGGAAATCCAATATCCAATAAGCGCCCGCGGTTTTTGATTGTATATATATACGGGGAGCGTGAGATGCAAGCGTTCCTCTAGATTTGTTAATTATTTGTATCTAGACATTATCATAATATCAGATCAAGGTACTGATTTCGAAAACTGGTTTGGGTTATCGTAAGGTAAAAACCGTCCGTGTTTATGTGTGGATCGATCTTACGATTATCCTTTTCTTCAAAGGATTTTAAATTTAAAATCAAGTTGTGTGATACCCTAAATGCTGTGCGTGTTTTTCTCACTCTGGTCCACCAGACTGACCCGGTGTTTTGTAAATGCTCGGGTTAGACCGAGGTGTACAGGTTCAGGTTATCAAGTGCTGTGAAGCCCAGTGACAAGCTGAAGATGTTCAGACGAATGATATTCCGCTGTGTGATTATATATATGAGGACAGATTTTCAAAAACTGTCCAGATATGTTTTGTACTCTGATATTGTAAGTATTTTTCAAAGCTCTCAATAAAGATTTATTTGAGTATTATATTTTGTTCCACTGCGATGTGAGACTCTGTGTTGGTTCATCTTCTTCTTCTATTCTAACTTTCTTTCTTTCTTATCTCACCCTCTAATTTCTTTCTATAAATGTTCCAGTGTTTTCGGTGCTTGGAGGATCGACATGAGATACGATAAAGGTATTTATGTCGATTTTCGAGGCCGAAAATCCCTGGGTCGTTACAGTGGTATCAGAGCTGGTTGCTTAATTGGTACGGATGATAGGGGGTTCTCGCTTCGCGTTTGGTGGCGAACGGGAGACTCTTACCCCTACATCTCCCGACAATGTGGGTTGGTCGAGTCGAGAGGTTGGCCGTAAAAGCAGTTCTGAGGTATCTCTGTAAGCCACGGTGGGAGGTTAGCCCACTGCCGCTGGGTCGTTACAGTGGTATCAGAGCTATTGGTTTAGTGATAACCTTGGCTCTGTGGTGTAACTCGATAGAGATGGGATTAGAAATACCCTAGATCGAGGTTGAGTGTATATACATATGAGAGCGTATTTGAAAATTTTATATACATATGATTTGTATTGTGTTTGTTGGTCGGTTCAAGTGTTGAGAAGCATTGGACTGTCCACGGATACGATATGGTTTTGTAAAGGGGGTAAATGAAATAATTTACCCAAAATATATTTTTATATAGAAAAGGAAATAATTTTCTATAATATAGTAATGTGTGTTGTTTGTTTGCTCTGATTGATTTGATTTGAAATCAAATTTGAATTAGAAAATAAAGTTAAACTGCTGGGAAAATCAATTCGTTAGCTGAATCAGATATGAAAGCGAAACTGAATCTGGTTAAATAAAATCAGTGTAAAAAAATGAACTGGAGTTTGAAAATTTACGGGATAGATAAATCAGGATTCAAATAGAGGAGGTAGCCATTTGGATTTTGAATTTTTTTTTTTTTTTTTTTTGAAGAAGTTGAGACCCAGAATGGCAGTGTAGTCGTATCGATCAAGCCACGCAGGAGAAGTACTGGCAGAATTTTAGAAAATTTTTAGAGTTCAAATTTCTTTTGGATTTAATTCAAAAATAATGATTTTATAATAATATGGGTCAGAATATTCTTCTTACTTTGCAATTTCGAGGACGAAATTATTTTAAGGGGGGAAGAATGTAATGTCCCAGATTTTTGGTCATTTAAAATAGAATATTTAAATCAATTTGTATATTATATTGAGAATATAATGGATATTTAATCAAATTTATTTATTTAAGATAAAATTAGAATATATATATTTATATATTATTTAAAACCAAGATTTTTATGTCGAGTTTGAATTCTATATTATTTGAAATTTGAAATGTTGGTTTAAATAAATACGTGGATATTAATTTATTTTCATTCTTTCGGCTGCTTGAATTAAATATATCTGTATATATTCATCAAGTCTCCACAATGAACAGTAACACCGTATATTGGTCATTGTATAAACCCCTTCAACTTATATTTGAATACCACTAAAATTTATTCTCAAAAACACGGACACGTTAAGTTTGGTTATTTTTGAATTCATTCAGATCAATTTGACCATACTTTAAATACAAACTATAAAGTAATCGACCCTATTCATATCATGTGGATTTGGGTTCCGCTAAGTATTAATGTATCTTATAGGTCGATAAAATGTCCCAATTACACAGAAGAAAATTTGAACATGTTTAATAGTAAATTTGAACTGGAAATTCATTTAGATCATACTTAAATTTTCGGTCTTATCACTTATAGTATCAACGCAGAAAATAACAATAATAGCACACACATAAGTGATACCAAACCAATCATATACAGGTTATGAGAGAACAAAATATATGGATATGTTTGCAATCTCTGCAAACAAATCGAAACAGTTATGATGCATCAAATCTGTACAAACCCGAACAGCTATATTGATACAATCTCAACAGCTAAATGAAACCAACATATGAATATATTTATACATTACAGTAAAATTTCACATTACAAGAATTCACTGTTTCATATACTAAAAATCCAAACATAAAATCCAAAGTACAAGTCACCAAACTCAAGCACACTATAGATTGAAGTTGTTTATACAGTACAAGTCCAAATTTATTATATTGTACGGTACATGTTCAAGAATACAAAATACAAAGAGGAAAAAAAATCAATATTTGAAAAATTCACTTCTAAAATGCCTCGGTCTTGCCAGTACCAATGAATCTGCCCACGGATCTGCGAAACAAGAGAGAGCCCATTAAATGGATATTTCATGACAGCATTGTATAGAGAGAAAAAAAATGGATTATGAACAGATAAGTAAAACATAACAATGGACAATTAAAGAAAAACTAGTACATGAAATGAACAGTGAATACATATAAATGTATGGTCGAAATCTCATGAAATATCCACACTAGGATTGTTCTGTCATACGTGTAATATAGGATGTACAGATTACAGATCAAATCTTTAATTGAAATAACAATCCAAATAGTCTCAGAAATAGCTCACAGCTAGAATGAACAGCTATAGAAACAAGACAGGGCATAGCTGAAGAAAACAGATATATATGTATGTATAGTCATACATCAAATGTACAGCTAAGAAAGTAAAATAAACAGCTAAGATATTGATAAAATCGAATGTACAGATAAGGAAAATGAACAGCTAAGGAACAGCATAGCTGATGAAAAGCAGACCTATGCACCATCAAAATCCATATAAATGAATCGAAACACATATATAATTTTTTTTAATATATATATACAGTGATTCATGTACAAAATGTACTGCTGCCATATATTAAAATAGAGCATAAAATCTGCAAGATACAGTTTCAAAACTCTGAATTGAGTAAACAATTCATAGTCAGTCCAGTATTTCCATCGAACAGATTAGCGGTACTATAAGTAAAATGTAAAATCCAACGAAAATCTCTGCTAAAACCTTCACACATCCATTCGATTCGCATCACCAGTACTCATGATCAGAAAAGGAAAACAAATGGTCTATGAAAGTGTAGCCGAACCTACCTAAAATCAGTCCTTGATTGACGTTGATATTATCTAAAATTTATCACACTATAAATACGCAGGGTGTTTTCCATTCCAGAATCAAAGCAGTGAAGAACTAAACAATTCGGCCACTTGAAATCAAAACTGTAATTCAAAATTAAAATAAAATACTTAGCTTATACGAAGGGGTTCATCGCAAATCGAAAGGAGGAGGACTGACGAAGCTGTGGTGGCGGTGGAAGTGATGGAAGGGTTCTTTGTGATCGGTAGAGGATGTCGAAGCCGTTGTTTGACAGGCCAATCGAAGGAAGGGTGGGACCGGAGTTCGATTGGGTAGACGGAGGGGGTGGCGACGCCATGCATCTCGAGATGGCTGAAGGAATTGGGGATTAGGGTTTTCGGTTTTGGGAAATTTTGAAGAGGCGGCCGTATGAAATGGAAGTAAGGATCGAAGTAGGGTTTTAAACTGAGGCGGGTCGGGTTTCTTTGAGGTTGGGCCGGCTATTGAAGGTGAAGCCCAATTTTTATTTCAAAGGGAAATCCATGTTTTAAATTTAAATTGGTTTATAATCTTCGTAACGCGATTTCTCTCACATACGGTATCAGATTTACGCACGGTCAGATGCGTTGGGACCGTGGAGTCGAGCACTCCGAGATGGAGCAGGTCCAGTACAGATCAGAAGTAGTTGGAATTTTATTTCGAATTAAAACGTCAGTTTAAATGGGACAAAACCAGACTGTTCATCGACGGATTTAAATTCAGGTGAGTTAAACTCACTCAGTTTTCCCGTTTATATTTTATATAAACTGGGTATTGTTATTTTGCATGTTCTGATTGTTAGTAGTTGACTGTTAGGTATATATACTGTTGATTCATCGGTCGTTTGATTTCAGAAGATATACACTGATTTGGGGATGACCCATAACAAAGTAATTCCTTTGACTGGTCACGTTTATAAAACGTGTTCGAAATTGTTTGAATTGTTTGGCTGGTTGAATTGGCTGTTGACTGATGGGTGTTCATTAGAGAAATCATCAATCAAATGATTGATTATTGTTTTGAACCTTATTTTGACAATTTTTCTGATAATAACCAATGGATGACATGTGTTGAGTAATTAGGCATCATCTGGCCTATAAATCAGTTGATTTATAGAATATGGTTTTATCGATGGTGGGTCGATAGTATTTAAGTTATAAATATATTTTATAACGAAATAGATTTTAAAGTTATTACATGAAGAAATTGTTTAAAAGGGAAATTAATATTAATCATTATTTATAAGTGATTATGGAAATTGTTTTATAAAACAATTTCTTTCGTTGGTAAGAATTATAAACAAACGAACAGTTGAATGAAGTTATTTGAATTAATTATACTTTTATTTAATTTAAAAGAGGAGTTAACTGGAAATTTGTTAAGAAAATAATCGTGTTCCAAATTAACCAAGTTGACCATTTTAACTGGATTGACATTTAATGAGTTCGTTGTTAGAAACTTAAATAAAATCACTTAACGATAGTGTTTAAATGTTAAGAAGAGTTTAAAGAAGATTATATTATTTATTCTGTAAATAGAGTGTTTAACTGATTCTACAAGAGTAAAGGTAAAGGAAAACTATTTGTTTTAGTAATTTCTTCTTAAATTCATTTAAGTAAGTAATTGGTTTGGAATATAGTTGGTTTTGGGAAAACGTTATGAATAAGTTTAAACTCAAGTCTTATAATGAAAGGATTGCTTAACGCTTGAATTAAGCAAAAAGAAATGGAGATAAAAAGGGGTCTATAGTAAACCTGGAATCTATAAACGAGGTTTATAAATGGGATATGAGTTTAAGCATTGGTTTAAATTAGAAATACTTAATAAGAGTATCGATGGGTTTAAAAGGAGTTTCCCAAGAGAAAAAGGAAATTGGTAAAAAGGGGTTTCCCGAAAGAAAAGGGAAACTGGTAAAAAGGGATTTGATTTTGAGCTTGGTAAATTGGAAATAGGATTTGAAACAAAAATATAGGGTTTTTGAATTACTACTCGTATTCATCTGAAGGTAAGAACTTTGTTGATCAAGGTCTGAGAGGTAATTATAATACCCCAACTTGAATGACTTCGGGACTGTCCAAGGATGGTACTAGTCGATAATGTCAAGAATATATGTTAAGATTTCCAGAGTAACAGAAATAATATAATTTGATATTTTCTAGTAACAGGATAAAAAGGAGATTGGGTTATCCTATATGAAACATGATGTGATATTTTTCCAAGTGATGAAAACAAAGAGTTGGCGTAACATCGAGTGGTAAGAGAAAATGATTTCTCAGATATAATAAAGGAAATGTGGTTGTAAATGTCTTGCAAATGATAGAAAATTGAGTATTGGATATCGTTATATGATATATTATTTTTAAACATGAAATAAATTGGTTTTATGTATATCAGTGTATTAAAGTGATAAGAGAATGTTTTTCCCAATATTTGAATATTCAAGTTTCTTATAAATCTTACAAAGCTAAGTGATGTTGAGTACTAGACCTATGAATCTATTTTTATGATTTCGTGAATGTTTACTTGATAGTTAAATAACCAACTATCGAGGCTGACCCTTACGATTTGTTGGTATGGAAAGTCCGGGATCGAATGAATATTCGAAAACCATTCGACCAACAAGATACGAATATATAGAGAAGACCAGACGACAATCGAGATGAAGCATGTGAAGAACATAGATTTTCATTAAGCGGAAGGACCACTTACAAATTTTGATTTGACCCGGAGATATACTGGGGTTCTGTCGTGGTTGGGATCTGTGGATTGCAAGGACTATCGCTACTGATCCATGGGGTGATTCCTATATTGGATGCAGTAGGAGAGTACCTTCGGTTCATCCTGTTCCTGGATGACTTGTATGGACGGATGTCTGACAGAGTATTTCCAAAGGAATTACCTGCGTTGATTTCTCCAAACGTACCATAGTTGATGGCGGAGAAATGGTTGTTCTCTAGCCAAATAGACTAGAGTATTTTTGTGGACGTCAATCAGTGTGATCTGGCGGATATGACGATGTGGCATTCAAAGTATATGATGACCAGATGTGTTCTGACCTCAAGCCTCATCAACCAGGAGATGACAGAAATCGGGCAGGCAGCATGGCTATGTGGGTCGCTCCCATTAGGATGTATAATCACCTATCTAGAGAAATTCCTTTTGTTTCTTATTCTATCGATTCTGCCCATTCGGGAACGGTGGTTTGAGTCCAACCGTTGGTGATATACATTCGATACACTCAAGCGAAATGAGTGGTTGGTCATGTGAGGGCCGGGTTACAAGACGTTCTTGTTGAACCCTGTGTATTCGCCTCTAGAGATACACGTGCGGAAGGTGGTCCCATACCTTGTCTAGTTGGAAATCCAATATCCAATAAGCGCCCGTGGTTTTTGATTGTATATATATACGGGGAGCGTGAGATGCAAGCGTTCCTCTAGATTTGTTAATTATTTGTATCTAGACATTATCATAATATCAGATCAAGGTACTGATTTCGAAAACTGGTTTGGGTTATCGTAAGTTAAAAACCGTCCGTGTTTATGTGTGGATCGATCTTACGATTATCCTTTTCTTCAAAGGATTTTAAATTTAAAATCAAGTTGTGTGATACCCTAAATGCTGTGCGTGTTTTTCTCACTCTGGTCCACCAGACTGACCCGGTGTTTTGTAAATGCTCAGGTTAGACCGAGGTGTACAGGTTCAGGTTATCAAGTGCTGTGAAGCCCAGTGACAAGCTGAAGATGTTCAGACGAATGATATTCCGCTGTGTGATTATATATATGAGGACAGATTTTCAAAAACTGTCCAGATATGTGTTGTACTCTGATTTTGTAAGTATTTTTCAAAGCTCTCAATAAAGATTTTTTTGAGTATTATATTTTGTTCCACTGCGATGTGAGACTCTGTGTTGGTTCATCTTCTTCTTCTATTCTAACTTTCTTTCTTTCTTATCTCACCCTCTAATTTCTTTCTATAAATGTTCTAGTGTTTTCGGTGCTTGGAGGATCGGCATGAGATACGATAAAGGTATTTATGTCGATTTTCGAGGCCGAAAATCCCTGGGTCGTTACACATATTAATTCGAAAAATTATGGAATTTGAAACCTAGCAATAATTTGACATCACGGATCCAACAAAAGTGGTTTTGTCGAAAACCGAGGTCGTTTGCAAAATTTCCATTTTTAAGGGCCGAAATTCCATAGCGACTATTCTGTAATTTTAATTGGACATAACTTTTTATCCCTGCAATGAAATTTCAATTTTTTGGATTCATTGGAAAGATATTCTCAAATAGATTCGAATATTTTTGGTTTCGCCAAAATCTGGTTTATTCTGCACCCGGTACATTCATTTGAAATTTGAAATCGAATTATCGAACTACCGCGCCATTTTCAATTCCTTTTATAATTATAATTAATTATATATATTCTAACGACGATTCAAATAAATATATACGTTCTAATTTCATTCAAAATAAATTTCTCGTTGTTATTATTTAAAATAATTCATTTTAAATAATCAAAATTCGCTAAAATCACCAAAATAAAAAAATTAAATTGGCCCAAATTTCCGGGTTATTACATGTTCATTTTCTATAGCGCGTATTTAATTAAATAACGGGATAGTTGGGCGTAACTCGAGCAGACGATCGAATTAGACCACGAAACCAGTCCCGTTGAGTTCGTATCGTCGATTAGAGCCAGGATAGGTATATAGTTAGTTATTTTTGGAGACCGGATAATTTGGCGTTAAAAATGGTATTGCGGTAGGCGATAAAAATAGCCTACCGGGGAAAAAGTCTCAGAATGCGATGAAACTGGTGTCGTTGGGTTCGTATTGAAAAAATATTGTAAGGTTTCAAAGTTTCAAGTTGATTTGATTTATCTGGTGATCGTGGAAAAATTAAACACATGTTTATTTCTGGTTTTATAAAGGAAATTTTTTCATACGACCTCGGATTTCGACGAAACTTGTCCCATTGGGTCCGGAATATTTTTTTACACTAAGAATAGCCTTTTTCTCAGTAGGCAGAAATCATTTCTAGGGGTTTTAATCAACTACTTTACGGTGAAGTTTCGTTAAAATAAAATAAAATAAAATCCATCCATTCTCTATATAATCCCGTCCCGTAACCCTAAACATTTGTCAAACTCCATCATACGCGGTCAACAGGTTGCAACCGCCACCAAAAACCTTTGAACGGTTATAATCTTCAAATTTTTTTCATCAATTTATTTCCAATCTACAAATCCAATCCGAAAATCTTCTACAACAATATTTTAGAGCTCGGTGAGCTCTCTGACATCAACGGTGGCGATCGGTTTCTGACATCCGGAGTAGCTGCTAATCAGCTCGACAGAGCCGCCATTCGTGGAGCAATAACGTACGATGGGATGCATGGTTATGGTTGAGGATCATGGCGTTGGAGGAAGGCAGAGAGGCGCACCGCCTGGCATGTCAGATCGTCCTTCGATCATCGGCGGAAGGCGCAGCGATCCGGTGTTGAAGTGGAGCAGAGGTTTATACGGGAAGGAGCTGTTACACGAGCAGAAAGAACGGAAGTGAAGGATTTGGGATTTGTTAATTTAATTGAATTATATTAAATTAAAACGTTAATGACTTCTCATATGTTTATTTACAGAATGGCAACGAGGTCATGCCAGGTCCTGAGATGAAGCATCGAACGGGATTGAAGGCCTATGTCTGGGTATCCTATAATAATGAAATTAACTGGATTATGATATAATCAAGGTTATAAATAATTAAATTTAGAAAATTTGATTTTTTGTCTTTTCCGTATATTAGGTGATGAATTGGGAAAAGGAAATTGAAGGCGTACCGGATAGAAACGTGAGGATGCAGTTTGGTTAAGGGTGCAAGTCTTTAAACTAGGACAGTAACGAACAGGGAAACAGGGTCAGTTTGGATTCGAAAAACTAAAAGTAATTGAAATATTATTAATATATGATTAGGGAAATTAACTGTTATAATTAAAATCCTATACTAAAACAGGTGTTACTTTTATGATGTGAACAGGAGCAGGTATATTCGGACATTTCGAACAGAAATCAGCCAGTTGTGGTTAAACCAAGTAATTAAATTATTAATACCAATAATATAGGATTTAAGGGGGTTGATTTATTCTAATTAAATCATGAACTAATAATAGTTATGAATGATGCATATCTTATCAGAAGTTGACGGACAAGAAGGCATTGGAATCATTTTGACGAACACAACATGACGGAGCTAGTCTAGACAAATTTGGAAGAAAACATGATTTTACGGTTAAATTGAACGATTGTTTAATTTAACCATAATTAAACCATTTCAACAACAAATCAAACCAAAGGTGAGTTAAACTCACTCAGTTTCCTATTTATATTTTTATATAAATTGGGTTTTTATTTTGTGTACTTTGTTTGCTAATGGTTGACTGTTTGCTAGTTAAATAATGATTTGTTTATTTAACCACTGAAATTAAACTGTGTTTAATTTCAGCAAAATTACCAAATTGTTATCTTAAACGATTGACCCCAATAAAGGTAACTTACCTTGTTGGTCCCGTTTATTTATAAACATTTGTGAATTGTTTGAATTTCTTGTGGTTGATGTTGAATGTTGCTATTTCTGGTTATCAGTTCAATGAAACTGAATGATCTGGTTTGTGATAACCGCTTTGAATACAGGGAAGAACAGGTTAGAGGGATCCAACCAGATTCCTCAAATATATTATTTATTTTCATATTATCATATATGAACTGCCATGATTGGTGATTGATTTGGTTTGTGATCATTTACTGAAAAGTCAACCTGTGTTTTGTTTAAACTAATGGGCGGTATTGGTTTAGTATTTGACAGCGTATGGCCTATAAAATCAATCGTTTTATAGATATTGATTCACCATCAAGTGAGTCGATAGAGATGAAGTTATAGAATTTATTTTATAACTGGAGATAGCTTTTTGAAATATATTATTTTGAATAAAAGTTATAAAAGGGAAATAAATATTTTATTTATTTAAGACTGATTTACTATTAAGTTATTTTATAAAGTTAATTCTGATATTAAAAAGGATTTACGAGTATGAGAATAAGAAATGAACCGAGTGGTTAAACTTTGACAATTGTTGTAAAGGAAAACAATTAATGGAATTATTTAAATTAATTATATTTTTAATTAATTTAAAGTGAGGACTAATTAAAATTGGTTAATGAGATAATTGAGTTTTGAGTTAATTAAATCGACCAGTTTGAATTGAAATTGATTTTCAAATTGATGTGTTTCGATTAAAAGAGTTTAATGAATACTATTTAAATGTAAATAAGGTTTTTTTTAAAAGGATTTACTATTTATTTTAATTAATAAAGAAATTAACTACTAATGTAGTTAATGATTGAGATAAATTATTGTTTTAATAAATGAAAATTTAGAAAATTACTTTTCAAAAGTAATCGATGTTGAAATGGAATCCAGTGAAATGGTGAGAGGATTTATGAACGGGTTTTATATTTAAAACCCAAATTTTTATAACAGAATTATAAGGAAAATTTTAAGAGGATATGACAAATTAAAATAAAGGTTACTTAATTATATAAATTAAGTGAAAGGCGATTAAGATAAAAAGGTTTTAAAATAAACCAAAGTAAATAAATGAGTTTCAAAGTGTAAAACGTTAATGTTGAATTAACATTATTTGAAAATGAGATCAAGTAACAAGGGGAGATTTGAAATAAGATTTCAAAAATGGGAAATGGTTAAATAGATTTGAAGGGTGATTGGTAGAAGTGAAATTGGGTCAAAGAACTAGGTCATGGGTAGTATAGCCAAACTCGAGTAAAAATGGGAATTTGTTTGAGAATAGAATGGAATATTGGTCTTTGATTATAACTTATATTTATCTGAGGATATGAACGTTGTTGCTCAAGGTCTGAGAGGTAATTAAAATACCCCAACTTGAACGACAACAGGATTATCTGAAGATGATATTAGTTGATAATCGTAAGAGAGGTTAGCGATAGTTCATTATTTCCATTAGTGAAATAATGCGACGTTTGGTAGGAAATTTGGAGAATATATATATATATATATATATATATATAAATATACGAGAGATCGAAGTAAAGGAAATGTAAAGTTAGTTTTATTTTATATTAATAACATTAGTTATCGTTTCAAGAATGGGATAAACGATATTACGTAACGTTGTTTATAAAGTAATAAGTCGAATGGATTTTTCCATGTTTTTAAATAATAAGAAATGATTGTTGAAAGGAGAATTTAGTGGAAATTGAATATGGTTATTGGTTATTTTCTAAGTATTATAATGAAATGATTTGAAGGGCATTAGCATATAAGTATTCAATTATCGTATTTTTAAAGATTATAAGAGTTAGAAGTTTGCAGAAGTGAATCAGTTTGTTTAAATTTACAGGCCAAGTGATGTTGAATACTGAACTAGTGAACTCATTGGAGTGTCATGATTGAAACACTGTATATTTTGATAGTTAAAACACTGATTATCAAACCTGTCCAATACGATTGTTGGTATGGAAAGACCGGGGTCAAATTTATATTTGAAAACCATTCCGACCAACAAATACATGAAGATATCATAAGATGATCGAGATGGAGCATTGAAGACCGTGGATTTTCATAAACGGAAGAACCACTAATATTCTCTGCCTGACAAGTAGAGATAAGCTGTGATTCTGTCGTGGTTGGAATCTACGGGTTGCAAGGACTTCTCACTACTGATCCACGGGGTGATGCCTATATTGGATGCCGTAAGAGAGTGCCTTCACTTCATCCTGTTCCTGGATGACTTGTATGGACGAGTATCTGACAGAGTATTTCCAAAGGATCACGTACGTTGATTCCTTCGAACATGCTATAGTTGTTGGCGGAGAATTGCCATTCTCTTAGCTTCCAGCTAGAGTATTTTTGGGGATGTCAATTAGTGATATCTGGCGGATCTGATGATGAGGCATTCAAAGTGAATGGTGATCAGATGTTCAAAGATAAATTCTGGCCTCAAGCCTCATCAACCGGGAAATGACAAAAATCGGGCAGGCAGCATGGCTATGTGGGTCGCTCCTATTAGGGTGTATAATCACCTATCTAGAGAAATTCCTATTTACTTCTTTAATCTATATTCGATGTTGTCCCTTTACGGGAGACGGTTGCTGATCCCAACCGTCGGTGATATACATTCGATACGCTCAAGCGAAATGAGTGGTCGGTCATGTGTGGGCCGGTTTGCAAGATGTTCTTATTGAACCCAGTGTATTCGCCTCTAGAGATACACTATCGGCAGGTGGTCCCATACCTTGTCATAGTTGGAATCCAATCTCAAATAAGCACCCGCGGTTTTTGATTGTATGCTATATATGTGGAGCGTGAGATGCAAGCGTTCCACTAGATTGATATTTACTTGTATTTAGACATTATTATAATATCAGAAAAGATATTGGTTTCAAAAATGTTTTGCGTTATCGTAACGTAAAAACCGTCCGTGTTTATGTGTGGATTTGGTCTTACGATTACCCGTTTCTTTTGAAAAGATTTTGAACTTTAAAATCATGATTGGATGATTTACCCTTAATACTGTGCGAGTTTATCTCACTCTGGTTCACCAGACTGACCCGGTGTTTTGTAAATTCTCGGGTTAGCCCGGGGTGTACAGGTTCAGGTTATCGAATGCTATGAAGTCCAGAGACGAGCTGGAGATGTTTAGACATATGATATCACATAGCTACTATTCCGCTGTGTGTTGTATATGGGAACAGGATATTATAACTGTCCCGTGGTGTGATGTACTCTGATATTGTAAGTATTTTTTTAAAAGTTCTCAATAAAGATTTATCTCTGCATTATATTTTGTTCCGCTGCGATGTGAGACTCTGTGTTGTGTTCTTCTTCTTCTATTCTAATATTTCTTTCTTTCTTATCCCACCCTCTAATTTCTTTCTAATAACTATCCAGTGTTTTCGGTGCTTGGAGGATCAGCATGAGTTACGGTAAATGTATTTATGTCGATTTTCGGGGCCGGAAATCGATGGGTCGTTACAGTTAAACTATATACCTATTATAGAACGCACCACTATATATGTCTATCAGTGAAATATAGTATTAAAAATAGTGTTAATGCATTACATTATTATCTTACTATATATGTCTGTCGGTGAAATATAGTATTAAAAATAGCGTTAATGCATTAAATTTTTATCATTAACACATTTTATAAGAACCGTAGTTCATACAGTGTCGTAAATTCTCTGTATTGGTGTTATCTGAGGGCACTCCATAGTGTACGATATCGAACCAAAATGGTAGTGGGGTCATTTAGGACAAATATGACAGGGCACACGACTTTTTTTGTAAAATCGAACTAGTGATAACACAAAATACGCAGCTATAGTCCACCTCGAACAACACTCCCAAACCATGGATGGTCATCAATCAGTCAAAAGAAATGATATAGTATATGAAGAAATGCGTCTGATCGGGGAAGCTACCCTACTTGGTCTTGGTGTAGCTTTTTTTTATTCATTTTAGTTTTGATCTGAAAGTCAAGACTATCCGTCATCGTTCTCTTTCTTGAATCCAGTAACCATTCATCAGTAGGTCCTACTTCAATTTGGATTCTCCACCAAGTACACAATTGTTAAAGTGGTATAGATAGTATATCAAATCCGGCTCTGGTCCCTTTAATAACCAATCACTTAATTCACACCGTGATCTTTTTTATTGTAAAGACCCAGAAATTTGAATACTTTCTTTTGAAAATCATAATTATTTGGATATGTAAAGACCCGGAAATTTGAATACTTTATCTTTGAATATCATAATTATTTGGAATATTGTTAAATGTTATAAATATGATTTTATAACCTTGTTAAACATCATTTTAGTGTTAACCAATGATGCTAGACTCATTTTGGAAAAATGTTTCGAAAAATATATTTTTTGGAAAAATATTGATAAAATGGTCGAAAATTGTTTTATCAATATATAACTATTTTCTCAATAAAAGTTATTGAAATTTTAAACGAGTGTCTAGTTATACATTAGGAAAGTAATTAGCAAATAAAAATATTTTAGTATTTATGGTTAACTAAATATCTGGATGATGTCATGCATGACATAAACAAAGATATTTAGAAAATGAGCAAATAAAGAAAATGAGTAAAAATGGAAATACTTCATTTGTAAGATAGGGGTTTTAGGGGGCTTTTGGTCTTTACCCATCACATCCCTAAGGATATATAAAGGGAGGCATACCCTTAGGAATATAGACACAATTTCTTCTTCTTCTTCTTCTTAAGCTGTATTAATGGACTCTTTGTAAGCAATGTTGGTGGTGGTGGAGAGGCAATTGCTTGGTTTGAAAGTGCTAAAGATTGGATCTTTAGGCTAGTGGTAATGAAAGGAAGTGGTTCTTTTGTTCTTATGGCTTTGTGCTTGTTTAGGTATGGATCTAAGTTATCTCTTAGTTATATATTGTTTATATATGTGTAATGCTTGAAGTATAAAGTTAAGTGACATTAACTAGTAAAGCTATTAACTCTAGAACCCTCTTGCTTTTGAAAGCAAATGACAACATTATATTATGTAGCATATCTTTTATTGCCCTCTTAAACACATCTTGTTAATTACTTAACTATAAAGTAATCAAAATGCGTAACTCTAATAAGCCAACGAGTAGGCTTATCTGTTTCTGAGAATCGGTAGAGATGCTTAAATTAAGGAGATGTTCAGAAGCAACCAGTGCCCTGGCTCACCTGGCCTCATCCCGGGCGAGGAATAGTTAAGTTGATAATGTCGTAAATGAGTTAACTATAGGAATAATGATAAATGTTTTTTTATTTATTAATTGTCATTTATCATTGGTTATTATTGTTTGATTGATTGTGTGATTTACGCTCGACCGGTTTATGAGCAAGTATGCTTTTATATTTACATTGGGTTGGGTAGAATATATTTTTGTATGCTAACGCCTTGTGATCTATTTCACGATTTTACTGAAAGGTGTTTAACGACAATATTGATTCTTTTAATTTATGAATGTAAATTGAAATGAATGATTTTGAAAGATTGTTTTCATAAAACAATATGAAATGATATATTTCATTTCGGAGAAATAGAAAATATTCGAAAATAAATATTTGGAAGAAAATAAATGGTTTATAAAAAGATGTTTTATAAACGAAGAGGATCTCGATGGCTTAAATTCTGTTGTTTAAAAGAGATTTGAAAGCAACAATGGTATGATTGAAAGTATTTGTGATTATTATTGTGAAACGATTTATCACTTTGGGATGCTAAATGATTTGTTATGTTACCAAGATTCGGGTAACCCTTGACTAAAGAAAGGTATGAGATCGGTTAAAGTCCCAGAAGATGGTCTGCACTAAGGAGAGACATCATTTATTGGTATTGATACGTGTAAAGGTTGTGCCTAGTTTCCTTATCATTGGGGGAGAACATCTCAATCTGGTGGCATATATTTTAATATACTGTATTATAGATATTTGAGATTTTCATAAGTGATTTGTTGATAAATAACGAAGTGATGTATGATTTGATATAAAAGGAATATAATATTTCAAGGATTTGAAATGAAATGGGGATTTTAAGATCGAAGAGATTATTTTCAAGAAGAATGGATTTTGAAAATAATAAAGATGATTAGATTTGATAAAACTAAATTTAAAGATTAAACATGAAAGGTAGTTTGGGATTGCATTGTTGTTTGAGCATCGTAGGCTCCATGAGTGCTATTTGCGAATAGGAGAACTACGTTGGATTGATTCTATATCTAATTGGGTACCCAATTAGATAAGGGTACGTAGGCAGTCACAATTGGTAGTGATGCAGCCCCAAAAATAATATAACCCTTTTCTCTTTGTTGTTTTTTATATATCTTGTGATACGGTATCTATCCTGCTTACTATATTATTCCGCATTTTACTTGTTTGTTGAGTTTGCAGGAGTGGTTATTGCTATCTATATCATAAGAGTGTGCAACGGTAGGTTTTATTTAAGTTTTCATGTATTATAGAACACCTAGTATATTAAAAGATCTCTGATAGTTTGTTAATCAAAAATTGCATCCTTTACATTTAGTAGTATCGAGTATTTATCAAATTCTATGTAGTAAGTTGGTAGTTTTCATTAGTAGTTAGAGCGGACGGATATTTCAGTAATTTTGACGGTTTCGAAAAATCCGAGTCGTTACATTTGGTATCAGAGCTTAGGTTAGATGCCTAAGAAAAATTCGTCTAGGTTACTATTTAACCTAGAATTTTTAAAATGAAAATACCTCAGTTTGACAAATATAAATGGATAGGATAAGCAACCGTACCTCCGACCGGGGATATGGATTGAATTATTTTTGGTGTGCTTAACTTAACTTGATTGTTTCCTTTTGGTTACATTTTCTTGTTCTTGCAATTTCGGTGATGAAATATTTTAAGTGGGGGAGAATGTAAAGACCGGGAAATTTGAATACTTTATCTTTGAAAATCATAATTATTTGGATATGTAAAGACCCGGAAATTTGAATACTTTACCTTTTAATATCATAATTATTTGGAATATTGTTAAATTTTATAAATATGATTTTATAAACTTGTTAAACATCATTTAAGTGTAAACCAATGATGCTAGACTCATTTTGGGAAAATGTTTACAAAAATATATTTTTTGGAAAAATATTGATAAAATGACTGAAAATCGTTTTATCAATATATAACTATTTTCTCAATAAAAGTTGTTGAAAATTTAAACGAGTGTCCAATTATACATTAGGAAAGTAATTACAAAATAAAAATATTTTAGTATTTATGGTTAACTAAATATCTGGATGATGTCATGCATGATATAAGCAAAGATATTTAGAAAATGAGCAAATAAGGAAAATGAGCAAAAATGAAAATACTTCATTTGTAAGATAAGTGTTTTAGGGGGCTTTTGGTCCTTACCCATCACATTCCTAAGGATATATAAAGGGAGGCATACCCTTAGGAAGACACAATTTCTTTTCTTCTTCTTCTTAAGCTATATTAATGGCTTCTTCGTAAGTAATGGTGGTGGTGGTGGAGGAGAAGAGGCAATTACTTGGTTTGAAAGTGCTAAAGATTGGATCTTTAGGCTAGTGGTAATGAAAGGAAGTGGTTCTTTTGTTCTTATGGCTTTGTGCTTGGTTAGGTATGGATCTAAGTTATCTCTTAGTTATATATTGTTTATATATGTATTATGTTTGAAGTATAAAGTTAAAGTGACATTAACTAGTAAAGTTATGAACTTCAGAACCCTCTTGCTTTTGAAAGCAAATGACAACTTTATATTATGTAGCATATCTTTTATTGCCCTCTTAAACACATCTTGTTAATTACTTAACTAGAATGTAATCAAAATGCGTAACTCTAATAAACCGACGAGTAGGCTTATCAGTTTCTGAGATTCGGTTGAGGTGCTTAAACTAAGGAGATGTTCAGAAGCAACCAGTGGTGCCCTGGCTCACCTGGCCTCATCCCGGGCAAGGAATAGTTAAGTTGATAATGTCGGAAATGAGATAAGTAAATGAATAATGATAAATGTTGTTTTATTTATTGATTGTCACTGGTTATTATTGTTTGATTGATTATGTGATTTACGCTCGAGCAGTTTATGAGCAAGTATGCTTTTATATTTACATTGGGTTGGGTAGAAAATATTTTTGCACGCTAACGCCTTGTGATCTATTTCACAATCTGACTGAAAGGTGTTTAACGATAATATTGATTCTTTTCATTTATGAATGTAAATTGAAATGAATGATTTTGAAAGATTATTTTCATAAAACAATATGAAATGAAATATTTGATTTCAGAGAAATAGATGTTGTATATGACGTAGTCGTATACACTATTATATGATTTTTGTTTGATGATAACAACCAAATAAATATATATTATAAATGTGTTTGATATCGTACTGTTAATATACATCACAGACAGAAATATAATATTTATATTTAAACAGAATACTACTGTACACGAATTTAAATATTCAAACAGTATTTTATTTAAATATGATATGTTATTTCAACTTTTCAAACAGTACACTCCACTATTTGTACATATCACTGATATACATTTCATATATACTTTGACACTGTTACATCATTCACTTTGTTTACATTTCAGACATACATTTTTCCCATAAACTGACACATATACTTTTCTCTATCATCTTCGGTCTTTTATCTTCTGTCTTGTATCTTCAGTCTTCTATCTTCACCATCAGTCCAGTCTTCATACCTGTCATATACAAGAACACACACACAGTACACTGCAATAGAATTTAAGCTGAATACATGTGTATATAAATTTTATTTTTAAATTTTATTTGCCTCAGATTTCTGGTGTGTTTCTCATCATTTTTCATGACTTGATCTGATTCATCTGTGTCTAGCAGACAGTTTGTATATGTACAGGGACAGGAAATTTTCTGAATGGCTGCATATACACACGTGTATATATATATACACATGTGCACTGCCACGCCAATTCAGTGTGCAACTGAGGAGTAGCCACGTGGACCTTCTCGACTCAGTGCACATGAAAACAAAGTCAACACACCTCAAAGTACAAAGCAAATATTCAAATGCCAAGCAACCAATACAAGTATATTTTCTGAAATGACAAGCAAGAGTCAAGACAGTTCAAGTGCAAAAGTGGTCGAGTCTCATTGTTCAAGTGTCGAGCCAAGGTCCAAAACAATGCAGCATGGTCATGGAGTTCAGCAAGTATAGTAAAGGCAATTTCAAGACAAACTAGCAAGCATGGTGGAACAAGAAGTGCACAATGATCAAGTTCTTTTCAAAAAGATAGCAACTCAAAGATGTACAAGTGCCAACACAAAGCATGGACTAATGAAAACGACATGGCAGCAAATGGAATACAACATATTTCAAGTGAAGGTACAAAATAGAAAGTGGTCGAGGAAAATGCTAATTAAAGCAGCAAACTTTCAAGTGAAAGGGTCAAATGCTAAACTGGTTTTAGAAACAGCAGTTGAACAAAGAAGCAAAGTACATTTATCAACTCAGCAAACAAGGTAGTTTCAAAGAGGGTGTAAGCATGTCAAGCGCAACAACACTCACAGTGAGCACAGAAATGAAGAACAACATTCATGAGTATGTGGCATAGCAGATTCAAAGTGGATGGCAGATTACAAGACAGTGCACCACAAGTATGGCAACAAAACAGCAAGTTCATGGTTCTACACAACCAAAGTCAAACAGTTTGGTTCAACAACAAGCATCATGGATAGAGCATGGAGCAACATATACAAGGCTATACAATTGCATGTTCATGTCTACAGCATATATATTCATGGACAAGACCAAGGTGATAAAGCATGAAACAGTGATGGAGCATAGTTCATACATACATACATATAGCTGTGCAAACATAGACAACTCGACACAATTCAGGTTCAGGAATGAAATCAATAAGTGGCAAGTTTTTTTTTTTAAAGGAATTTCCTGAAATCACATTTCATTCTTGGCAACAGCAATTTCAAAAATGTTTCCAGAAATTGCATTCACCATACAAGGCATAAGAGTTGTTAACAATCGACTCCAAATACTTTATTGAAATAAGCAATCCAATTTTTGGCATGCTCTAAATTGATTTGATATTGATGAAATCATTTTTTGGTAAACTTTATAAAGTTCCAGATTTTCTCAGATTAGTCACAGGAGCAAATCAATTCAAGCAAGGCAACAAAAAAAAAAGATTTTTTTTCTAAAGCAAGAAATCAAATCCTTCCAAAAATGATTCATTTAATTTCAAGGGACAGAAGATCTCAATTGTTTTTAGCAAGAAATAACAAATGGTTCTCATGTATTCAAGGGCCACAAATGATTCTTTCCAGATTTTAATCAATGTCGATTCAATCAAGGCAGAGCAACAATCAACCAAAAGAGGAAACTAAATTTCCAGAAATGAAACATCTCAATCAAGAAATACACGATGATATAACTTTTGGCAAGAAGAATCACAATTCAAGGGTGCTAAATCCTATCTAATCATGCAACAATTACTCAATGTCAAGAAATTCAAGGAAAGCCAAAATCACAGCAGTCAAAAAGAGGAAATCTTTCTAATCGGATTCCAATCATGATGGTGTAAGGCAGAACAAATCCACGCAAGGAAAATTCACTGAAGGGTCAATTCCAAGACCAGGTGCATTATTTTAAATAAAGGCCGAATTAAATCAAATGTGTTAAAAGAGGAAACCCGCAAATCCAGATCGAATCATCATTTGAAATCAGAGTGTTTATAGGAAGATATATTTTCCTATATATGTCCTACACACACAGATTCATCATAGGCAAGGGGGGCACAACAAATCGAAAACCCACAAATCAATTCAAGCATTTTTAAAAGAAAGAATTTTCAGAAAAACTCACAGTTTCAATCGATCGAGAGAAACAGACGAATTTCCCCAAAATCAGTGAAGCAAGAAGCATCGCAATTGATCTACATCATCAAAGTGAAGCAATCAGAGAACCATGGATTCATTTTTCATCAAGCACCGAATTGATTTGGGGAGAGCAAAGTGAAACCCTAGCAAATTTTTTTTATCGGCCGCCATTTACAATTCCAGAAAGAGATAGAGCAAATGTTTTTGGGCAAACGCAAATGAAATAGGCCGGCTGGTTTTTCTTGTGGGCTTAGCCTAGTTTAAAAGGGGATGACCCCTTATATTTAAATTCCTAGGGTTCTCTTTGTTTGTTTAATTTTGTTTTGTTTTTTTTTATTTTTCTTCTGAAAACAATTCTGAACAGTTTTTCTAGAAGTATGTAAAATTCTAGAGTTCTAGTCAGGGTGTTGACTGGTAGTCCACTGGAGTCTGTAAAATCTGGGTTACAAGTTACAGGTTTTGTAATTCAGGAAATCTGATCGAGTGAATATCAATCAGTCTAGGGTTTTGAGCGTAGGGTTAGGGCAGGAGCAGGCGCTGCGAGTGTACATGGTCTTGTATGCGAGATCTGTTTATAACACCTAGTAGAAACCTTAGGAATGCAGCAGTAGGCAGGGTTTTGCCGAAGCTGGGTATATCTGTGTGTGATTTATTTTCTGCATTTTTATTTCTGCTGCATTCTGTGATCTGTTTATTATTTTCATATCCTGTCAGTTTTACAATTCAGTTTAAAAACTGTGATAAACCCTATTCACACCCCCTCTAGGGTTAATCTTGATTTAACAAGTGGTATCAGAGCAGGTATTTTTTTTAACTCTAGAGTCATGGGTAACCCTAGTTGTCTGTCTAGCAAGAGTCAGTCCAGTTCATCTCCAACTATTTTCACTGGAACAGATTTTTTAAACTGGAAATCCAAAATGGAATTTTATTTAAAATCTGTTAATATTAAATGTTGGGATGTTGTTATCAATGGGTACGATATGGTAGATAAAGTTTTTAATTCTCGTGCTACACATATTCTTTATTCTCATCTTGATGATAATCAATACAGTCTGATTTCCCATTGTTTAACTGCGCAGGAAATTTGGACAGCTCTCAATACGAAGTATGGACAAATTGACAACTCCAGTTCAAAACCCCAGATTGTCAACTCAGATTCAGAATTCTGTTTAACAGGATTTACAAATGAGAATTCAGAAGGATCAGATGATGGAGAATCAACGGATGCTGAAGTTGAAAATTTCTCATACGAAGATTTGGTTTATATGTGTGTTGATTTAACTAAATCTGTTGATAAACTCAAATCTAAAAACAAAACTCTAAAATCTAGGAATTCTGAGTTGACCAGCAAAATTGATGATTTGGAATCACAGCTTGAATATTTTAAAAACCTTTCAGATTCAGATTATAAAAATTGTTTGAAATTGAAAACCAATCTTGTTCATCTCAATAAAAATATTCAAAAGTTTGAAGATGAAATTTTGATATTAAAAGCAAACAAGATTGAGTTATCAAATTTGAACAATCATCTGCAAAAGGAATTTGAAATTTTTAAAACTAATATTCATTCCAAACTTGAAATTGCAGAAAAGGAAAATTTGTTGAAATCGAATTCGATTTTGAAAGAACTTGAAAACGAGATTGAAAATTTCAAGAAATTTGAGTCTGAAAGTCGAAAACATTTTGAGTCTGAGATTGCTGAGTCCCAAACCAAAATAAAGTTACTCAATGATGAAAATTTGGTTTTGAAATCTGATTTTGAAAGATGTGAGATCACTAAAAATCGTTGTTCAGATTTATTGAAAGAAAATGGTGATCTTAAAACTGAAATTCAACAACTTGAAACAATCTTGTCTAATTTTTCAAACGGTGAAAAATATTTGAATATGTTGTTGAAAAACCAATTTTCTGTTCAAAATAAACGTGGACTTGGGTTTGAGAAAAATAATGTTTTTGAAAGACGAATTTCGAATGATTTGAAAAATCCTTCAAACAACCTTGAAAAGAATCAATTTGAAAATTTGAACTCTTATAATTTCAAAGGTTTTTTGAGTCAAAATCAAAATGAGAAATTGTTTTATAATAATCCTTCTAAACAATCCTGGATCCCAAAAAGAAATAAACCAAACTTCGTGAAATTCAAACAGATTTGGGTTCCTAAGGGTACAAAGGTTTATTCTGATGGTTTGTTATATAAACAGGTTTGGGTACCAAAACGAACAAATACAACTGTGAGTGGTTTTACTGCCTTTGTTAGACCACTCAATCCTCTAAACAGTTAGCTACCAAAGGAGGCTGAGGAACAACTGTGCTGAAAAGAGAAACTGATTCAAACTGCTTCACATCATTGAATCATCTACTGTTCCTTAGCAAAGTCTGATGAGTTAGAGATCCACAACGTTTTCTGTGAATCAGGTATGATTTCTGACCTCAACCTTGTAAATATTTTTTATTGTTTATTCCTGCTTCTTCTACCCCTTTCTATTTTATTTTCTTCTATTTGTCTTTATTTGATTTGTCACTTCCATATCTCTTTGTTTATTCTGTGCTTCTTAAACTTCCAGTTGCAGAATTAATGATTTTCTGGAAATTTGCCTTACTTGTATAAAATCATCATGTGTTAATTATTTCCATATCCTGAATTTGAACTTGTATATATCTGCAATTGTTTTGAAGTTTATTTTCTGATTTTTGAATTCATAACAGTGTTGATGCATTCATATCATATCTTGAACACTGTTAACTAGAATTCTAAATTTTTGAAGATCTGAATAATTAATGAAATTTCACACACTTATACGGTTTTGAGTCCCTTCCAATTCATTTTG
Organism: Allium sativum; assembly: GCA_030737875.1. NCBI lineage: Eukaryota > Viridiplantae > Streptophyta > Magnoliopsida > Asparagales > Amaryllidaceae > Allium > Allium sativum. The sequence continues at coordinate 737,086,452 of CM060919.1, read as the reverse complement.
GAAACGCTTAAAGTATTAACTCATTACAGCACTATTACTTCTCAGTTGTGATAATCTCATTAATTTTTAGATTGGCTTGATTATTTCTGACTTGAAAAATATTTGGGTTAAATCAGTGATACATCTAGAATTTCATCCTTATTCATGTTTATTATGGTTGAAATTAGTTTAGTTTGAAATCATCTGAAATTCCTGATATTTTGAATCTCACACACCACTTAAATCTGAAATTATTAACCTTATGTGACTGATTCATTATATCTCAAAATTTGACATTGATTCAAATGATTTCAAATAAATTATTTTTATTCTTTGGATCATGAATATCTCACAAAATTGATGTAGATGATCTGAAATTTCTTGAGGACTTGTCAGAAAATTCTTGTGAAAATTCTTTGAAAATCCGGTCTTGAATTTCTCTGTTATTTCATGGTTATATGATTTAAGTATTTGTTTGTTTAAAATCATTTGAAATTATTGATTTATTGAATCACACACATATTCTGAATATGAAAATAATAATTTGGTGTGATCGATTCATTGAATCTAGAGATTTTTCATATTCCTCAAATGATTTCAAATAAACGGTAGTTCTAATCTTGGATCATGAAAGTTCTTATGTGACCATCCCCAGACAAGTCTGATGTGATATTGTGTTCTGCACTGCTCTGATACTGTTCTTAGATAATCGCTTATTGTTTGATTTGTCTGCTTGGGCTTTAAATTTCTGTTGTCTGTGATATCATAGTTTGTTTCCATTGTCTTGGTAAAATCCTCGAGAAAGCGAGAACAAGTGGTATCAGAAGTGCTTATATTTGTTTCACCCATCTGTACTGAGATTCAAATTTTCACCTTGTATAGATCCATACATTTTTTTTGCCTTATACAAATAAATGTGCAAAATTTGTCTGGCTGGGTTTATGTTTAAATTTCTTTGGTCTGAGATGTCCATGATGGTCCATCAGGGTGTAATTAAAATCCTCGAGAGGGAGACTACAATTGGTATCAGATGTGCTGAATTTTTTTTTGTATATATTTTGATCACTCTTGTCCTGTATAACTCTTTATATTCCTCTTGTAATTAATTTTCAATTTTAAGATTATTTATTTTTTATTCATTCAGAAATTGAAATCAATATCCAAATTGTTCTGTATTTATAATTCATCAAAATATATCAGAATCTGAAATTGTGATGAATTATGACTGCAATATATTTCACAATAAGAGGAGATTTTTATTTATATTTTCATGATGGCTGAACATTTATTATAATATCTTTGAATTGGCAATTATTTCACGACCATCACCTTTATCTATCATCATTCTGACATCTATCATATTTTTTTATATTAATATGGAGAGTTTAATTTTTTATAATTTTTTTTAATAAACAGTGGAAATATTCATGATGGAAATGTGATGGTGTTATTATTCAGAATTAGTGAAATTGAGATTTTTCAATGATCCCGGTACAGTTGGTCATATTTCATAATATAATTAATTTAGAAATTTATTTCACAGTCCATCTCTGTACCTACCACTTTTCTATCATTCATATTGGTTTTATATACCGAGGAGTTTTTTTTTCCTTTTAAAGTTGAAAATAATAAATATAATTAATATATAAGAGTGTCTCTAACCTCATTTAAAAATCCAAGCTCTGGTTATGCATGGTTATGAGACGTCTTATAATTTAAGTTGCGACTGATCCCATTTAAAAATCCAAGCTCTGGTTATGCATGGACAGTGTGCTCTTAAATAAAAAATAAATAAATAGGAAATAAAGTGCTAAAAATAGAAATAAATTTGAATTTTTCCTCTGAGTATAAAAACTAGCCTATCAATCCATCTTAATCTTATGACGTATTATGATTTGTTGATTGATAGGTATTGGGATTTGAGATTATACGATTTTTTCACTTGAATTGAATTATTAATTATAGTCCAAATCCATCACTGTTTTTGTGCTTTATTTTAAAAAAAAATATCTTTAAGAAAATGATTGGAAATTATTTGTTTTTAAAACTCTCTCCATTATGTATGAAATTCATCGTAAATCAGTCATTCTCTGAAATGTGAAATATGCCACCTGTTCTCAGAATATTATGATTTTTGTTTGACTGATTGAAATGTATGATGACAGTTCTTTCTCTTAAGCTGATATAGTATTTATTAGTCATTTTTCATCTATGTTTTAAATTCTGTATCCTTTTGATGATAACAAAAGGGGGAGAATGGATAGAGGAGATTTTGATTTATGAGTGAATATTTTATAAATATTTTTAATTTTGAAAATTTATTATTGTTCATACATTTCACTCATGCACAGTTATAGGGGGAGTTGTCTGTTGTAGGGGGAGCAAATAAATAGGGGGAGTTCAATATTCACTGTCAAACACATTTATTACGATCAAAATCTTTTATTTGTTTGTCATCATCAAAAGGGGGAGATTGTTGTATATGACGTAGTCGTATACACTATTATATGATTTTTGTTTGATGATAACAACCAAATAAATATATATTATAAATGTGTTTGATATCGTACTGTTAATATACATCACAGACAGAAATATAATATTTATATTTAAACAGAATACTACTGTACACGAATTTAAATATTCAAACAGTATTTTATTTAAATATGATATGTTATTTCAACTTTTCAAACAGTACACTCCACTATTTGTACATATCACTGATATACATTTCATATATACTTTGACACTGTTACATCATTCACTTTGTTTACATTTCAGACATACATTTTTCCCATAAACTGACACATATACTTTTCTCTATCATCTTCGGTCTTTTATCTTCTGTCTTGTATCTTCAGTCTTCTATCTTCACCATCAGTCCAGTCTTCATACCTGTCATATACAAGAACACACACACAGTACACTGCAATAGAATTTAAGCTGAATACATGTGTATATAAATTTTATTTTTAAATTTTATTTGCCTCAGATTTCTGGTGTGTTTCTCATCATTTTTCATGACTTGATCTGATTCATCTGTGTCTAGCAGACAGTTTGTATATGTACAGGGACAGGAAATTTTCTGAATGGCTGCATATACACACGTGTATATATATACACATGTGCATTGCCACGCCAATTCAGTGTGCAACTGAGGAGTAGCCACGTGGACCTTCTCGACTCAGTGCACATGAAAACAAAGTCAACACACCTCAAAGTACAAAGCAAATATTCAAATGCCAAGCAACCAATACAAGTATATTTTCTGAAATGACAAGCAAGAGTCAAGACAGTTCAAGTGCAAAAGTGGTCGAGTCTCATTGTTCAAGTGTCGAGCCAAGGTCCAAAACAATGCAGCATGGTCATGGAGTTCAGCAAGTATAGTAAAGGCAATTTCAAGACAAACTAGCAAGCATGGTGGAACAAGAAGTGCACAATGATCAAGTTCTTTTCAAAAAGATAGCAACTCAAAGATGTACAAGTGCCAACACAAAGCATGGACTAATGAAAACGACATGGCAGCAAATGGAATACAACATATTTCAAGTGAAGGTACAAAACAGAAAGTGGTCGAGGAAAATGCTAATTAAAGCAGCAAACTTTCAAGTGAAAGGGTCAAATGCTAAACTGGTTTTAGAAACAGCAGTTGAACAAAGAAGCAAAGTACATTTATCAACTCAGCAAACAAGGTAGTTTCAAATAGGGTGTAAGCATGTCAAGCGCAACAACACTCACAGTGAGCACAGAAATGAAGAACAACATTCATGAGTATGTGGCATAGCAGATTCAAAGTGGATGGCAGATTACAAGACAGTGCACCACAAGTATGGCAACAAAACAGCAAGTTCATGGTTCTACACAACCAAAGTCAAACAGTTTGGTTCAACAACAAGCATCATGGACAGAGCATGGAGCAACATATACAAGGCTATACAATTGCATGTTCATGTCTACAGCATATATATTCATGGACAAGACCAAGGTGATAAAGCATGAAACAGTGATGGAGCATAGTTCATACATACATACATATAGCTGTGCAAACATAGACAACTCGACACAATTCAGGTTCAGGAATGAAATCAATAAGTGGCAAGTTTTTTTTTTAAAGGAATTTCCTGAAATCACATTTCATTCTTGGCAACAGAAATTTCAAAAATGTTTCCAGAAATTGCATTCACCATACAAGGCATAAGAGTTGTTAACAATCGACTCCAAATACTTTACTGAAATAAGCAATCCAATTTTTGGCATGCTCTAAATTGATTTGATATTGATGAAATCATTTTTTGGTAAACTTTATAAAGTTCCAGATTTTCTCAGATTAGTCACAGGAGCAAATCAATTCAAGCAAGGCAACAAAAAAAAAAGATTTTTTTTCTAAAGCAAGAAATCAAATCCTTCCAAAAATGATTCATTTAATTTCAAGGGACAGAAGATCTCAATTGTTTTTAGCAAGAAATAACAAATGGTTCTCATGTATTCAAGGGCCACAAATGATTCTTTCCAGATTTTAATCAATGTCGATTCAATCAAGGCAGAGCAACAATCAACCAAAAGAGGAAACTAAATTTCCAGAAATGAAACATCTCAATCAAGAAATACACGATGATATAACTTTTGGCAAGAAGAATCACAATTCAAGGGTGCTAAATCCTATCTAATCATGCAACAATTACTCAATGTCAAGAAATTCAAGGAAAGCCAAAATCACAGCAGTCAAAAAGAGGAAATCTTTCTAATCGGATTCCAATCATGATGGTGTAAGGCAGAACAAATCCACGCAAGGAAAATTCACTGAAGGGTCAATTCCAAGACCAGGTGCATTATTTTAAATCAAGGCCGAATTAAATCAAATGTGTTAAAAGAGGAAACCCGCAAATCCAGATCGAATCATCATTTGAAATCAGAGTGTTTATAGGAAGATATATTTTCCTATATATGTCCTACACACACAGATTCATCATAGGAAAGGGGGGCACAACAAATCGAAAACCCACAAATCAATTCAAGCATTTTTAAAAGAAAGAATTTTCAGAAAAACTCACAGTTTCAATCGATCGAGAGAAACAGACGAATTTCCCCAAAATCAGTGAAGCAAGAAGCATCGCAATTGATCTACATCATCAAAGTGAAGCAATCAGAGAACCATGGATTCATTTTTCATCAAGCACCGAATTGATTTGGGGAGAGCAAAGTGAAACCCTAGCAAAAAAATTTTATCGGCCGCCATTTACATTTCCAGAAAGAGATAGAGCAAATGTTTTTGGGCAAACGCAAATGAAATAGGCCGGCTGATTTTTCTTGTGGGCTTAGCCTAGTTTAAAAGGGGATGACCCCTTATATTTAAATTCCTAGGGTTCTCTTTGTTTGTTTAATTTTGTTTTGTTTTTTTTATTTTTCTTCTGAAAACAATTCTAAACAGTTTTTCTAGAAGTCTGTAAAATTCTAGAGTTCTAGTCAGGGTGTTGACTGGTAGTCCACTGGAGTCTGTAAAATCTGGGTTACAAGTTACAGGGTTTGTAATTCAGGAAATCTGATCGAGTGAATATCAATCAGTCTAGGGTTTTGAGCGTAGGGTTAGGGCAGGAGCAGGCGCTGCGAGTGTACATGGTCTTGTATGCGAGATCTGTTTATAACACCTAGTAGAAACCTTAGGAATGCAGCAGTAGGCAGGGTTTTGCCGAAGCTGGGTATATCTGTGTGTGATTTATTTTCTGCATTTTTATTTCTGCTGCATTCTGTGATCTGTTTATTATTTTCATATCCTGTCAGTTTTACAATTCAGTTTAAAAACTGTGATAAACCCTATTCACCCCCCTCTAGGGTTAATCTTGATCCAACAATAGAAAATATTCGAAAATAAATATTTAGAAGAAAATAAATGGTTTATAAAAAGATGTTTTATAAACGAAGAGGATCTCGATGGCTTAAATTCCATTGTTTAAAAGAGATTTGAAAGCAACAACGGTATGATTGAAAGTATTTGTGATTATTATTGTGAAACGATTTATCACTTCGGGATGCTAAATGATTTGTAATATTACGAAGATTCGGGTAAACCGTGGCTAAAGAAAGGTATGAGATGGGTTAAAGTCCCAGAAGATGGTCTGCTCTAAGGAGAGACATCATTTATTGGTATTGATACGTGTGAAGGCCGTGCCTAGTGGCCTTGTCATTGGGGGAGAACATCTCAATCTGGTGGCATATATTTTGATATGCTTGTATTAAAGATATTTGAGATTTTCATAAGTGATTTGTTTTTAAATCCCGAAGTGAAGTATGATTTGATATAAAAGGAATATATTACTTCAAGGATTTTAAATGAAATCGGGATTTTAAGATCAAAGAGATTATTTTCAAGAAGAATGGATTTTGAAAATAATAAAGATGATTAGTTTTGATAAATCTAAATTTAAAGATTAAACTTGAAAGGTTGTTTGGGATTGCATTGTTGTTTGAGCATAGTAGGCTCCATGAGTCCTATTTGCGAATAGGAGAACTACGTTGGCTTGATCCTGTATCTAATTGGGTACCAAATTAGATAAGGGTACGTAGGCAGTCACAATTGGTAGTGATGCAGCCCCAAAAATAATATAACCCTTTTCTGTTGGTTGTTTATTATATATCTTGTGATACGGTATCTTTCCTGCTTACTATATTATTCCGCGTTTTACTTGTTTGTTGAGTTTGCAGGAGTGGTTATTGCTATCTATCTCACAAGAGTGCGCAACGGTAGGTTTTATTTAAGTTTTCATGTATTATAGCACACCTAGTATATTAAAAGTTCTTTGATAGTTTGTTAATCAAAAATTGCATCGTATACATTTAGCAGTACCGAATATTTATCAAATTCTATGTAGTAAGTTGGTAGTTTTCATTAGTAGTTTTATAGCGGACGGGTATTTCGGCAATTTTGACAATTTCGAAAAATCCGGGTCGTTACATTTATGAAACATACTTAATATAAAAACAAATGATGTTATTTAAATCAATTTCAAAATATTTACTTCAAATTTATTCCATTTTAAAAAATTTATCTTTAAAAATTCAGTTTATTTATATTAGAAAAAGTCAGATTATTAAGTATTATTATTCAAATCATATTGTTACATTGTAAATCATATATTGGAAAATCAATTAAATACAATTTTATAAAAAAATTAAATTATAAATTTTATCAACCTATATTTAATTAACTAATGTTATAAAATAAATCTTTCTATTAAATTACAATTTAAAATGCACTTTGTATAAAGATATTTTTTTTGTAAGGCAAGCCAGTTTTATAGTGGTCGTACCACTTTTATTAGAAAGGGAAATAAAAAAAAAGAGATGTGCACAAGCAGAGAAAATCTTGATCTGGTTTGAAGTGCCAGAACACTAAGTACACAAAGCATGAGAGTAGCATGGTGCTACTGCTACTAATTTTGTATAAAATTTTAAACCTTACTTAAATTAAAATTTAAAGTTAAATTATTTTATTTATTAAGTATTTATATTATATTATATTATATTATATATTTTTAAATTAAACTTTAGAATTAAATTAAATTTTAATATTATATTTTTTCAACTTTTTATTTAATAAAGTTTATCTTAAGCTTAATTCTTTAAAGTTAAATTTATTTGTCAGAACATTTTAAATCGACCAACTGTGTCTGTATATTATTTTCTACCATATGGTCAAGTAATTTAGGTATGCATCATTTCAACCTAAAATGGTTAATTTTTCCAGTTATGTGTCATTTCAGCCTGTATGCTAAGTCAATTAGATTTTTGTTTCCCATTTATATAGTCAATCGATTATGTATCATTTCAACGCATAGTGATTTTACAACCAACATATCAAGGAACTTGCAGTGTGAGAACAATAAATAGCATGAAGAATTATACAAGGGTCACATAGCATATCAATCAAATCATTAATATGTCAACCACAAACATAGGAAAAAAGGTCACAAATAATAGTCTAACATAACCGAATCATGCAAAATATCTAAGCAAATCCGCTCGTAAACAAACATTTTAATTGAGTCAAATTTATTTGAAATACGTTTGTTAATCAAACGTGATTTCTAACATTTCTTGGATTTAGAAAATTGTAGGACTAAACTATAGCGTAGAAAATCTCGCCACATCAGATTTGAACAGCGGCAATTCAAAGTGAATCAAACTCATAGTTTTTGAAATTTTTTAAATATAAATAAGAAGATAAAGAGAAGAAAAAGGAAGAGGGCCGTGGGGTTTGGTTTTGGTCAGGAGGGTTGGCATAGATTTTCATAGAATACACCAAAACAGGTTCAAAATTTGCTCGTTTTGACACTAAATTTCAAATATGTTAACCATAGAATTTGAGGAAGTAATCTAAAGCAAAGTTTTTACAAATTCTTTTCTCCATAATTAAAAAAAAAACTGAATAACGTTTGTTTTTGATGAAGATATGTATAAAAATAATAAAAGAGCATTTTCTGATCTAAAGACCTAAACCCAAAATTGGGTATGAAAGATTTGCATTTTGACATAGTAAAATTCAAAATTTAAAAAAGTTATTAAAATGAAAAGTGTAAGTAATTCAATAATGCTGAATCTGAAAGAACAAAAAAGTTGCATTAGAACATTTTTGAAGTAGTTATGGACGTGATGTAGAGGAAAAATCTGTAAAAAAAACAAATAGAATAAAGAATGGATTTTGTTAGAGTTAGGGTATGGTTTTTGAAATGGCCCAAACTTTCCCTTTCGGGAAAGCCCGGATTGAGTTGAGAACACGACAAATCAGAACACAAACAAAAGAACATTTCATTATTTTTTCAATAATTTACATCAGAGTACAGGAATATAACAGAGTATGAATAAATAATATACAACAGAAAAATATCAGAGATTTAAGTTATATTTAAATAGCAGCGGAAAAATAATACAAAACACAGCTGAAAGAAATACACAGATACAGAGCTCTCCGAAAAATCACTTTAGGTGTAAAGCATGATCCGATGAATTTAATATATGCAAAACCAAAACTATTAGCTGCCCGTGTGGAAAATAGGGGCACCTAGAGTTTAGGTTAAAGCAATAAACTCCAGGTCATTCATGAGACTGGTGCGAAAACTAAACACAGTTATTAAATCTTTATTTTAATAGTTAGAAAATCATGGGACCACGCTGTATCACACGGAACGATTTTACTCCACATGAATCTTAGTTTAAAATAAAACAACTCAATGTTTTTTTGAAGAATGAAGCTATTATAAGACTCAGGTCCTATCACACAATGCAACGCAAGCCAGAGGATAGAGTTTTCCCTTATAATAGCCAAATATGCTTGATACGTAAAAACAAACTATTTTGATATTATAAGTGCATAGTGTTTAAAAACAACTTCACATATAAATGTATCAATCATTGACGGCATGAGTACCATATGTCATGTTGCCATACTAGTTCTACAATTAGAACCGCATGATGTCGTATTGGAAGGTGGATTTCCATCATGAACCAAGGAAAGGGATCGTCCTTACTGAATTCGAGGCACTCTAGCCCGTGCCTCAGAACCCAGACTCAGGCGAGCCCTTAGGAGCGCCAGGGCCGGTCCACAAATACTTTAGCGGATTAGTTATGCCTGAACAATATGTTTCCCTGCCCTATGGGGCATAAAATCTGAGCCGCGAGGGACTCAATATCCGAGGTACCTCACATTCCAACATCCATATGTAACACCCCACCTCCGCCAGGGTGACTCTTGCAAGCACTCTGACTTTGGAGGGGCGTTTGAATCAGGTAAACATGCATAATGATATATCAAGGCAGAACAAGAACATATGTATATATGTAAACAGAGTAAATAACATAGATAAAACAGCGGAAGATTTCATACTATTTCAAAACAAGTCTGGTACAACATAGCTTTCCAAATAAACAAGTCTAGATAAAAACAACATCAACTAAAAAAACTGAAATACATAAGTACTATCCCCAAATAAGTGATAACCATAGCTAGCTTCATGTCGAAACCGTACATGAGCTGAAATCCCACAAGCAAGCAATCCGAAATCCAAGCTAAGCTCCAACGTTCCCACCCTGAGAACCTGGGGGGGGGGGGGGGAACGGAAGAAAAGAGGCGAAAGAAAACAAGTCAGTCAAAAAGACTGAGTAAGCCCTACTACAATCAATGTAAACTGATAAAGTTAACTGTCATGAGCAGCAGGGATGAACATAAGGATAACAACATACTAGCATGATGATTAACTAACAAGGTAGATAAAGGTGTCATCGCATAATCAGGTTTAAGGTTTTGCACCACAGGTGTACTAGCAAACTATCATGACTTGAATGAACAAGCATTGATCCCTTGGCCCAAGCTTTGGCCCAATAACATGAAGTGACCCTCATACGAGGTCCAAAGTGTAAACAAGAAGTGATCCCCAGGCTCAAGTTTGGCCCAACATCATGAATGACCTAAACCAAGGTCCAGCTAGCGCGGTCTAGTCGATCGGCTCCCTATAAGCCTAACTCGTCAAGTGTCGGTGTCATACGGCCCAACTACGAAGTGTAGCTAAACTGTGCTAGGTCCACCCTAGGGTGTATCAAGTCCTAGGGTGTCAACCACTGACACAAATCAATGCACGCACAGTCTAAACCTACTGGTGCCCGTGCCTGCTTTTTCAACTCTGGACCATGTGCACGACCATGACCCGTCTGAACCTACACCGGCGCACCTACTCAGCCGTCGTTTTGGTCGCTTGCATGGCATCCCAGTAATCGTGCCCCTCCCTAGCCTAGTCCCTAGGGTATCATGATACAACTAAGAGGGTTACTGGTGCAAAGGACCACGTAACTAGGGTTTCCTTAATGGGTTAAACGTGGTTAACCCGACTCATTCAAGTACCAAGTTGGTTAAGTGTACCCAAGGTTCATGACTTAACCCTACCAACCCATCGTGTTTCATTGGTTAAGTATTCAAGCGGTCCATGACTTAACCCTAATCACGAGGCATTAATTAATTAATGCGCCTTAACCTCTCACATTAGACTTTGTTGTGGTTACTAGTTAAGCCGGGCGGGTCCGGGTAGCTTTACACCACAACTTGGTCTAACCTCGGGTTCAAGGTACAACATGACCAACTTCTCACATTGGGTCCTATTGTTTGTAGCAACTAGTTAAGCCGGTCGGTTCCAGGTAGGTTTACGCTACAAACTCAACCCAACCTCGAGTTGGTCACACTCATATTTTCTAAGTGTCATGTCCATCATGTTTCCAAAACACATTACAAGTTTTCAAGCAATTGGGTAGACCTAACTTAATAGGTAAATTCCCAATGGGTAGACCTAACTTAATAGGTAAATTCCCAAGCTTATGTTTTTATGTCTTTTAAGTTTACCCAACCCCAAACGCAATCCCATCGCTTACATATCGCAATAGCGCATAAAGGATAGAAAGAGGGAACTTGACATAATCATGACATAAAGGTGTTGAAGCCACAAGTTCAACATGGTGGCATATGAAATGTACATATGTTCATATACTTGCATTAGGCCTCAAAAGCATGCATAAAACCAAACTTAGCATATTGGTGATACATGGTGATAAATGACATGTAAAAATGGCCATAAGTTCGCATTTAGCCTCACATGCAAGTTATCATAAGGGATATGATAACTTACATGTTGCCAAAATGCAACCTTTAGCATAAAGCTTGAAGCTTTATGTTCATAAGCCCAAGATAAGCTTGCATAACATGATAACATGAGCCAAATGATCAACCCAAACTTGCATAACATAACTTGCATATATGGCAAACTTGCATAACATAACTTGCATATCATATGACAACTTGCATATCAAACTTGCATAACATAACTTGATGAACTTGCATATCACATCATAGTAAACTTGCATAACACATCATAGTAAACTTGCATAACACATCATAGTAAACTTGCATAACACATCATAGTAAACTTGCATATCATGGCAAACTTGCATATCATACATTTAACTTTAGAGTTTAAGTATGAAAGTAGAATAGGGCTTACAATGCTTAGGAAATATGACAAAGCCCTTATGCAACCAATTAAACCCAAAATGCAAGCTTTAATAGAAAACCCTTAAGCCAAAGTGATCAAAAACCCTTGCTTTATGATGCAAATATAGAAACTTGACTTGAATGCAAGCTAATGGTGCTCATACAAGTTTGAAAACACTTGTATGCATGGAAAATCTCATAGAAATTTATTTAGGAATTGTATGAAGAGAGTGGAGGCCATGAGAGGATTGATTTTGCCATAGTTTAGTTGTATGAATGAATAATGTGATTTAGGCTAGGTTTAGGGGTCCTTTTATAGAAGTTTAGGTTAGTTTAGGCCATAGGATTAACCCTAGTTTAGATCTAAACCATCAAAAATCGTCATAGGCCAGCAGAACATACCAGAGAACCAAAACAGGTGCACCAAGCCAGCCAGGGTCAAGCCAGAAAGCTGTGCAGGCTTCTGGCTCGACACGGGCGCACTTCCCAAGTGTGCCAGTGTATTTTTGTGCTGGCTCACTTCACAAGTGCGCCAGTACATTCTGGCTTGTTTTCGGTTTTTCTGCCTAACTTCGTTCGTCCATATCTTCTTCATACGGACTCCGATTTTCGAAAACTCGGACTCTATTTCGCGTATTTTTCCGAGACGAACGCAATGGCATAGCCCGTTTCCCTTAATTCAGATTTATAAATTAAATTCTGCCTCGATTTATGTTATAACAGGTTATTGAAAATACGGGTTGTTACATTCTCCCTTCCTTAAAGGATTTCGTCCCCGAAATCTTCAAGTTAGGAAGAACGTATCCTACCATCCAACATCCGTCTACTCAAAACATCATCCACGAGCAATCATTGTCCTTACAAGATTCTAAATGTTGTATGAACATATGCAAAGGTGTGTGTATATGTACTTATCTAATGCAAATATCATCAATGCAAATTATGTTAGTGAAATGAATCCATATGTATGCAATTCCTAACATAATGTATAACATCTATATGTGTGCACATAACATACATCCATATGCAACATCCATGTGATAACACAAAAATTTCCATCCATGAATAAGCGTAAACACTCATGCATATGCAATATGAGGAGTGTGTGAGCCGATCTAGTGCCTAATGTGTATAATGCATCCACGAGTAACCACTTGCAACCACTTGCAACCATCAAGCATAACATGTTTCAAACACATGTTTCATCCAAAGGGTTTCTACCTAAGGTTCTCATGACAAGATTAACACGATAAACTAGATAATCAAGACAAACATGGATAGCAAAAGATATGCTACAAAGAGATCGGGAAGATAAGCAGGATATACTCCTTTTGGATTACAAGAAATCCCTTCCTAACCCCAATCCTATAAAAGCCCAAAAGGTTTAGTCAACCTAACGGACCCCCTTCAAACCCTGACATGTATTACTAGCCAATAAGTCATACCTCCCGACAGAAATAGGACCGAAAATGGGACCGAGAGGATATACATAACATGCGAGTAAGTTCCGCAGGAAAACAAGGATCAAGGATATACTCTTAGAAAGAGATATGATGCGCGTATCTAGCCTTCAATCTTCTAAGTCACGTTTCCTTGAGCTTAACTCCACTGTGCTTTGACCGTCTTTTACCTCATGATTTCTTAGCTTCTTAACTCTTATTTCCAAATATGAGTTGGTACCCATTTCATTGTCGCCTCTCGTCTTCCTCTTTCACTTACTCTACTATCATTCTTGGCTTAAACATAACCATGACCTCATGATTTCATGCAAGCTCTCCAAAATTCACTAGTGAATCCTGGATCTCGTTTACTTACCATAAAGTATTCCACGTAGCAAAACTTTTCTCGAAAATACCAATCCACGTTGCCAATGAACCATCCGCCTGCGAATGATAGGCCGTGCTTAGATTCAGTTGCTTGCCCTTGACTTCTCGTAGACTATCCCAAAACTGGCTAGTGAAGATTAAGTCATGGTTACTAACTATACTTTAGGGAAACTCGTGCAACTGCTTTATTTCTTGAAAGTAAACTGTCGCTAGCTATGATGCAGTCCTTTCGCTCTTTACCGGAGTGAAATGAGCATTCTTCGTGAGTCTACCTACTATGACCTACATGCTCGTATTCCCTTTCCTTGATCTAGGAAGTCCCTCCACGAAATCCTTCGGGACGCCTTACTACTTCCATTGCGGGGACCTCCAATGGATGTAATAGCCCACCGGGCTTTTTATGACTTGGCCTTTAACCTGTTGGCACAACATGCACCTTGGGACCAACTCGGCCACCTCCTCGGGTGATGTGCATCTTCAAGAACCTTCTTTCTCTCATCGCGTCTTAGCCATCCCTTGTCATCTATAGCGAGGTGACTTACCATCTCGCCTCGAGTCAACTTGTCCATGATCTCGACTAACTGCGGGTCTTCTTTCTGTGAAGTCCCTACTTGATCCAGAAGGGTAGGTCTAAACTCAAGGGACGCTAATTGACTAATTAAACTGAGAAAGCTTCTTACTTTAATTGTCCTCGTTGGAGCTTTCCGGTCTTGAACCGCGACCACTCTAGCGGGATCCACCGCTAAGCCTTGCTTAGCTACTATATGCCCAAGAAATCTAACTTTTCTTCTCCAAAAGTGACACTTGGAGAACTTGGCCTTCAACTGATGCGCTCTAAGCGTATCCATCACCTCCACGAGATGTCTTGCGTGCTCTTCCTCATCCTTTTAGAAGATCAGAATATCATCTACGAAGACTACCACAAACTCGTTCAGGAACTCCCTAGACACCCTACTTATCAAGTCCACGAAGTAGGCGGGTGCATTAGTCAAACCGAATGGCATGACCAGCCATTCTAAGAATCCATCCGGAGTTCTGAACGCAGTCTTGCCTATACTATCTTCAGCTACTCTGAGCTGATGGAATCCAGTAGCAAGATCAAGAGAAAACAGATGTTCGTACAAGCTGATCGAACAAATCATCGATCCTTGGCAATGGTTGTCTATTCTCTTTGTTTAACTCACGATAATCGACACAAAGTCGAAGAGAACCATCTGCCTTGGTAGTAAATACTACAGGCGCTCCCCATTCAGATATACTTCGTCTAATGAAGTTCTTCTCAAGCAACTACTTGACTTGCTTTCATAACTCTCATCTTGCGGGACCATGTGCCTAACCGGCCACGAAACTATCTTGGCATTATCAACCAGATAAATGCGGAAATCAATTTCTCGCTTGGGGGTAACACCCCCCCCCCCTTCACTTCACCCAAGATATCAGGATATTCTCGGACCACCCTCACCGATTGCAAACTATCGATAGACGAGTTTGAGGGATTCAAGATAACACAACATGACGGGACTCATAGGGTTACAAGAAATTTTTAGGGTGTCACCGAGGATAGTCATGAGCCTCACAACCCTATGCTCAAAAATCAAGGATGGCTCCAAAACTGGACAACCCATCCAAGCCCAAAATCAACCCATACCCCAAGAAACTGAGAATATAAGCATCACACGAGATCTCTACACTAAAGATAGAGATTTTCAAATCCACGTAGATAATAGACAAATGGGCGGAACCCCCAATTGGATTTGAAACACACACGGGATCATTCACTAGACTAGTACTTAGGTGCAAACTTTCAACTAGATCAGATGAAATAAACTATGCGATGCACCAAAATCAAACAAGGTACGAACAGGAAAATCAGAAATATATACAAGGCTCTCAACAGAAATACTACCTTGATCGGGAACTGGAGCGGCATTGAGAGCATGAACTTGCCCTCCTGAAGGTCCAGCACGCTGAGGCTGACCCTGGCCTTGTCCTTGCTTCCTAGGGCAATCCTCGTTAAAATGTCCCGTCTCTCCACAGTGAAAGAACCCACCCAATTTCCTTCTCTTCTTCCTACAGTCCTTGGCTATGTGCCCAACAATCCCACAGAAGTTGCACTTTCTTGTTTCCTTTGCCTTGTTCTTGTTGCCCTTGTTGTTCTTGTTGTTCTGATTGCCTTGACTGCTCTGACCACTTGGATTACCCTGATTTCCTTTTCCCTGGGAATCAGTCTTCTTGGCTTGAGTATCATTTTTCTTGACATCTCCCTGAAGTAACGCCATATCAACCAAGCTCTCAAACGTGGCCCCATGGGGAATATGTGACATAGCCAATCCCTGCAACGGCTCATTCAAACCTCTAGCAAAACGAAGAGCCTTCTTCTGAGGAGTATTCACCATATCCAAGCCAAAACGAGCTAACTGATTGAACTTGTTCACATATTCTTTGACAGACATATCTCCTTGTTTCAAAGTTATGAACCTCTCCATTTGCATATTCTCCTCAGCAGAAGATAGAAACTTAAGCATGAACCTTGCCCTGAAATCGGCCCAAGTCTCAACAGGCCTAGTACCATTGGTGACTTCCCACCAATAAGCGGCTTCATCCTTCATAAGCCAAACCGCCAACAAAATCTTCCTCTGATCGTCTAACCCAAAGATAGCAAATAAATCCTCGGTCTCTTTCAACCAATTTCTGGCCTCTACAAAAGTCTCAGTGCCTTGAAAGTTCTTGCCACCCATTGCTTTGAAATCTTTGCAAGTCTTTGCGAAGTCAGCTTGAGGATGCTGAGGGGGAGGAGGAAGAGGAACCTCAGCGACAGGAGGAGGAGGAACATTAGCGACAGGAGGAGGAGGAACATTAACTACTGGAGGAGGAGGAGGGACATCTGCGGGGCCGGCTTCGGTCGCCCTAGCCTCCAAAAGTCTCCTATACCAAACAGGTACGTGTACTCCCTCCGGAATAGCAAAGTTATCGGCCATACTGAAAATGAAGAAAAAGACAGATTCAGAATGGAGAAAAGAAACGAAGGAATTTTGCTAATGGCTTTTTGGGGAATAGCCTTTAAAATAAACTAGACTTTTCTTTGGAAAATACTTTATACTTTGTTTTGAAAATAGTTTTCCAAAAGTTTTCTAAAAACCTTTTTGTTCCTTCTCGTAACCATATGCTCTGATACCAAATGTAACACCCCACCTCCGCCAGGGTGACTCTTGCAAGCACTCTGACTTTGGAGGGGCGTTTGAATCAGGTAAACATGCATATTGATATATCAAGGCAGAACAAGAACATATGTATATATGTAAACAGAGTAAATAACATAGATAAAACAGCGGAAGATTTCATACTATTTCAAAACAAGTCTGGTACAACATAGCTTTCCAAATAAACAAGTCTAGATAAAAACAACATCAACTAAAAAAACTGAAATACATAAGTACTATCCCCAAATAAGTGATAACCATAGCTAGCTTCATGTCGAAACCGTACATGAGCTGAAATCCCACAAGAAAGCAATCCGAAATCCAAGCTAAGCTCCAACGTTCCCACCCTGAGAACCTGGGGGGGGGGGGGAAACGGAAGAAAAGAGGCGAAAGAAAACAGGTCAGTCAAAAAGACTGAGTAAGCCCTACTACAATCAATGTAAACTGATAAAGTTAACTGTCATGAGCAGCAGGGATGAACATAAGGATAACAACATACTAGCATGATGATTAACTAACAAGGTAGATAAAGGTGTCATCGCATAATCAGGTTTAAGGTTTTGCACCACAGGTGTACTAGCAAACTATCATGACTTGAATGAACAAGTATTGATCCCTTGGCCCAAGCTTTGGCCCAATAACATGAAGTGACCCTCATACGAGGTCCAAAGTGTAAACAAGAAGTGATCCCCAGGCTCAAGTTTGGCCCAACATCATGAATGACCTAAATCAAGGTCCAACTAGCGCGGTCTAGTCGATTGGCTCCCTATAAGCCTAACTCGTCAAGTGTCAGTGTCATACGGCCCAACTACGAAGTGTAGCTAAACTGTGCTAGGTCCACCCTAGGGTGTATCAAGTCCTAGGGTGTCAACCACTGACACAAATCAATGCACGCACAGTCTAAACCTACTGGTGCCCGTGCCTGCTTTTTCAACTCCGGACCATGTGCACGACCATGACCCGTCTGAACCTACACCGGCGCACCTACTCAGCCGTCGTTTTGGTCGCTTACATGGCATCCCAGTAATTGTGCCCCTCCCTAGCCTAGTCCCTAGGGTATCATGATACAACTAAGAGGGTTACTGGTGCAAAGGACCACGTAACTAGGGTTTCCTTAATGGGTTAAACGTGGTTAACCCAACTCATTCAAGTACCAAGTTGGTTAAGTGTACCCAAGGTTCATGACTTAACCCTACCAACCCATCGTGTTTCATTGGTTAAGTATTCAAGCGTTCCATGACTTAACCCTAATCACGAGGCATTAATTAATTAATGCGCCTTAACCTCTCACATTAGACTTTGTTGTGGTTACTAGTTAAGCCGGGCGGGTCCGGGTAGCTTTACACCACAACTTGGTCTAACCTCGGGTTCAAGGTACAACATGACCAACTTCTCACATTGGGTCCTATTGTTTGTAGCAACTAGTTAAGCCGGTCGGTTCCGGGTAGGTTTACGCTACAAACTCAACCCAACCTCGAGTTGGTCACACTCATATTTTCTAAGTGTCATGTCCATCATGTTTCCAAAACACATTACAAGTTTTCAAGCAATTGGGTAGACCTAACTTAATAGGTAAATTCCCAATGGGTAGACCTAACTTAATAGGTAAATTCCCAAGCTTATGTTTTTATGTCTTTTAAGTTTACCCAACCCCAAACGCAATCCCATCGCTTACATATCGCAATAGCGCATAAAGGATAGAAAGAGGGAACTTGACATAATCATGACATAAAGGTGTCGAAGCCACAAGTTCAACATGGTGGCATATGAAATGTACATATGTTCATATACTTGCATTAGGCCTCAAAAGCATGCATAAAACCAAACTTAGCATATTAGTGATACATGGTGATAAATGACATGTAAAAATGGCCATAAGTTCGCATTTAGCCTCACATGCAAGTTATCATAAGGGATATGATAACTTACATGTTGCCAAAATGCAACCTTTAGCATAAAGCTTGAAGCTTTATGTTCATAAGCCCAAGATAAGCTTGCATAACATGATAACATGAGCCAAATGATCAACCCAAACTTGCATAACATAACTTGCATATATGGCAAACTTGCATATCAAACTTGCATAACATAACTTGCATATCATATGACAACTTGCATATCAAACTTGCATAACATAACTTGATGAACTTGCATATCACATCATAGTAAACTTGCATAACACATCATAGTAAACTTGCATAACACATCATAGTAAACTTGCATATCATGGCAAACTTGCATATCATACATTTAACTTTAGAGTTTAAGTATGAAAGTAGAATAGGGCTTACAATGCTTAGGAAATATGACAAAGCCCTTATGCAACCAATTAAACCCAAAATGCAAGCTTTAATAGAAAACTCTTAAGCCAAAGTGATCAAAAACCCTTGCTTTATGATGCAAATATAGAAACTTGACTTGAATGCAAGCTAATGGTGCTCATACAAGTTTGAAAACACTTGTATGCATGGAAAATCTCATAGAAATTTATTTAGGAATTGTATGAAGAGAGTGGAGGCCATGAGAGGATTGATTTTGCCATAGTTTAGTTGTATGAATGAATAATGATGATTTAGGCTAGGTTTAGGGGTCCTTTTATAGAAGTTTAGGTTAGTTTAGGCCATAGGATTAACCGTAGTTTAGATCTAAACCATCAAAAATCGTCATAGGCCAGCAGAACAGACCAGAGAACCAAAACAGGTGCACCAAACCAGCCAGGGTCAAGCCAGAAAGCTGTGCAGGCTTCTGGCTCGACACGGGCGCACTTCCCAAGTGCGCCAGTGTATTTTTGTGTTGGCGCACTTCACAAGTGCGCCAGTACATTCTGGCTTGTTTTCGGTTTTTCTGCCTAACTTCGTTCGTCCATATCTTCTTCATACGGACTCCGATTTTCGAAAACTCGGACTCTATTTTGCGTATTTTTCCGAGACGAACGCAATGGCATAGCACGTTTCCCTTAATTCAGATTTATAAATTAAATTCTGCCTCGATTTACGTTATAACAGGTTATTGAAAATACGGGTTGTTACACCATATAAGTAAAAATGTTTGGGCTCCATACCATGACACCACTTCTAGTTAGAAAGAAACGCATGTCCTCCCTGGTGTCCTTCTCCCATTTCTAATTCATACTGGGGTGTGAGGCTCGCGAATTAACGCTATACACAAAGCTATGCTAATTAAAGTTGTGCTTTGATCATCATCCACAAGACTTTTCTTTTCAACAAAAGACTTGATCATTTACATCTTGGCATGCCATATAACAATTCACGCCATACAACTGATGTCTATTAATATATAACCTCTAAGCTCGTACGTCTACGAGAACGGTGTTAAGCAAGAAAATAAATTCTCCTCCACCAAACAGAAATATAATTAATAGAAATCAATTAGCACAGAATGAAATCCAATGCCAGACACACATCCATTTACAAGTGCATTCTGGGTCTAAACGAAACTGGAGGCACCTTATTCCTCGTCCCATATGTCCAATACAGAAGAGAGGTCCTCGTATATCCATCGATCTCCAAGTACATCTGAACGATCACCACTTATTACCTTGTCTTGGGTGTACCACCCAATCAAGACATCAGTAATCATCCAAATGATGTGAAGAACTCCGGTCTTCAACCACCGTCTTCATCGTCGACTTTTGATCGTCATATAATTATTCAGAATGGGTTAAACCCAGTCTTTCTGAATAACTTGCGTATTTTATAATCAATAATAAAGTGCCATAAAAACACATCATATGCCTCATTCTAATTTAGAATATTCTTTTAATAAAATATTCACATTATTAGGGAAAGGTTTCCATTAATTTTATCAAAGATAAATTCTTTTAAATTTATTCTTCAATCTTCCTTTGGATATCCATTTCAAAAGATTTTATTTTATCTTTTATCAATTTTAAACCAAATTAAGGTTTATTCACAAGTCGGGATCAGCGAGTCTTACCGAAGTAATCATTTAGTTATTAATCCCAATCCTAACCTATTTATCCCATGGAGAAAAACTGGTAGTACTCCATATCTAACACCCACTTGTTATCGGTAAATTTAATTACCATTTTCCGTTCAAATCTAATTAAAGATTTAACTATCGCCTAGAGTAAAACTAGTGGTACTCCATTCTCGATCATTTCAAGAATTCGATAAATTTAATTATCTCTTTCGCATTTTAATCTAATTAAAGATTCATTAAAACTCTAGTTTAGTTTTAATGTCAAAATATTTAATGATTATTCAAAGTTAAGAAATTAATCTTATCCTTAACTAGGTTAAAGAACTAACGTCATTTGAAACACAGTTCACGATAAACCCCAAATTCTTCCTCCATCATAATGGAATCTACACGGAAATCATAACAGTACATAATCGATATAAATTCTCATGTCAGACTAATAATATAAATGGAATAGCGGCAATGCCTTTTAAATTCCATATATAGTAATGGTCTTCATTCACAGAAACTCATCTCGATTATTACCAAATCGAATTCCATTCAATTCCAATTTAATATATTAAATTGGAAAACTTTACTTTGGAAAATTTCCATTTACTTATTAAAAGATTTATAAATTCCAAATTAGTTTTTCATTGTTAAATGGGTAAAAGAACAAAGGTCGTTAAAAACACAGTTCACAATAAACCCAATTCACATTTCATTTTATTCCAATTACTGAATATAATTAGAAACTCTAATAATCTTAATTAAAAGATTTATTCTTTTCATACAGGTTTTAAGAACATTGTTATTGAAGACACCATTCACGATAAACCCAAAATCTAATTCCCAATTTATTTTATTCAATACCCATTAAATAGCAATTAATTGGAAAACTTCATTAAATCCTAATTTTAAAGATTTATTCTTTTTATACGGGGTTTAAGAACAGTGTTATTGAAGACACCATTCATGACAAACCCAAAATCCAATTTGACATTACATAAAAGGCTTTGAATAGAAATTATATCGGCTTATATTCAATATCAAGTTCTGAAATCAACAAATATCGTATTGGGAATAACAATATATATCTTCCAAATTCCTCGACCATATCCGTATAGTCACGTGATCCAATATCGAAATATTCCGGAGATTATTTCTATTCAAATCCATTTCAATTCATACATTGGAAAATCTTGGTTAGATTAAAACCATTTAAAATCCAATTTATTTGAAAACATTGGATTATTATTCTAGTTAATAACTAGTTCATTTTAATAAAAATATATTTTTATCTTTTCAAATATGGAATTTTTCATCCAAAATCTTTCCAAATCATTTATTATGATTTTACATAATTTTTTCATATTTTTAATAATTTTTATTAAGGCCCTTACAGTCGGTTTCCAATAATGGCCCTCGAACTGCATATACGGCGACCTTTTTCAAATTTGATTTTGACGTAATTCCAAATTCAACTGTTAGATTTCAAATCTCTATATTCAATGGAAAGCTATTTTTGATACGGACCCAACGGTTCCGGTTTTAGGAGAATCCGACGGTTAAATCTCCCGTTACATCAATTTGGAGTGAATGGTCGAAATTCGCGAACGATCACTGTGCGGCGTGTTCTATTCAGGCCACTAAATATATATATATATATATATATAATGTTATATATATTTCGTCGATTTCCATTTAAAACGTATTTTATAAATCGTTTATAAATTTATTTTAAAATGATTCCAGCTTCATTTTCAATTTTAAACCAAAATTGATTGTTTTATATCTTTATCATATTAAAATGGTAATATTTTCAAAATATTAAATTTTGAAATCACTTCTTTTCAATATTCATTATAAAATGAATAAAATCGATCGATAAAGCCGTTCGGGTTAAAATGGCATTTGTTACTTAACTCGGCTTCACATTTTTTTATTTTTGTACCTATCAAAATCAGACATCAAAATCATAATTTTAATTTTCACTGAATATTATTTTAAAATATCCATTATTCTAAAATTTTCTTTATTTTAAAAGATTCTATATTTTAAAATATTCTTTATTTTTGAATCGGAATTCGACTCAATCAATTACCATATAATTTCAATTATATGGATTTCATACATCGCATGTATTCACAATAATGATACATAATCATTTAACCATCAAACATCATCCAATGTGCATTTTATAACCGTATAAACATTAAATATAAATAACTAACGCTTACGACAGTCTGTCAACCAATCGATTGACATACTGCTAAACAATTGGGATTAGTGCATATCAAATATCATCCCGATACCCGTGTGGGTTTCAACCAACAAATACCGAATATTATTTATGCAGTTTGGCGACATGTAAAATTTATCATCCCAATCAATATCAGTTAAATGAGTATACATAAACAAACCGTCCAATTTGTAAACGAATATTTATTTTGTTCATATACACATTAAAAATTATATTTTTACTATAAAATATTTATTTCGACACATGAATATTTTATACAGTTCATTTATACAATAAAAATGATATTTTTATTATTCTAACATTTTTTTTAGAAAATTTTGCAGCATAACAGCGCTATACTAGAACCGGAATAAGGTCTAGCCTTATCCCTCGCCTAATACTGGCTCGCGCTGTAAAGACCCGATTATTTCCGCCCTATGGATCGACCATAAACCACACAAGTCTGACCCAAAAGTTGGAAATCCACGAATACTTTAACTTTGGGAATACAACACATTAGAACAATAACAGCAGAATTTTATAACATCATGATAATATAACATCAGATTACAGAATATCAGAGTACATCGAAAAAAATAAAATAATACAGCAGAAGATAAATTTTACATTAAATAATACATTGCAGCGGAAGATTATCAAAAGCTCTGGACACAGCTTTAAGCTTCGATCCAGGATCCTGCTAAAGAGATAAATATCTGCAAAAAGCTACTCGACTGCCCGTGTGAAAAATATGGGCACCCGAGTTTGCCAGTGAAACAAACTACAGGTCAGTCATGGGACTGGTATGAGAAATCTTAACTTGACTAATCTGAATAAAAGGCTAATCATCGGACCACGCCGCTAACGTGGAACAGGTTTACTCCATTGGATTGCCAGTGCATAAAATAAAGTAAATCGTTAAAAAACGCAATGCTTTTTAGAAAAATGAAACCATTATAAGACTCAAGTCCCATCACATAATGCAACGCAAACCGGAGGATAGAGTTTTACCTTATAATGGTCAAAAAATGCTTGATACGATAAAAACAGATTTGATATTATTATTAGTGTATATATGTTTCAAAAACATTTCAATTATAATGTATCAATCATAGACGGCATAGTACCTCATCCTACATGTCGCCATACTAGTTCTACAATCAAAACCGCAAGGTGTAGTATTGGAAATTGGTTTTCCATCATGAAATCGAGGCTAGGGATCGTCCTCTCCGATTCGAGACACTCTAGCAAATGCCTTAGAATCACACCTATGGGCAACCCTTGGATGCGGTAGGGCCGGTCCCCACCTAACGGTAGTGGATTAATTATGCCTGAACACACGTTTTCCGGTTCCTTTGAACCTCCATATGGCCACTAACAACATATAAATCCGAGGTACCTCAATCCATCATCCACATAAGTAAAATGCCAGCCAGTTTTAGCACTGACACTACTCCTAGCTAGAAAGAAACGTGTGCACTCCCTACGGTCCATATCCCGTTTTTGACTCATACCGGGGTGTGAGGCTCGCGAAGTCACGCTATACACAAAGCTATGCCTAAACAGGATATGCTTTGATCATCAACCACAAGGCTCTGCTTTTCAACAAAAGCCTTGATCCATGCATCTTAGCATGCCACATTGTCAATCCATACCATACCATTGATTCCTACCAATATATAACCTCTAAGCTCGTACGTCTCAGAGAAGGGTGTTAAACACCAAACAAATATATATTAAACAGAGTTCAGCGAATACAGTATAAAGGAATACAATGTCAGACATACAATCCATTTACAAGTTCGTTCTGGGTCTGAACGAAACCGGAGTCGCCTGCCCCCCCCCATATGTCCAATACAGAGGTGAGGTGCTCGCATATCCGACAATCAACAAGTACGGCCGAACGGCTACCACTGAAGCCCTTTCAAGGTAGCTACTCCCATCATGGGTCTCAGTAGCAACACATCAATTCGAAGTGAAGATCGCCGGTCTTCAATCACCGTCTTCAACTCTTTGACTTAGATCGACGTATGATCATTTGAAATTATATTGAACTCGGACTTTTCAAATGATCCTCACATATATATATATATATATATTAAAATCATTCCATATCGTTAGTAGGATTAAATAACAATTTATCGCTATGAAAATAACTATTTTCGTTTAACCACGCTTCGGGTCGATCGGCGGCCCTGGCGCTTTTTTCAATCAAACTTGATTTACACTTATCCTGAAATCTAACCGTTGGATTTTAACAAAGCTTATATTGTCGAAAAAATCTCCCGAAAGCAGTCCTAACGGTTCTAGTTTTAGGGAAATCCGACGGTCGGAACTTTCGGTATAATCTTTTGAAGTTACGATTTCAAATCGCGAACTATAGCAGCGTGATTCGTTATATTTTAATTTATTTCAACATCTATTTCTTTTATATATATGAAATCATATATTACATCAAAATGTAATATTCCTTTTCTTTTTTTATTACATTAATGTAATCTTTAATCATTTTTGTATTACAATTGAAACAAAAATGTAATTTCTTTATTTATTGCACAAAGTTTATTCTTTTATTTCAATACAATACTACATAAAAATAAAAGAAATCTCTTATTTCATTATATATTTACATTGAAAATGTAACTTTCTATTTCAATGTTCGTTTACCTTGGAAATATAACCTTTCATTTCAATTTATTATTATATTGAAAATGTAACTTTGATTTCATCCTTTATTTACATATAAAATGTAAATTTCTATTTAATCTTTCATTTACATATAGAATGTAAATTTTTATTAAACCCTTTTTATTTACATAGAAAATGTAAATTCCTTTATTTCCTTTATTTACATTGAAAAAATGTAAATTCTTTAATTCCCTTAGTCTACATGGAAAAATGTAAATTCTTTTATTTCTACTCTTTTTTATTGTCCCTAGAACGACAATAAAAATACTTCTTTTAATTCTAAGATTTTTACTGAATAAAGAAGGTCAATAAAAATGTCGTTTAAAACTATTCTTTTTATTTACATCTAAAATGTAAATAAGAATATAACTTTTTAATCTATTCATTTATTTACATCTAAAATGTAAATAAAAATATACTTTTTAATTCTATGTTTCTACTTACATCTACAATGTAAATAAAAATGCACTTTTTATTTCTATGTTTTTTTTATTTCACATTTAACCGGTAAGCAAAAATGTGACTTTTATTTCTCATGTCTTTTATTTACATGGATAATGTAAATAAAAATATTTCTTTCATTCATGTCTTTTATTTACGTAGACTATGTAAATAAAAATATTTCTTTCATTTCTATGTTTTAGTTTCCAACTAGAATGTGAACAAAAAGTATAACTTCAATTGTATTCTTTTTATTCCTATGTTTCTATTTTCATCTAAAAAGTAAATAAAAATGCACCTTTTTAATTCAAGTTTATATTCACATCTAAAATGTGAATAAAAATGTACAATTTATTTTCATGTTTTTATTTATATCTAAAATATAAATAAAAATATCCTTTTTCAATTCATGTTTTTATTATTCCTAAAATATAAATAAAAATGTCAACCTTTATAATCATGTTCCTAGTGTCATATAAATGAATATTGTCTATGTTAACATTTTTCTATAAACTCTAATATCATATAAATGAATATTTTATATGTTAACATTTTTCTATGTTTTCAAATATCATATAAAAGAGTATTTTATATGTAAACATTCCTAACCTTTCATATTAACATAAAAGGATATTTTAGAAATTAAATCAATTCTAACATTTTAACAAAACAAATAAAAAGGATAACTTTGTTTTTGTTGACAATTCTATTTCAACAAAAACATATAAAAGTGAGATATTCGTTTTGTCAACAACTCTAACTCAACAAAACACATATAAAGTGATATATTTGTCAACTCCGCATTTTATAACTAAAATGTTATTTTTATTCATCTTTAACATTTTATAACTAAAATGTTATTTTCCTTTATCTTAACATTTTATCACGAAAATGTTACTTTTCTCCATCTTAACATTTTATCACTAGAACGTTATTTTACTTTATCTTAACATTTTATCACTAAAATGTTACTTTTCTCTATCTTAACATTTTATCACTAAAATGTTATTGTACTTTATCTTAACATTTTATTACTAAAATGTTATTTTACTCTTTCTTAACATTTTATAACTAAAATGTTATTTTTCACTATCAAGACATTTGTTCATAAAATTGATGTTTTTAATTAACATGCCATTCTCTAAAAACGATGTTTTCTAATATCATATAAAGAATAATTTATATGTTAATCTTTTTCCATGAACTCTCATGGCATATAAAATTATAATTTATATGTTGGTCTTTTTCTATGAATTCTAATGTCATATAAAAATGATATTTTATATGTTAATAATTTTCTATGCATTCTAATATTATATAAATAATATTTTTCTGTGTTAACATTTTCTATGCATTCTAATATTATATAAATAATATTTTTCTACTGCAACATTTTTATCCAATGTAACCTTTTATACTACAAATGTTATGTCATGACAAAAATGATGTATTTTTTAGTTTCAATCTTTCTGTAACAACAAAATAACATATTTGTTCTAATATGACATCGCTAATAAAAATGAGATTTTTGTTCTAATATTACAACACTAACAAAAATGAGATTTTTGTTCTAAATAAACATCGCTAACAAAAATGAGATTTTTGTTCTAATATTACAACACTAACAAAATTTTTGTTCTAAATAAACATCGCTAACAAAAATGAGATTTTTGTTCTAATATTACAATACTAACAAAAATGAGATTTTTGTTCTAAATAAACATCGCTAACAAAAATGAGATTTTTGTTCTAATATTACAACACTAACAAAAATGAATTTTTTTTCTAAATAAACATCGCTAACAAAAATGAGATTTTTGTTCTAATATTACAACACTAACAAAAATGAGAATTTTGTTCTAAATGAACATCGCTAACAAAAATGAAATTTTTGCTCTAATATTACAACACTAACAAAAATGAGATTTTTGTTCTAAATAAACATCGCTAACAAAAATGAGATTTTTGTTCTAATATTACAACACTAAAAAGAATGAGATTTTTTTATTCTCAAAAGAGAATAACGCTAAAATTGTTCTTTTTATTCTAACAAGGCAATGACGCTACCAACATGTCATATTATAAAATGAATCATTTTTAATGTAAACTAGTTTTACATCAAAATGATCAATTCAATGTTAAACAAATACGCTACTAACATGTCATATTATAAAAAGTGCTATTTTTGTTTCAACAAAAATGCTATTAACACGAGTTATTTTCGTTTCCACAAATATAATATGAATAAAAGAATCATTTTTATTTCAACAATTTTACTTTTACAAAATGCCAAATTTGTTTCAACTTAACTAATTAGACCAATATGTGTATTTGGTTTCAACTAAACTAACTAGACAAAATATGTTTCCTATGTAATCCAATGACAAATAAATGAATATTTGTTTATAAACAATTTTCTATGTATATTTATGATACATAAATGCATATTTTATTTGTAACAACTTCCTATGTATATTAATGACACATAAATGCTTATTTTATTTATAAAAAAATTTCTATTTATGTTTATGATACATAAATGCATATTTTATTTTTAAACAATTTTCTATGTTAATAAATGAGAAATCAAGAATGATTTATTTGTGTACAATTTGTATTCTACATATCAAATAAAAGAATGACAATTTTATTTTTTACAATTTCTAATATTACTTAACAAATAAAATGATAAGTTTATTTGTTAACAATTACTAATTAACAGAAATGATATTTGGGTTTTAACTATTCTGTTTCAAATAATATGATAATTTGGTTTTGTTTAATCCAATTCAACAAAATGACAATTTGATTATTATCTAATCCAATTCAACCAAAATGACAAATTTGATTATTGTCTAATCCAATTCAACCAAAATGACAAATTTGATTATTGTCCAGTCTTATTTCAAACAAAAATGACAATTCGATCACAATAATCAATCGAATTAACGGATCATCATAACAGCTACAACCGTAATTATCATCAAATCACGTACAATCATATACTGAACTTAACAACAGAGGAATAATAATACAATTATAATTAATTTATTTTAATTATTTAAAATGAAATAGAGTTCACACCAAACAATTCAGATCTGAAATTTATCCAAAATCTGATCTGCTCGTTTTGATTCTAGTCAGTTCTGTCGGGTAGATCTTGTATCTGCGATTCCAACGCAAGTTGTTTCGATTGAAGTTGAACTCGTATGAGAGAAATATGCTTGTTTAAACTTTCATTACATTGATGGATAATTAAATTTTAATTAGTTGGATAATTACATACTTAAGTGTCTTTAATCCTCTTTCTTCTACGTTACGAACTACAGGAAGCCGAACCCAATTCGTTCAGAACACAACTCCACAATCGCCGCCTCCTTGAAGCCATCGGATCCCGATCTGCCTTCGCCACCTCGCACGCCGGAGCGCCACCCGTCAGCGCCGCCAATTGGAGCCAGCTCGCGGGTCCCACCTTGCCTGGAAACGTGTTCGAAACCCGCCACTTGGTGCTGCGATTTCTCTCAATTCCTTGTATGATACACGATCTAACCGTATAGAAACGAAGATCATAGATTGGTCTTTGATTTTTTTGCTCTTGGGTTTGAATTAATTTTGAATGGATTTGGGGAATTTAGTGTTTGAATTCGGAATGATATTGGCCATTGAAGGTTTGTAGTGGCGGCTCAGTCATAGGAATTAGATTTTCATATATGGTTTGCTAATGTATGGATATATAAGAAGAAGAAAAAACTACATAGTCTATATTAAATTTCCTAGGGACCATGTGTGTTTTGGGAAGAATTGAATGGTTTGTAAAAAGGGTAAGAGGCCAATAGCAATGAATGTTTTAATTTAATTTTATTTATCTTGAGAGCGCTCAAGGAAAGAAATGATATAATGGATGAATGTTAAACCTTAAATGGTAAACATTAATTGTAAATTAAAAGAAAAATATAGAAATTAAATTCACATGGTTTTTGGCAACAATTCAAACGAGCGGATAAGGAAAATTGAGAATGAAATGAATTTGCAATTTTAATTTATATAAGACATTTTACTTATGTTGCGGAACCCAACAATGCATGCATATCTTTTAATTAGTTTGTTTTCAAAGATTACACAAAAAAAAAAACAATGCATGCACATGCATGAAACAATGGGACAAAAATAATGCATTGCTTATATAAATATGCGTTATATTTTTAGTTTAATGACACTGTTTGTACATCAAAATCTCATTAACTTTATCCCAATTAATACTGTAATAAATTTAGATTTTATTTGTTTACTCAAAATAAATTTATTACTATTAATATTAAAAATCTCAGCTCGTAAATTAAAAATTGATTTCAAATATATAATTCCTTCTTGTGAAGTCGCATGATAAGCATTAAATTCATTTCTAAACTTATGACGGTACAACTCTTTCTGTAATATTCATTTTTAAACAACGAAGAAATTTTAACGCTAAGTATTCAAATCGGTTAGTAATGCAAATCACGTTTGTTTATAAATTTATGAAATGGTTCGCACCTATTGTTCAAGAATTAATAAAATCTCAAATATAAATATTTATTTTACATTGCACCTTAATTTAATTTATATTTTAAATCTCAAAATGAATAACATAAACTGATTTATAAAGTCAAATCAAAATTTACTATTTTGAGTATTCATTCATGAAATTTATTCATAAACAATTCAATTGTTATAAATCACCATTTATCTAATTACAAATTGTTTATTAGAAATAAAATGGAAATCATTCCTTAATACATCATAAAACTTGTAAAAATAATTTAATTTAAAAATGGAACTTTTATATTTTGATGCATTTTCTAACGAAATTTCCTAAAAATAAAATTTTAAATTGGTACATAAATTGCGGGTTGTTACAATCTCCCCCCCCCCCCCCCCCCACTTAAAATCTTTTCGTCCTCGAAAAGGAACGAAGCTAAAAGTTGTTTAATTAACCAACTAAATTTTCTTTTTATCTTTATTGGTTTCAATAATTTTATTAGTTGATTAACCTTTCAAATATATATAACTTTAATATATTCAAATATCATATTTTCCTAGCTTGGGTTATATATATATAATCACAAATACGTTAATTATAGACTCGGCACTCTCGACTCGTTCTAGGGCATTACTAACCCCATCTCTATCGAGTTTTCTCATTCTAGGATACTACCGATCCTATCTCTAATGAGTATTCTTCTATAGGATATTACTAATCCTACCTTTGATGAGTCTTTTGTTCAGTTCTAACGAGTTGTATCCCAAAGATTTTGAGCTAAACAGAACTCTGATACCAACTGTAAAGGCCCGATTATTTCCGCCCTATGGATCGACCATAAACCACATAAGTCTGACCCAAAAGTTGGAAATCCACGAATACTTTAACTTTGGCAATACAATACATTAGAACAATAACAGCAGACTTTTATTACATCATGATAATATAACATCAGAGTACAGAATATCAAAGTACATCGAAAAAATAAAATAATACAGCGGAAGATAAATTTTACATTATATTATACATTGCAGCGGAAGATTATCAAAAGCTCTGGACACAACCTTAAGCTTCGATCCAGGATCCTGCTAAAGAGATAAATATCTGCAAAAAGCTATTCGACTACCCGTGTGAAAAATATGGCACCCGAGTTTGCCAGTGAAACAAACTACAGGTCAGTCATGGGACTGGTATTAGAAATCTTAACTTAACTAATCTAAATAAAAGGCTAATCACAGGATCACGCCGCTAACGCGGAACGGGTTTACTCAATTGGATTGCCAGTGCACAAAATAAAGTAAATCGTTAAACAACGCAATGCTTTTTAGAAAAATGAAACCATTATAAGACTCAAGTCCCATCACACAATGCAACGCAAACCGGAGGATAGAGTTTTACCTTATAATGGTCAAAAAATGCTTGATACGATAAAAACGGATTTGATATTATTATTTGTGTATATATGTTTCAAAAACATTTCAATCATAATGTATCAATCATAGACGGCATAGTACCCCATCCTACTATGTCGCCATACTAGTTCTATAATCAAAATCGCAAGGTGTCGTATTGGAAATTGGTTTTCCATCATGAAATCGAGGCTAGGGATCATCCTCTCCGATTCGAGACACTCTAGCAAATGCCTCAGGATCACAGCTATGGGCAACCCTTGGATGCGGTAGGGCTGGTCCCCACCTAACGGTAGTGGATTAATTATGCTTGAACACACGTTTCCCAGTTCCTTTGAACCTCCATATGGCCACTAACAACCTATAAATCCGAGGTACCTCAATCCATCATCCACATAAGTAAAATGCCAGCCAGTTTAAGCACTGACACTACTCCTAGCTAGAAAGAAACGTGTGCACTCCCTACGGTCCATATCCCGTTTTTTGACTCATACAAGAGTGTGAGGCTCGCGAAGTCACGCTATACACAAAGCTATGCCTAAACAGGTTATGTTTTGATCATCAACCACAAGGCTCTACTTTTCAACAAAAGCCTTGATCCATGCATCTTAGCATGCCACATTGTCAATCCATACCATACCATTGATTCCTACCAATATATAACCTCTAAGCTCGTACGTCTCAAAGAAGGGTGTTAAACACTAAACAAATATATATTAAATAGAGTTCAACGAATACAGTATAAAGGAATACAACATCAGACATACAATCCATTTACAAGTTCGTTCTGGGTCTGAACGAAACTGGAGTCGCCTTATTCAGCCCCTCCCCCCCTCCATATGTCCAATACAGAGGTGAGGTGCTCGCATATCCGACAATCAACAAGTACGGCCGAACGGCTACCATTGAAGCCCTTTCAAGGTAGCTACTCCCATCATGGGTCTCAGTAGCAACACATCCATTCGATGTGAAGATCGTCGGTCTTCAATCACCGTCTTCAACTCTTTGACTTAGATCGACGTATGATCATTTGAAATTAGATTGAAATCGGACTTTTCAAATGATCCTCGCATATATATATATATATATATATATTTTAAAACCATTCCATATCGTTAGTAGGATTTAATAACAATTTATCGCTATGAAAATAACTATTTTCGTTTAACGACGCTTCAGGTCGATCGGCGGCCCTGGCGCTTTTTTCAATCAAACTTGATTTACACTTATCTTGAAATCTAACCATTGGATTTTAACAAAGCTTATATCGTCGGAAAGATCTCCCCAAACCGGTCCTAACGGTTTCAGTTTTGAGGAAATCCGATGGTCGGAACTTTCGGTATAATCTTTTGAAGTTACGATTTCAAATCGCGAACTGTAGCTGCGTGATTCGTTATATTTTAATTTATTTCAACATCTATTTCTTTTATATATATGAAATCATATATTACATCAAAATGTAATATTCCTTTTCTTTTGTCATTACATTAATGTAATCTTTAATCATTTTTGTATTACAATTGAAACAAAAATGTAATTTCTTTATTTATTGCACAAAGTTTTTTCTTTTATTTCAATACAATACTACATAAAAAAAAAATCTCTTATTTCAACACATATTTACATTGAAAATGTAACTTTCTATTTCAATGTTCATTTACCTTGGAAATATAACCTTTCATTTCAATATATTGTTATATTAAAAATGTAACTTTTATTTCATCCTTTATTTACATATAAAATGTAACTTTTATTTCATCCTTTATTTACATATAAAATGTAAATTTCTATTTAATCTTTCATTTACATATAGAATGTAAATTTCTATTAAACCCTTTTTATTTACGTGGAGAATGTAAATTCCTTTATTTCCTTTATTTACATTGAAAAATGTAAATTCTTTAATTCCCTTGGTCTACATGGAAAAATGTAAATTCTTTTATTTCTACTCTTTTTATTGTCCCTAGAACGACAATAAAAATACTTCTTTTAATTCTAAGATTTTTATTGAATAAAGAATGTCAATAAAAATGTCGTTTAAATCTATTTTTTCTTATTTACATCTAAAATGTAAATAAGAATATAACTTTTTAATCTATTCATTTATTTACATCTAAAATGTAAATAAAAATATACTTTTTAATTCTATGTTTCTACTTACATCTACAATGTAAATAAAAATGCACTTTTTATTTCTATGTTTTTTTTATTTCACATTTAACCGATAAGCAAAAATGTGACTTTTATTTCTCATGTCTTTTATTTACATGGATAATGTAAATAAAAATATTTCTTTCATTCATGTCTTTTATTTACATAGACTATGTAAATAAAAATATTTCTTTCATTTCTATGTTTTAGTTTCAAACTAGAATGTGAACAAAAAGTATAACTTCAAATGTATTCTTTTTATTCCTATGTTTCTATTTACATCTATAATGTAAATAAAAATGCACCTTTTTAATTCAAGTTTATATTCACATCTAAAATGTGAATAAAAATGTACCATTTATTTTCATGTTTTTATTTATATCTAAAATATAAATAAAAATATCCTTTTTCAATTCATGTTTTTATTATCTCTAAAATATAAATAAAAATGTCAACCTTTATAATCATGTTTCTAATGTCATATAAATGAATATTTTCTGTGTTAACATTTTTCTATAAACTCTAATATCATATAATTGAATATTTTATATGTTAACATTTTTCTATGTTTTTAAATATCATATAAAAGAGTATTTTATATGTAAACATTCCTAACCTTTCATATTAACATAAAAGGATATTTTAGAAATTAAATCAATTCTAACATTTGAACAAAACAAATAAAAAGGATAACTTTGTTTTTGTTCACAATTCTATTTCAACAAAAACATATAAAAGTGAGATATTTGTTTTGTCGACAACTCTAATTCAACAAAACACATATAAAGTGATATACTTGTCAACTCCACATTTTATAACTAAAATGTTATTTTTATTCATCTTTAACATTTTGTAACTAAAATGTTATTTTCCTTTATCTTAACATTTTATCACTAAAATGTTACTTTTCTCTATCATAGCATTTTATCATTAGAATGTTATTTTACTTTATCTTAACATTTTATCACTAAAATGTTACTTTTCTCTATCTTAACATTTTATAACTAAAATGTTATTTTACTTTATCTTAACATTTTATCACTAAAATGTTATTTTACTCTTTCTTAACATTTTATAACTAAAATGTTATTTTACTTTATCTTAACATTTTATCACTAAAATGTTATTTACTCTTTCTTAACATTTTATAACTAAAATGTTATTTTTCACTATCAAGACATTTCTTCATAAAATTGATGTTTTTAATTAACATGCCATTCTCTAAAAACGATGTTTTCTAATATCATATAAAGAATAATTTATATGTTAATCTTTTTCCATGAACTGTCTATGCATATAAAATTATAATTTATATGTTGGCCTTTTTCTATGAACTCTAATATCATATAAAAATGATATTTTATATGTTAATAATTTTCTATGCATTCTAATATTATGTAAATAATATTTTTCTATGTTAACATTTTCTATGCATTCTAATATTATATAAATAATATTTTTCTACTGCAACATTTTTATCCAATGTAACCTTTTATACTACAAATGTTATGTCACGACAAAAATGATGTATTTTTGGTTTCAATCTTTCTTTCACAACAAAATAAGATATTTGTTCTAATATGACATCGCTAACAAAAATGAGCTTTTTGTTCTACTATTACAACACTAACAAAAATGAGATTTTTGTTCTAAATAAACATCGCTAACAAAAAAGAGATTTTTATTATAATATTACAACACGAACAAAAATGAGATTTTTGTTCTAAATAAACATCGCTAACAAAAATGAGATTTTTGTTCTAATATTACAACACTAA
This sequence comes from Allium sativum, assembly GCA_030737875.1. NCBI lineage: Eukaryota > Viridiplantae > Streptophyta > Magnoliopsida > Asparagales > Amaryllidaceae > Allium > Allium sativum. The sequence continues at coordinate 737,050,252 of CM060919.1, read as the reverse complement.
CAAAAATGAGATTTTTGTTCTTAATAAACAGCTCTAACAAAAATGAGATTTTTGTTCTAATATTACAACACTAACAAAAATGAGGTTTTTGTTCTAAATAAACATCGCTAACAAAAATGAGATTTTTGTTCTAATATTACAACATTAACAAAAATGAGATTTTTGTTCTAAATAAACATCGCTAACAAAAATGAGATTTTTTGTTCTAATATTACAACACTAACAAAAATGAGATTTTTGTTCTGAATAAACATCGCTAACAAAAATGAGATTTTTGTTCTAATATTACAACACTAACAAAAATGAGATTTTTGTTCTAAATAAACATCGCTAAAAAAAATGAGATTTTTGTTCTAATATTACAACACTAACAAAAATGAGATTTTTTTTATTCTCAAAAGAGAATAACGCTAAAATTGTTCTTTTTATTCTAACAAGGCAATGACGCTACCAACATGTCATATTATAAAATGATTCATTTTTAATGTAAACTAGTTTTACATCAAAATGATCAATTCAATGTTAAACAAATACGCTACTAACATGTCATATTATAAAATGTGCCATTTTGTTTCTACAAAAATGCTATTAACACAAGAGTTATTTTCGTTTCCACAAATATAATATGAACAGAAGAATCATTTTTGTTTCAACAATTTTACTTTTACAAAATGCCAAATTTGTTTCAACTTAACTAATTAGACCAATATGTGTATTTGGTTTCAACTAAACTAACTAGACAAAATATGTTTCCTATGTAATCCAATGATAAATAAATGAATATTTGTTTATAAACAATTTTGTATGTATATTTATGATACATAAATGCATATTTTATTTGTAACAACTTCATATGTATATTAATGACACATAAATGTTTATTTTATTTATAAACAATTTTCTATTTATGTTAATGATACATAAATGCATATTTTATTTTTAAACAATTTTCTATGGTAACAAATGAGAAATCAAGAATGATTTATTTGTGTACAATTTGTATTCTACATAACAAATAAAAGAATGACAATTTTATTTGTTACAATTTCTAATATTACTTAACAAATAAAATGATAAGTTTATTTGTTAACAATTACTAATTAACATAAATGATATTTGGGTTTTAACTATTCTGTTTCAAATAATATGATAATTTGGTTTTGTTTAATCCAATTCAACAAAATGATAATTAGATTATTGTCTAATCCAATTCAACCAAAATGACAAATTTGATTATTGTCTAATCCAATTCAACCAAAATGACAAATTTGATTATTGTCTAATCTAATTTCAAACAAAGATGACAATTAAATCACAATAATCAATCGAATTAACGGATCGTCATAACAGCCACAACCGTAATTATCATCAAATCACGTACAATCATATACTGAACTTAACAAAAGAGGAATAATAACACAATTATAATTAATTAATTTTAATTATTTAAAAAGAAATAGAATTCTCACCAAACAATTCAGATCTGAAATTTATCCAAAATCTGATCTGCTCGTTTTGATTCTAGTCATTTATGTCGGGTAGATCTTGTATCTGCGATTCCAATGCAAGTTGTTTCGATTGAAGCTGAACTCGTATGAGAGAAATATGCTTGTTTAAACTTTCATTACATTGATGGATAATTAAATTTTAATTAGTTGGATAATTACATACTTAACCGTCTTTAATCCTCTTTCTTCTACGTTACAAACTACAGGAAGCCGAATCCAATTCGTTCAGAACCCAACTCCACAATCGCCGCCTCCTTGAAGCCATCGGATCCCGATCCGCCTTCGCCGCCTCGCACGCCGGAGCGCCACCCGTCAGCGCCGCCAAGGGGAGCCAGCTCGCGGGTCCCACCTTGCCTGGAAACGGGTTCGAAACCCGCCACTTGGTGCTGCGATTTCTCTCAATTCCTTGTATGATACACGATCTAACCGTATAGAAACGAAGATCATAGATTGGTCTTTGATTTTTTTACTTTTGGGTTTGAATTAATTTTGAATGGATTTGGGGAATTTAGTGTTTGAATTCGGAATGATATTGGCCATTTAAGATTTGTAGTGGCGGCTCGGTCATAGGAATTAGAGTTTCGTATATGGTTTGCTAATGTATGGATATATAAGAAGGAAAAAAAACTACATTGTCTATATTAAATTTCCTAGGGACCATGTGTGTTTTGGGAAGAATTGAATGGTTTGTAAAAAGGGTAAGAGGCCAATAGCAATGAGTGTCTTAATTTTATTTTATTTATCTTGAGAACGCTCAAGGAAAGAAATGATATAATGGATGAATGTTAAACCTTAAATGGTAAACATTAATTGTAAATTAAAAGGAAAATATAGAAATTAAATTCACATGGTTTTTGGCAATAATTCGAACGAGGGATAAGGCAAATTGAGAATGAAATGAATTTGCAATTTTAATTTTAATTTATACAAGACATTTTACTTATGTTGCGGGACCCAACAATGCATGCATATCTTTTAATTAGTTTGTTTTCAAAGATTACACAAAGAAACAACGCATGCACATGCATGAAACATTGGGACAAAAATAATGCATTGCTTATATGTATATGCGTTATATTCTTAGTTTAATGACACTGTTTGTACATCAAAATCTCATTAACTTTATCCCAATTAATACTATAATAAATTTAGATTTTAATGGTTTATTCAAAACAAATTTATTACTATTAATATTAAAAATCTCAACTCGTAAATTAAAAATTGATTTCAAATATATAATTTCTTCTTATAAAGTCGCATGATAAGCATTAAATTCATTTCTAAACTTATGACGGTACAACTCTTTCCATAATATTCATTTTTAAACAACGAAGAAATTTTAACGCTAAATATTCAAATCGGTTAGTAATGCAAATCACGTTTGTTTATAAATTTATGAAATGGTTCGCACCTATTGTTCAAGAATTAATAAAATCTCAAATATAAATATTTATTTTACATTGCACCTTAATTTAATTTATATTTTAAATCTCAAAATGAATAACATAAACTGATTTATACAGTCAAATCAAAATTAACTATTTTGAGTATTCATTCATGAAATTTATTCATAAACAATTCAATTGTTATAAATCACCATTTATCTAATTACAAATTGTTTATTAGAAATAAAATGGAAATCATTCCTTAATACATCATAAAACTTGTAAAAATAATTGAATTTAAAAATGGAATTGTTATATTTTGATGCATTTTCTAACGAAATTTCCTTAAAATAAAATTTTAAATTGGTACATAAATTGCGGGTTGTTACACGTGCCATGCATAAACCAATTCCAATCAATTCCATTCACATCCCAAACCAAATTCAAACAAATAAATCAATCAAACAAACCAAACATCCATGGTTTCAATCAAAAGTGTCGGGTGCTACTAAGCACCGTCTGCATCCAAATATATATTTAACTATAAACAAAATTAGATTGAGAAGTTTTCATCCAGAAGCTAAACCAATTCATCGCGATTCTTCTAATGTAGAAAATTCTTATTGTCGCGCTCGCTTTTGTGGTTACCCGCACTTGAATTCGCCTCTTTGGCTATAGAATTTGCATACGGCCTCCAATCTTCCCCAAACTTTGTCACTATCCTAAACGCACCATGAGACGACCCGAAATCCCGTTCAGACGGAGACAAGGGTTATCTTTGGAATATAACACAGAAATAGATAATAGCAGAACAAAATTAAATAAATACACCAGATAATGAACAACAAAATATACTGGATAAAAGTAATCATCAGAGTTACACAGTATACAGGATCTTACTTAGTACAAATACAGTTCAGCTATACATAAATGTCTACAGCGGAAAACAAACAAAATATGTACAATAGGAGCTGAACAGCATAAAAAGAGATAAATGATAGAATCCATCTTCAGCTACAGCTATCCAGAAAGAACCAGCTAAACCTGAATACAAGGCTGCCCGTGTAGAAAAAGGGGCACCCGAGTTTGAAAGTGAAACAAACTACGAGTCAGTCATGGGACTGGTATGAGAAATCCACTCAACACATATATAATTGGCTAATCACAGGACCACGCCACTTTCGTGGAACGGGTTTACTCCATTGGATTGCCAGTGCTTTAAAACAAATCTTTCTTTTAAACATCGCTATGCTTTTTAATAAAAATGAAGCCGTTATAAGACTCAGTTCCCATCACACAATGCAACGCAAACCGGAGGATAGAGTTTTTACCTTATAACGCCCAAAATATGCTTGATACGAATAAAACAAAGGCATTTGATATTATTGCTAGTGTTTATGTGTTTTGAAAACAATTTTAAATCATAACTATCAATCATAGACGGCATGGGTACCATATATCATGTCGCCATATATATATACAATCAAAAACGCACGATGTCGTATTTGGAAATTGGATTTCCGTCATGAACCAAGGCAAAAGATAGTCCTTACCGAATTCGAGACAATCTAGCCCATGTCTCCGGAACAGCCGAAACTGCCCCATGGAGCGACAGGGCCGGTCCACAAGGAGTGGATTATAGTGCCTGAACAATACGTTCCTCCGCCCTTTGGGGCGTAAATGAGCCAACGAATGACTCCATCGGACCCGGATCGTCCGATCAAACCGAGGCGCCTCGCAACAGCAACAACCACATAGGTGAAAAGTATATAAATGTCAGGGCTGGTAGGTCACTGACACCACCCTAGCTAGAAAGAAACGCATGTCCTCCCTGAGGTCCTTCTCCCGTTTCTGGTTCATACCGGGGTGTGAGGCTCGCGAATTCACGTTATACACAAAGCTACGCCACACAGGCGGTGCTTTGATCATCACCACAAGACTTTGCTTTTCAACAGAAGCCCTGATCACTGCATCTTAGCATGCCACACAGGCAATTCATGCCATGCGACTGATGTCAATCGATATACAACCTCTGAGCTCGTGCGTTTCAGAGAAGGGCGTTAAGCAAAAGAATAAATTCTCCGCCGCCAAACAGATGTATATTTGATAGAGATCAATCAACACAGAATAAAATCCAATGTCAGACACACAGTCCATTTACAAGTCCGTTCTGGGTCTGAACGAAACCGGAGGCACTAAATACCTCGCAAACCCATCGATTACCACGTACGTCTGGACGATCACCACTCATTATCCATATTTCGGGATGCCTCCCAATCAGGACCTCGGTTACCATCCAAACGAGGTGAAGATCTCCGGTCTTCGACCATCGTCTTCATCTTCGACTTTTAATCGTCGGTCAATTATTTGAAATGAGAATTAACTCGGCCTTTTCAAATAATTTACGTATATTTAGAATTTCAAATCAATTTATTTCAATGGTTAAATTATTTGACAACACCAATTTTGTTCTTTAATGTAATTTTCACACCAAACACATTCAACCATCAAAAGCCACATAAATCGAGCAAATTCAGTTTATTTTCATTCCATATCATTTATAATATTTTATAACGATTTATCGCTATTTTTATTTATTTTAAAATAGCCCATATATTCAAAACGACGCTTCGGGCCATAACGCAGTCGTGGCGCTATTTTTCTTCAGATTTGATTTACACATATCTGAAAATCTAACCGTTGGATCTTCACAAAATTTACATCATTAGAAAGGTCTTTTCAAAGCGAATCCAACGGTTCCAGTTTCGGGAAAAATTCGACGGTCGGATCTCCCGGTACAATCGTTTGAATTTTCGATTTCGAAATACGAACTGCAGCGTCGTTATTCGATTAAATATATAATTATATTTATATATATATAAATATAATCGCTTCTGGCGCTGTTTTTCATCAGATTTGAATTAAACATTCCAGACAATCCAACCATTGGATTTTTACAAGGTTGGTGCCGTTGGAAAGATAATTCCAAGGCGAACCCGACGGTTGAGGTTTCGGGAAAATCCAATGGTCGGATTTCCTGCATTAGTTGTTTGAAATCACGGTTTCAAAATACGAACTGCACGGCCTCGTTTCGTTTTAATTTTATTTATATTTATATATTTATATAAATATAGTTCATTCAATGATTTCAATATCGTTTTCACATCAAATATTTCACTAACGCCTTAAATTTTTGGAAAATTTCGCCATAACCTCCCCTACACCGGGAGCATCGGGAAATCGCAAATAGCTTTCCCGGTCCTTCTAATCTCAAAAAGAAAAAGAAAAAGCCAAGCGGCTAGCCAACAGGCTCATAAAATCATCACCCAAACAAAACAGTAAATGTGTACCTATTTGTCGGGCACAAAATTTTATTCCTCTTCTCTAGCCCCTTTGCTATAACCTGTTCAATGAATATGCATACACATATATATACAGTTCTTATCATTTATCATTTTCTATTCAACTTCATATTTGATTTCTATTTGTTTTAAAAACACCATTCATTCTAATGTTACATACATAGGTGCAAATCATTTCATTAGCTAATTAATGAATATTTCAACTCATATATGTTTATTTTGAACAAGTGGCTATTTTTAACACTTTACATTTCAACGATTCATGCATACAATAAAATGTGATTTTTATTGTAAAACAATTCATTTCAAAAACTCTATTATTTTATATATTTCATATTGGTGATAAAAATAGGATTTTTCTTATGAAACAATTTCTTTCAAAACGAGATTATTTTACACAGTTCATATAGTCGATAAAAGGTGATTTTTATTATCAAACAATTTATTTCAAAATATGAATACCATTCAACACATGAATCTCAAATCAACGAATGAATATCGATTCAACACATGAAGGTTTTCTATAGTTTCTATATATAGATAGAAATGTGATTTTTATATTTAAAACGCGAATACCATTCAACACATGAATTTCTAATCAACGAATGAATATCAATTCAACACATGAAGGTTTTCTATAGTTTCTATATATAGATAGAAATGTGATTTTTATATTTAAAACGCGAATACCATTCAACACATGAATTTCTAATCAACGAATGAATATCAATTCAACACATGAAGGTTTTCTATAGTTTCTATATATAGATAGAAATGTGATTTTTATATTTAAAACGCGAATACCATTCAACACATGAATTTCTAATCAACGAATGAATATCAATTCAACACATGAAGGTTTTCTATAGTTTCTATATATAGATAGAAATGTGATTTTTATATTTAAAACGCGAATACCATTCAACACATGAATTTCTAATCAACGAATGAATATCAATTCAACACATGAAGGTTTTCTATAGTTTCTATATATAGATAGAAATGTGATTTTTATATTTAAAACGCGAATACCATTCAACACATGAATTTCTAATCAACGAATGAATATCAATTCAACACATGAAGGTTTTCTATTCAATGAATAAATATAGTTTAAGCAAATGAAAATAATTCAAACACACGAATATTATTCAAAATTTCGGCAGCATAACGGCAGGGTAGTTAAAACCGGGACCGTCCCTAGTACGGCTCCTCGCTCTACCTTAAAACCTCGCGGTTTTTGACAATGGGGATCATGCATCTAGTCCGCACGCAGGCGGCATGTATATATTTATTTCATTTCCACAAACTAATCCTATGTGGTTTCAACCAAATATTTCTCAACCACAAATGGGTATTTTTCAACCACAATCAATCAATATCAACCACAAACAATCCCAAACAATCATTCGCTATCAATCAATTTTCATAACAATTTCAATCAATAAATATCGTCCATGGTTTGTGGACGAGGGGGCGTATATATATATATATTATATATAGCAATTCACTTTTGTTTCAACACATATATATATATATAGAAAAAGAAATTGAAGAGTGAGAAATTCTCACCAATAGCTATCCAATACCACGACTGTTCCTTTATAGAAATCTTCGCCAATCTCGCCTTTTGTCGCTTTCGTTGCCCGTATTCTCTACATATGTAAAAATCGAATTTTTACTATGCTATTCAATATATAAAAATCGGAATTTTTTTTTTTACTTCGTTATTCCATATATAAAAAATCATATTTTTATTATGCTTCGATGTTCAATATATAAAAATCATATCTTACATCTTCTACTTAATAAAAATTCTGTCTTTTCTATTTTAAAGATCTGATCTATTCTATTCTAAAAATCTGATCTTTCTATCCAAGTTCAAATCTTTTTCTTTTTAAAGTTCAAATCTTTTTCTTTTTATATCTTAAAATAAAATCAGTTTTTAAACCTTTTAAAAAATCAGTTTTTAAACCTTTTAAAAATCAGTTTTTAAACCTTTTAAAAATCAGTTTTTAAACCTTTTAAAAATCAGTTTTAAACCCTTTTAAGAATTTTCAGAATTAAAATAAAATAAAAAAAAATAAAAAAAAATCAAACAACTTACTGTGTCTGCGCAGAAGGGGGGGGTCGTCAGGGTCGGCGGCAAGAGGAGGAGCAGGCGGTGGCTTCAGTGGTCTCGAACGAGGCCTCGCGAATTGGGCGTCGCGATGGCTTCGGGGGGGCGGATGCGTCGCGAGGGGAGGGTTCGGGTGCGTCGCGAGGGGAGGGTTCGGGTGCGTCGAGGTGGAGAGGAGCGGGATCGGAGGGTGGAGCGGGGCACGGCGGTTGTGGGTCGTCAGGGCGGTGGCGCCATCGTCGATTGTTTTAGGGTTTTTTTTTCTTTTATTCGTTTGACTGTCGGTTGACCAAGAAGGAAAGGGGAGGGAGAGAATATAGGGGGATTTAATTATTTATTTTATTTAATTTCTATTTAAAAGTTGACTTTTTTATTCGAAGTCGAAATGGGACCCACCGACTGTCGTCCCTAGCGTTCTACCCCCATTTCGAACACAATGGGATATGTATCGTAAGCTGAGTTGAACGTTTTGATCAGTTTCCGTTGAGTTTACATTTAAATCACTATATTGAATTTTAAACGTACATTTCAAATTACCGGGGTCACATACTAACTAGAAAAATTCCAGAAAAATATTTTCTAGCATCGTATTGACCATACGGTCCTAACAAAACTAGTTTCGTCGAATTCTGAGACTGTTTGAAAAATTGCCATTTTCCAGTCGATTAAAATCAACTAAAACTGGTCAAACGCGTTTTCTTTTTCCACGCTCACATATTGATTCGAAAAATTATGAAATTTGAAACCTAGCAATAACTTGACACTGCGGATCCAACAAAAGTGGATTCGTCGAAATCCGAGGTCGTTTGCAAAATGTCTATTTTTAAGGGCCTGAATTCCATAGCGACTATTCAGAATTTTCAACTGGACATATCTTTTGATTCCCGCTATGAAATTTCGATTGGTCGGATTCGTTAGAAAGATATTACCAATTAGATCCTAATGTTTTTGGTTTCACTAAAATCCGGATTGTTTTGCACCCGATACAGTCCGACAAAGTTTGAATTCAATTTTTGAAACTGCAGCGCCTTTTCTAGCCATGTTTATAAATATAATTAATTATATTCTTTTTCAATTGTTGATTCAAACTCAGTTTTCATCGCCATTATTTAAAATATTTATTTTAAATATTTAAAATCAATTATTTTAGCCAATTTAAAAAATTTAAATTGGTTCAGATTTTCTGGGTCGTTACAATCTCCCCCACTTAAAACTTTTCGTCCCCGAAAAGGAACAAAGTCGAAAGTGGTTTGATAAATCTACAATCACACAACACAACAACCAATCCAATTGTTTTTAATCTTCCAAAAATATACTAATTAATCTCCATACTCTTTTCAAAATCATTCAGCCTATAGAATTTAAAAGTGCACATCCATGAAAAGAAAATTACAACAGATTAAAGAATTAAATGGTAATGCAAAGTATGGTAAATGTACCTTGCACCGGAGTCAATCAGAGATATCTACTCGGCATCTAGGATAAGCCTTCTGAATGCTCTCCTCAGTTTCTCAAGTACAATCTCGCGGATCTCCACTCCATTGCACTTTGACTAAGTGAACCTTCTTGTTCCTCAGCTCTTTGGTTTCTTTGCCGATAATCTTTAGCGGCTCACGTCTCACGGCTAATTCTGGAGTAATTTCAATGTCCTGTTGAGCTGCTTCTTCCACGATCAAGTCTGGATCATGAACGTGCTTTCGAAGTTGAGATATATGAAATACATCATGAACTCCAGGCAACCAATCAGGCAGTTTGACCCGGTAAGCGAGAGTTCCGATCCGTTCCAGAATAGGAAACGGACCAATGAATTTGGGCGCTAACTTTCCAGTTTTACCGAACCGGATAACTCCTCTCATCGGCGATACTTTCAAATATACATAGTCACCAACTTCAAAGGATATATCTCTTCTTCTTCTATCGGCATAGCTCTTTTGTCGGCTTTGAGCGGCGAGTAATCGCTTCTTAATAAAATCGACTTTGTCGGCAGCTTCTCGAATCATATCAGGCCCTAACACAAGTCTATTTCCAGGCTCGACCCAACAAGCAGGAGATCGGCACGGCCTACCATACAATGCTTCGAATGGCGACATTGTCAGACTCGCCTGGTAGCTGTTGTTATAAGAGAATTCAGCCAAATGCAGATGGTCTTCCCATGATCCACCAAAATCAAGAACACAAGCCCGCAATAGATCTTCTAAAATACGATTCACCCTCTCAGTCTGACCGTCTGTCTGAGGATGATAAACGGTGCTCAAGTTTAACTTGGTTCCCAGCTCGACTTGAAATGCCTCCCAGAATTTGCTAGCGAATATCGTATCTCTATCACTCACTATACTGAGCGGCACTCCGTGTAGTCTAACTATTTCCCTGAAGTATATCTGCGCCAGACTCTGAGCAGTTCTGTTTGATCTGACAGGTATAAAATGGGCGGTCTTCGTGAAATGATCTACGATCACCCAAATACTGTCATTTCCTTTTCTGGTTCTGGGCAGACCATCGATGAAATCCATAGAAATATGTTCCCACTTCCAGCCAGGAACTTCTAGCGGTTGTAATAATCCAGCTAGTTTCTGTTGGTCGCTCTTGACTAGCTGGCAAGTAGGGCATCGGCTAACATATAAGGAAATGTCCCTTTTCATTGACTTCCACCAGAAAGTGCGTTTGATGTCATTATACATTTTGCTTACTCCCGGATGGATACTGAGTTTTGACTTGTGGCATTCATCCAGAACTTCTTTTCGAAGCTCAGGAATGTTAGGGACACAGATTCGACCTTTGAGCCTTAAAATCCCATCATTGTCTACTTGAAAACACGAGGGTTCGCCTTGTTGAATTATCCCTCTGATCTTCTGAATGAAGTGATCATCTTCTTGAAGAGCAGATATTTTATCTAGCAATGAAGTCGTGATAATAAAACTGGCGATCATTTCATTCTTTCGGCTTAACGCATCAGCCACGACATTGGCTTTTCCTGGAGTGTATAGAATTTCAAAATCATATGTGGCAAGAAACTCCAGCCAACGTTGCTGTCTCAGATTCAGGTCTTTCTGAGTGAACAGATACTTTAACGACTGGTGATCTGTAAACAGTTCAAATCTCTCACCCAGAAGATAGTGTCTCCAGATTTTCAAAGCGAATACTATCGCCAATAACTCAAGATCATGAGTTACATAGTTCTTCTCGTGCGGCTTCAGTTGACGGCTAGCATAGGCGATGACTTGGCCTCTTTGCATTAACACTGCGCCAAGGCCTTCTCTAGAAGCATCAGTCCAGACCTTTAAATCCTGGTTGCCATCGATGATGGTTAACACTGGAGCTGTGGTTAATCTCAACTTTAGCTCTTCGAAAGCCTCCTCACTCTCTTGAGTCCATTTGAATTTAGAATGCTTTTTTGTAAGCTTCGTTAAGTGACCAGATATCTTAGAAAAGTCTTTAACGAACTTTCGATAATAGCTAGCCAATCCGAGAAAACTGCGGACTTCTGTGGGGGTGCTGGGCTGTTTCCAGTTCTGAATAGCTGTGATTTTACTTGGATCCACAGCAATTCCTTCTTTCGATACGACGTGGCCCAGAAATTTTACTTCATCTTGCCAGAAGATACATTTGGAAAATTTGGCTTTTAATACATTTCGTTTGAGAATTTCCAAAACCTGTTCCAGATGCTTTTCATGTTCGGCTTTTGATTTAGAGAAGATTAGAATATCGTCAATAAAAACCAGAACAAATTTATTCAATACTCCTCTGAATACTCTGTTCATTAGATCGACGAAGTAAGCGGGAGCGTTACATAAGCCGAATGGCATTACTAACCACTCGTAGAATAAGTCGGGGCCTCTGAACGCTGTCATTGGAACACACTCTTCGGCAATTCGAAGTTGATGGAATCCTGTAGCTAGGTCCATTCGTGAGAATACTTGTGCTCCATTTAATCGATCCAACAAATCATCAATCCGCGGCAATGGATATTTGTTCTTTATCGTCTGCTTGTTCAGATCACGATAGTCCACACATAGCCGTAGAGTACCGTCAGATTTTGGGACAAAAACCACTGCTGCTCCCCAATCAGAGAAACTAGGTCTGATCAGACCCTTCCATACTAGCTGTCGTGTTTGATTGTCTAATGCCTCTTTCTCTTTCAAGGACATTCTTCGAATAGCGTGAACTACTGGCCTTGCATTGGGAATTAAATCAATCTTGAAATCTATTTCTCTCTGCAGAGGTAAGCGAACAACTTCTTCGAACACATCCGCATAGTTTTTAACAACAGGAATGTCTTTGATGAGGTCAGGAATATTCTCTGCGACCTCAGGGATATTTTCTATTTGAGCTGGAGAAACATCGAGAGCTGACCAGAAATCTTTTCTATTTGAAGTCGGGCCTTCACATGGTATGGTTATATAATTCCCCGATTGGGCCTTTGCTTTAACCACTCTCTCGGCGCATTTAACTTCAGCTTCATATCTAGTTAGCCAATCCAATCCCAGAATAAGATCGAATTCATTAAAATTCATGACGATAGAGACAATAGGGAATTTATAGCAAGAAAAAGAGATAGGTACTGCACAAATCCAACTGAGATTGATGGAACCTCCAACTGGATTTTGGACAGTCGTTGGCTCTTTGAGCTTTCTCAAATTCAAATCCAACTTCTTGACTGCACTCTTTGCAATAAAGCTTCGCGACGCGCCTGTGTCAAACAGTACTTTAACTGAAACGTTTTTGACATTGAGCGTGCCTTCTAAAACATCAGACCTTCCCTGACTATCTGAGGGTGCTGAGGTTTCTGCTACTTCATTTACCTGAGCCTCCTTGGTTGCCCTTAACAGCCGGCAATCCTGCTTTATATGGCCAAACCGATGGCAAATGCTGCATTCTCTGGTCTCTTGAAACTTTTTCTTTGACTTCGGTTCACTCTTCTTTAGTTTCTTTAAAGATCTGCATTTTCCTTGCAAATGCCCTTGCTTATGGCAGTTATTGCATGTGGCGGTCGTTACTAGTTCTTTTTCGGATCTGGCCCTTTTTTGGTTTGCCTTGGGCTTCTTACTGACCTCAGACCTCTTACTGGCTTCTGGAATATCAGTTTCCGACTCTTCTTTGTCACTAGAACAAACTTCTTCTTCGTCGCGCAACATCCCTTTCTTATGGAGATCTTCATACTGATAAGCCATATAAATCATTTCAGAGAAAGGAAGCTTCACATGCCCAATACTTTATCCTGGTATTTCCTTTGAAGCCCATGAATAAATCTCAGATTTTTCCTCTTTGGATCTTGAATCAGATGAGGAGCAAAGTGAGCAAGTTCGTTGAATTTCTTATGATATTCGGGAATGGTCATGTCACCTTGTATCAGATAAGAAAATTCATCGCATAATCGCTCAGTTGCTTCGGGAGGAGTAAATCTTTCTAAGAAAATCACTTTGAATTCGTCCCAGGTGATATCACCTTCTGGATTATCTTTAATAACAGAATCCCACTAGAATAAAGCTTCGTCTTTGAGTGCCCAGGAGGCCAGTAATCTTCTCTGGTCATCCCTAAGCTTTAATGCTTCGAAGATTTTCTCAGCCGAACGAATCCAAGCTTGTGTTTTCATAATTGCTTCTTCTCCCATAAAGGGTTTTCCACCCAGATTTCTATATTTCATGAATAGAGCTTCTATATCCGGGTCAGTACTACTTCTTCTATTTCTGGCACTCATTTTCTAGTTCTTCTGCAAATAGCAGATCAAGTGTCAGGTCAACAGAAAAGATATTTCAAAATATAGAGACAAATACTTGAATGTAAATGTGTCTATCGATGTGTTATTTCTTTCTGCTACTCATACTAGGATATTTCTGATCCTATCTGTATGGAGTTACCCGTCCTAGAACACTACTGATTCTATTTCTGACGAGTTCGTTAATATGTTATATTCCAGAACTAAGCTTAACCAAAGCTCTGATACCACGTTGGGACGACCCGAAATCCCGTTCAGACGGAGACAAGGGTTATCTTTGGAATATAACACAGAAACAGATAATAGCAGAACAAAATTAAATAAATACACCAGATAATGAACAACAAAATATACTGGATAAAAGTAATCATCAGAGTTACATAGTATACAGGATCTTACTTAGTACAAATACAGTTCAGCTATACATAAATGTCTACAGCGGAAAACAAACAAAATATGTACAATAGGAGCTGAACAGCATAAAAAGAGATAAATGATAGAATCCATCTCCAGCTCCAGCTATCCAGAAAGAACCAGCTAAACCTGAATACAAGGCTGCCCATGTAGAAAAAGGGGCACCCGAGTTTGAAAGTGAAACAAACTACGAGTCAGTCATGGGACTGGTATGAGAAATCCACTCAACACATATATAATTGGCTAATCACAGGACCACGCCACTTTCGTGGAACGGGTTCACTCCATTGGATTGCCAGTGCTTTAAAACAAATCTTTCTTTTAAACATCGCTATGCTTTTTAATAAAAATGAAGCCGTTATAAGACTCAGTTCCCATCACACAATGCAACGCAAACCGGAGGATAGAGTTTTTACCTTATAACGGCCAAAATATGCTTGATACGAATAAAACAAAGGCATTTGATATTATTGCTAGTGTTTATATGTTTTGAAAACAATTTCAAATCATAACAATCAATCATAGACGGCATGGGTACCATATATCATGTCGCCATATATATATACAATCAAAACCGCACGATGTCGTATTTGGAAATTGGATTTCCGTCATGAACCAAGGCAAAAGATAGTCCTTACCGAATTCGAGACAATCTAGCCCATGTCTCCGGAATAGCCGCAACTGCCCCATGGAGCGACAGGGCCGGTCCACACGGAGTGGATTATAGTGCCTGAACAATACGTTCCTCCGCCCTTTGGGGCGTAAATGAGCCAACGAATGACTCCATCGGACCCGGATCGTCCGATCAAACCGAGGCGCCTCGCAACAGCAACAACCACATAGGTGAAAAGTATATAAATGTCAGGGCTGGTAGGTCACTAACACCACCCTAGCTAGAAAGAAACGCATGTCCTCCCTGAGGTCCTTCTCCCGTTTCTGGTTCATACCGGGGTGTGAGGCTCGCGAATTCACGTTATACACAAAGCTACGCCACACAGGCGGTGCTTTGATCATCACCACAAGACTTTGCTTTTCAACAGAAGCCCTGATCACTGCATCTTAGCATGCCACACAAGCAATTCATGCCATGCGACTGATGTCCATCGATATACAACCTCTGAGCTCGTGCGTTTCAGAGAAGGGCGTTAAGCAAAAGAATAAATTCTCCGCCGCCAAACAGATGTATATTTAATAGAGATCAATCAACACAGAATAAAATCCAATGTCAGACACACAGTCCATTTATAAGTCCGTTCTGGGTCAGAACGAAACCGGAGGCACTAAATACCTCGCAAACCCATCGATCACCACGTACGTCTGGACGATCACCACTCATTATCCATATTTCGGGATGCCTCCCAATCAGGACCTCGGTTACCATCCAAACGAGGTGAAGATCTCCGGTCTTCGACCATCGTCTTCATCTTCGACTTTTAATCGTCGGTCAATTATTTGAAATGAGAATTAACTCGGCCTTTTAAAATAATTTACGTATATTTAGCATTTCAAATCAATTTATTTCAATGGTTAAATTATTTGACAACACCAATTTTGTTCTTTAATGTAATTTTCACACCAAACACATTCAACCATCAAAAGCCACATAAATCGAGCAAATTCAGTTTATTTTCATTCCATATCATTTATAATATTTTATAACGATTTATCGCTATTTTTATTTATTTTAAAATAGCCCATATATTCAAAACGACGCTTCGGGCCATAACGCGGCCGTGGCGCTGTTTTTCTTCAGATTTGATTTACACATATCTGAAAATCTAACCGTTGGATCTTCACAAAATTTACATCATTAGAAAGGTCTTTTCAAAGCGAATCCAACGGTTCCAGTTTCGGGAAAATCCGACGGTCGGATCTCCCGGTACAATTGTTTGAATTTTCGATTTCAAAATACGAACTGCAGCGTCGTTATTCGATTAAATATATAATTATATTTATATATATATAAATATAATCGCTTCTGGCGCTGTTTTTCATCAGATTTGAATTAAACATTCCAGACAATCCAACCGTTGGATTTTTACAAGGTTGGTGCCGTTGGTAAGATTATTCCAAGGCGAACCCGACGGTTGAGGTTTCGGGAAAATCCAATGGTCGGATTTCCCGCATTAGTTGTTTGAAATCACGGTTTCAAAATACGAACTGCACGGCCTCGTTTCGTTTAATTTTATTTATATTTATATATTTACATAAATATAGTTCATTCAATGATTTCAATATCGTTTTCACATCAAATATTTCACTAACGCCTTAAAATTTTGGAAAATTTCGCCATAACCTCCCCTGCACCGGGAGCATCGGGAAATCGCAAATAGCTTTTCCGTTCCTTCTAATCTCAAAAAGAAAAAGAAAAAGCCAAGCGGCTAGCCAACAGGCTCATAAAATCGTCACCCAAACAAAACAGTAAATGTGTACCTATTTGTCGGACACAAAATTTTATTCCTCTTCTCTAGCCCCTTTGCTATAACCTGTTCAATGAATATGCATACACATATATATACAGTTCTTATCATTTATCATTTTCTATTCAACTTCATATTTGATTTCTATTTGTTTTAAAAACACCATTCATTCTAATGTTACATACATAGGTGCAAATCATTTCATTAGCTAATTAATGAATATTTCAACTCATATATGTTTATTTTGAACAAGTGGCTATTTTTAACACTTTACATTTCAACGATTCATGCATACAATAAAATGTGATTTTTATTGTAAAACAATTCATTTCAAAAACACTATTATTTTATATATTTCATATTGGTGATAAAAATAGGATTTTTCTTATGAAACAATTTCTTTCAAAACGAGATTATTTTACACAGTTCATATAGTCGATAAAAGGTGATTTTTATTATCAAACAATTTATTTCAAAATATGAATACCATTCAACACATGAATCTCAAATCAACGAATGAATATCGATTCAACACATGAAGGTTTTCTATAGTTTCTATATATAGATAGAAATGTGATTTTTATATTTAAAACGCGAATACCATTCAACACATGAATTTCTAATCAACGAATGAATATCAATTCAACACATGAAGGTTTTCTATAGTTTCTATATATAGATAGAAATGTGATTTTTATATTTAAAACGCGAATACCATTCAACACATGAATTTCTAATCAACGAATGAATATCAATTCAACACATGAAGGTTTTCTATAGTTTCTATATATAGATAGAAATGTGATTTTTATATTTAAAACGTGAATACCATTCAACACATGAATTTCTAATCAACGAATGAATATCAATTCAACACATGAAGGTTTTCTATAGTTTCTATATATAGATAGAAATGTGATTTTTATATTTAAAACGCGAATACCATTCAACACATGAATTTCTAATCAACGAATGAATATCAATTCAACACATGAAGGTTTTCTATAGTTTCTATATATAGATAGAAATGTGATTTTTATATTTAAAACGCGAATACCATTCAACACATGAATTTCTATTCAACGAATGAATATCAATTCAACACATGAAGGTTTTCTATTCAATGAATAAATATAGTTTAAGCAAATGAAAATAATTCAAACACACGAATATTATTCAAAATTTTGGCAGCATAACGGCAGGGTAGTTAAAACCGGGACCGTCCCTAGTACGGCTCCTCGCTCTACCTTAAAACCTCGCGGTTTTTGACAATGGGGATCATGCATCTAGTTCGCACGCAGGCGGCATGTATATATTTATTTCATTTCCACAAACTAATCCTATGTGGTTTCAACCAAATATTTCTCAACCACAAATGGGTATTTTTCAACCACAATCAATCAATATCAACCACAAACAATCCCAAACTATCTTTCGCTATCAATCAATTTTCACAACAATTTCAATCAATAAATATCGTCCATGGTTTGTGCACGAGGGGGCGTATATATATATATATATATATATATATATATATATATTATACATAGCAATTCACTTTTGTTTCAACACACACACACATATATATATATAGAAAAAGAAATTGAAGAGTGAGAAATTCTCACCAATAGCTATCCAATACCACGACTCTTCCTTTATAGAAATCTTCGCCAATCTCGCCTTTTGTCGCTTTCGTTGCCCGTATTCTCTACATATGTAAAAATCGAATTTTTACTATGCTATTCAATATATAAAAATCGAATTTTTTTTTACTTCGTTATTCCATATATAAAAAATCATATTTTTATTATGCTTCGATGTTCAATATATAAAAATCATATCTTACATCTTCTACTTAATAAAAATTCCGTCTTTTCTATTTTAAAGATCTGATCTATTCTATTCTAAAAATCTGATCTTTCTATCCAAGTTCAAATCTTTTTCTTTTTAAAGTTCAAATCTTTTTCTTTTTAAAGTTCAAATCTTTTTCTTTTTATATCTTAAAATAAAATCAGTTTTTAAACCTTTTAAAAAATTAGTTTTTAAACCTTTTAAAAATCAGTTTTTAAACCTTTTAAAAATCAGTTTTAAACCCTTTAAAAATCAGTTTTAAACCCTTTTAAAATCAGTTTTAAACCCTTTAAAAATCAGTTTTAAACCCTTTTAAGAAATTTCAGAATTAAAAAAAATAAAAAATAAAATAAAATAAAATCAAACAACTTACTGTGTCTGCGCAGAAGGGGGGGGTCGTCAGGGTCGGCGGCAAGAGGAGGAGCAGGCGGTGGCTTCAGTGGTCTCGAACGGGGGCTCGCGAATTGGGCGTCGCGATGGCTTCGGGGGGGAGGGGGGCGGATGCGTCGCGAGGGGAGGGTTCGGGTGCGTCGAGGTGGAGAGGAGCGGGATCGGAGGGTGGAGCGGGGCACGGCGGTCGTGGTTCGTCAGGGCGGTGGCGCCATCGTCGATTGTTTTAGGGTTTTTTTTCTTTTATTCGTTTGACTGTCGGTTGACCAAGAAGGAAAGGGGAGGGAGAGAATATAGGGGGATTTAATTATTTATTTTATTTAATTTCTATTTAAAAGTTGACTTTTTTATTCGAAGTCAAAATAGGACCCACCGACTGTCGTCCCTAGCGTTCTACCCCCATTTCGAACACAATGGGATATGTATCGTAAGCTGATTCGAACGTTTTGATCAGTTTCCGTTGAGTTTACATTTAAATCACTATATTGAATTTTAAACGTACATTTCAAATTACCGGGGTCACATACTAACTAGAAAAATTCCAGAAAAATATTTTCTAGCTTCGTATTGACCATACGGTCCTAACAAAACTAGTTTCGTCGAATTCTGAGACCGTTTGAAAAATTGCCATTTTCCAGTCGATTAAAATCAACTAAAACTGGTCAAACGCGTTTTCTTTTGCCACGCTCACATATTGATTCGAAAAATTATGAAATTTGAAACCTAGCAATAACTTGACACTGCGGATCCAACAAAAGTGGTTTCGTCGAAATCCGAGGTGGTTTGCAAAATGTCTATTTTTAAGGGCCTGAATTCCATAGCGACTATTCAGAATTTTCAACTGGACATATCTTTTGATTCCCGCTATGAAATTTCGATTGGTCGGATTCGTTAGAAAGATATTACCAATTAGATCCTAATGTTTTTGGTTTCACTAAAATCCGGATTGTTTTGCACCCGATACAGTCCGACAAAGTTTGAATTCAATTTTCGAAACTGCAGCGCCTTTTCAAGCCCTGTTTATAAATATAATTAATTATATTCTTTTTCAATTGTTGATTCAAACACAGTTTTCATCGCCATTATTTAAAATATTTATTTTAAATATTTAAAATCCATTATTTTAGCCAATTTAAAATTTTTAAATTGGTTCAGATTTTCTGGGTCGTTACATTCATGAAATTTATTCATAAACAATTCAACTGTTATAAATCACCATTTATCTAATTACAAATTGTTTATTAGAAATAAAATGGAAATCATTCCTTAATACATCATAAAACTTGTAAAAATAATTGAATTTAAAAATGGAATTGTTATATTTTGATGCATTTTCTAACGAAATTTCCTTAAAATAAAATTTTAAATTGGTACATAAATTGCGGGTTGTTACACGTGCCATGCATAAACCAATTCCAATCAATTCCATTCACATCCCAAACCAAATTCAAACAAATAAATCAATCAAACAAACCAAACATCCATGGTTTCAATCAAAAGTGTCGGGTGCTACTAAGCACCGTCTACATCCAAATATATATTTAACTATAAACAAAATTAGAGTGAGAAGTTTTCATCCAGAAGCTAAACCAATTCATCGCGATTCTTCTAATTTAGAAAATTCTTATTGTCGTGCTCGCTTTTGTGGTTACCCGCACTTGAATTCGCCTCTTTGGCTATAGAATTTGCATCCGGCCTCCAATCTTCCCCAAACTTTGTCACTATCCTAAACGCACCATTCCGGACAACTTTTGCCCAGTGGACTTTCTTCCAAACTGCACCAATTCACCGGAAATCTCGAAAAACAGTAGAAGATCCGCGATCTTCGGACGCGTTTTCCAGGCAGGTCCGCAATCCAAAATAGGATTCCATATACTCAAATCGAAGAGAAAAATGAGATCTTCGACTTTGGTATTGTGTAGTTTTGGCTAGAAATGCACGGTTTGAGAGTTATTGGCAAAATAGTGATAGGGGGTTATTTGCAAAACGGGAATTTTGGAGAAAATGGTTTTTGGGTGAAATGGGGCCCACGGTCGGAGCTGGGCGGGGGGGGGGGGGGGGGGGGACGGCGGCGGACCCGCTTGGACTTTGGGAAGCCGCCGGTGGTGGCGGTGGGGCGCGGGAGGTGGTGGCCGGAGGAGCTAGGGTTTGGAGAAGGGTTTTGAAATTTGGAAGAGGGAAAGAGGAAAGAGAGGAGAGGAGGAAAAGGAGGAGGAGGAGAGGGGGAGAGGGAGGAGAAGGGGAAGGAGGAGGGCGGCGGCCCCATTGAGATAGGTTTCCATTTTTGGAGTAAGAAGGAGGAAAGGAAGGAGGAAAATTATGAAGAAGAAATGGATAAAAAAGAACTTAAGTAAGAGATTTTGCCGCTCTATCTCTCCAAACGTCTGAATACAAACGATCTCTATTTGCCGTGGATTTCGAATATGACATATTACACGTGAAGACGAGTCCAATGAAATAAGTTTCGTCGAATTCCGAGTTCGTTTGACCATCCATTAAAATTGTCAAAGATGCTCAGATATTGTTCAAAAATGCTATTTTAGCGCACCTTTTCTTCTTGCACGCTTACATGCCAACTCCAAAAATCATTCCCTTATGGTTTAATCATTATTAGATGATACGAATCCAAAAAAAAAAACAGAATCGAATTCTGAAATCGTCTGAATAATGTTTCTTTGTAAAATGACTTTCTGTTTTACCCTGAACTATTTTATCTCGCACGACCTCATACTAGCCCTGTTCGACGCGCATTTTGGAGCTCAACAATGATTTATCATTATAAATCCATAAAAATTTAATTTGTCGAATTCTGAGCTCATATGCAAAATTTCACTTTTTAAGGGCTATGTATTGATTTTAAACATCGAAATTTCAAAATTTCCAAAAACAAAGCTTTTAAATCAATACTGGGTTTATTTTTAGTCAAATAAAAGATAAAAACTAATTTTAAAATTATTCTCAAATTTTATTTAGCAAAAATACCCTATTTCTATTCGAATATTCCTTAAAATAGCTAAATAAAAATTTTAAATTGGTTTTGAAAATATGGGTTGTTACAGTTTTATGCTTAGGTTTAGGGTTGTAGGGCTTTGGTCGAAACTAGGGGTGGTGGCACCAGGTCTGGTGGTGGTTGGAAGAGGAGCGTGGTGTTAAGATTTGTGATATTAAATCACATGTCCTTTGAAGTTGGCTATGTGTGTTAGTACTGGAAGTAGATTTGTGACAGAGAAGGCATATCGCATATTTAAGCTCGGATGAACCGATTGTTCCAGCTCAGATGTCTGCGGATGAGACCAAATGTCTAAGTGTAGGGTCTGGAAATTCAGAGACTCGTATCAAATTTCTGGTCCATCACCATAGAAGTCTGAGCCGATAGATATTTGTTTTGGTTTTTCTCAATTTTGATTTGTGATATTTATGAGAGACAATTTGGATATTTACCTAGGTTTTCTACTCTTTCTTATAAGCAACTTTCAGGATTGAATCATAATGTTGTAGGTGACCAATACTAAATGTGATCAAGGGTTAGCAGTCGTTCTTCATTATTTTTCTTCTCCAACAATATTAGTCATTTAGATATTCTTTCACATTCTCAATTAGGTTATTGATTCAATTGTAGTTTGATTATTTTGGCTTGTTCCAACTAATGTAAAAAAATATTTTTGGTGAATCAATAAAGAGTGTGGTTGAGCATAATATCTTGTGTTTATGTCTGATTTCATTTCAAACTTGTTTTCAATCAAAGTTATCTCTTTGTGATATGGGTAACTAACATACTGGTACGAAAGCTACCGCAAAAGTCGTATATTTATACAATAGTTGGTATCATAACACAGATCATCGCAAAGCTTAAATTGATTGTGTTTGAAAAGAAATGTTTTTTATGTCGGACATGATTTCGTTTTCGAAGCTGACTATTTTTTTCCAGTGAAATTGGGGATTTAGAAAGCTAAGATGTATATTGTTCTTTACATCAATCATTTTCGTGATCCGATTGATAAAGACGGGAAGAAGCCCTTTGATATAAATGAAGGAAAACAGATGAAGATGGATAAGAAGGCGATTGCTTTGATTCTCCAGTAGCTTGATGATTCAGTTTATATTTCAAACAAGGGCCTTCATGTTGATGATGCTCGAGGGATCCAAGATGATCAGGTTATGGGCTCAGGTCAATTGGTAGACCGATATTGACTTGGAAAATCTACAAGGATAATACAAAAATCTTTGTGGTATTACAAACGTTTTTAAGATCGGTTTTGTGTGGTGGACCTCATGTGGGAGATGCATCAATTACATGTGGTGGTTAATGTTTGTAATGTAGTTTGATATAGATTTGATGTTTTGTGAAAGAGCTAATAATGACTTGTTTGCTGATGTAATTTCATATCAAGGTGGAGTGTTAAGATTTGTGATATTAAATCACATGCCCATTGAAATTGACTAAATGTGTTACTATTGGAAGTAACTTTGTGACGGAGAATGCAGATCACAAATTAAAGCTTGGAGGAGTTAATTGTTTCAACTCAAACGTTGAGGGATGAAACTAGACGTCTGGGCGTGGGGTCTAGAAATTCCAAAGACTCAGATCAGATGTCTGGTCCATCAACCCAGATGTCCGAGTCGATGGATATTTGTTTTGATCTAGTTTTTCTTAGTTTTGATTGTGATATTGGTTAGGGAAATTAGGATATTTTCGTAGGTTTTCTACTCTTCCATATATGAAGCTTTCAAGATTGGATCATAATGTGGCAGGTGATCGAAATTAAATGTGATCAAAGGTTGGTCATCTTCATGATTTTTCTTCTTCTACAAAATTAATTATCTAGATATTCTTTCCATTTCTCAGTTATGTTACTGATTCAATAATTTGTTTATTTTGACTTGTTTCAGTAAGCGTATAGAAAAATTATTTTTGATGAATCAATAAAGCGGGTGGTCGGGTGGAATATCTTGTGTTTGTGTTTCATTTCATTTCCGTCTTGTTTTCAACTCAAGTTATCTCATGGTGACTTGGGTCACTGAGATCCTAGTATAATTCTGTCACCGAAGTCATATATTTCCATAACAGATGCTGATAGGTTTCAAGATTGGATCATAATGTAGCAGGTGATCGAAATTAAACGTGATCAAAGGTTGGTCATCTTCATGATTTTTCTTCTTCTACGAAATTAATTATCTAGATATTCTTTCCATTTCTCAATTATGTTACTGATTCAATAATTTGTTTATTTTGACTTGTTTCAGTAAGTGTAAACAAAAATTATTATTGGTGAATCAATAAAGCGGGTGGTTGGGTGGAATATCTTGTGTTTGTGTTTCATTTCATTTCCGTCTTGTTTTCAACTTAAGTTATCTCATGGTGATTTGGTTCACTAAGATCCTAGTATAATTCTTTCACCGAAGTCATATATTTCCATAACAGATGGTGATAGGTGGCGGCTAAAAAAGAAAGAGGAGAGAGGAGCAAATATAGATTCTGATTTTTAAAATTTTCTTTTATTAGAAAAAAATGAAAATGAAAATAAAATATTTCAGATGCAGATCTAGATCTTAGAGAAAATTACCAACATCTGTGGAGAAAAAAGGAAAAATGAGAAGGAAGAAGCTAAGAATGGAGAGATATATAAAATCACTCAAAATGAATCTATAAAACAGGAAGGTTTGGATGTGCTGACTGAGCAATGTGTTATCATCCATCCAATCCAATTAATTATTTCACAATTCAAATTTAAATTCAAAGCATAAATACATAGAAAAGAAAATTAGAGATAATGCAAGTCAAGGTACACAAAACACACTGATTAAATTGCGCTTTGTTGCAACGTAAATCTCATATTTAGATCTATAGATATCACTTTCTAATGAAACAAAAAGGGTAGGCCTCTTTGAGTTTAGTATATTATTAAAATAAATCAAATTATAAAACTTTTCAAACTTCGGTAAAAATTCAAATTTCTCTGAGTTTCAAACTATAAACTTTTCTAATAAAAATTTCATTACAAAATTAAATCAACATCAATATATTTCAAATATCAATTTCATTATATTCAAAATTTTAAAACTATAATTTTAACTCAAAAATTTTAAATTAACATATTTTAAGTTCAAAAAATTTCAAGTTGTTACACATGCTTTGCGTTCAATGCAAGCTTTAGATCCATCTTATGTTGGCTGTTATGCTAACACATTGGCTATTATAGTTTGTCAACTAAATCTCAAGTACAGACAATAGTCTACAAAGCATGCAAATCTAATGAGGATGGGTTTAGGTATGTTTCTTCGTCTTAATTTATGCTACTTCAATATAGAAACGTACTTCTGTGGCTACGTGAAGTCTCGTTTACCATCTCACCACATATAAGAATAAAATATGGTTTTCTAGGCTCAAGTCAAGCCGTACAATGCACTGAACCATCATTCTCGGGATATGACTACAGTAATATTAGTACTACACACTGTATGTTCAATAATACAACTAAATAGGGACGAGTCTATACTTATGTAACACGTGTCAATAGTGAATACTGAAAAAATGAGAAGAGGAAATTTTATATTTTGTTTGAGGAAGAACACTTTTTTATAATTTGCTTACTTTTACTTCCCTTACAAGACTATACTAGGGTTCTTCATACCTTACAACTAAATGACCACTTATATATAGTGGTTTACATGACTTCTCAAAAGACACAACATTAATTAACATGACTCTTAAAACAAACAAACACAACACTTAACGAAAAAGCATGACTCTTGACTCTAAAGACACATCCCTTGATCAATGAACATAAAGACCATTAAGTTCTCTTACCTTTTAACCTATAAAGACACTTGTCCCTTCATTTTATTATTCTCCATTAATAATGCATTTAAAGTTTACCCAACAAAACTCCCCCGTAAACTTAAATGCTTTAGCCTTTCAGGGTAGCTTGTATATGCCACTAGCTAGCTCTTCACGTTTCTCTCTGAATTCGGGAGGTTGCTTGATGTATATTTCATCCTTGATCCTATATTTCATACAATAAACATAGCTCTCCAACGCATTCTTAGCTTCTACCTTTTTCTCCTACATCTCTATCTCTTCCCTGACAGAAGCTCCTCCCTGTTGATACATCTTTGCAATAATCGGACTGCACAATTCCTCCAAGAAGTGCTTAACGATCATTATATTGTTCTTCTGCCCGATTGTCTTATGTTCAGCAGCCACACACAGCATTCCATCCAAGTGAATGTGAAAGCATACATCGATCTGGGGCACCCCTATATGTACTGGGGGAATTCCAGACAGCTCAGATTTGCCTAATAAGATGTTATATTTCGCCCTTGCTCTCTCTTCCTCCTTTTTTAATGTGTTTTCTCTCTCCATCTTCTCCTTTTCTTTTACTTCTTCATTTGCCTTGTCAGCAGCCTCTCTCTCTGTCTTACCAACTTCTGCATTACCCTTGTCAGCCTCAATACTTGCCTTTCCAGTTGCTTCCTCTACCATACCAGCTTCTACATCTACCTTATTTGTATTCTTTGAATCATCATCATTCTGCAATTCCTCTTTTCTACTTTCCCCGCTTGACATGCAAGCATCATGCTCATCCTTAGAGTTGTTCTCACTTTCACTTATGTCTTACTCAATCTCGTCATCTTTTTCATCGTCAGCTTTCTTTCTTATCAGCTCCTTTCTAGTTTTTTCGATCTCCTCTTCGTCTTCTTTTTCTTTAGCAGCTTTTTTTCCCATTAGCACTTCTCTGAATCTTTCGATCTCCTCTTCATCATCTTCATCAACTTCCTCTTCATCTTCTCCTTTGTAAACTTTTGCATACACCCCTTTCAGCAAATTCCACGAATATTTTGCGGTTTTTTCTCCATTAATATGACACCATGCTTCTTCATTAACGTTCTCACTCAGCACCATAAAAGCTTGAAGATCTTTCCTTCTCAAGCTTGTGAATGTCTCACTCTCTTTATCCGTCATGTTTTTAACATCTTTTGGCCACTCATAGCCACTCTCAACAATCTCCCATAGTCCTTTGGAGATTAACTCTTCTTTCTTTCTACTACTCCACTTTTCGAAGTTTTCTTTTGTGAGAACGAACGATGAGAAGAATAAAAATACCATAGTTTCAACCTAGGCTCTGATACCAATTTGAAAAAAATGAGAACAGGAGGAAATTTTATATTTTGTTTGAGGAAGAACACTTTTTTATTATTTTCTTACTTTTACTTCCCTTACAACACTCTTACTTGGGTGCTTCATACCTTACAACTAAATGACCATTTATATATATAGTGGTTTACATGACTTCTTAAAAGACACAACATTAATTAACATGACTCTTAAAACAAAAAGACACAACACTTAACGAACTAACATGACTCTTGACTCTAAAGCCACATCCCTTGATCAATGAACATAAAGACCATTAACTTCTCTTACCTTTTCACCTACAAAGACACTGGTCCCATCATTTTATTATTCTCCATTAATAATGCATTTAAAGTTTACCCAACAAATACCTCCCACACCGCTTTTGGACGTTATGTATGTCAGCTTATAACTTATCATCAGATTTAGCGAGAAAAATGTTCAAACCGCTCAACGTTGGACTTCCAAATATGAATTGTTCAGAATGTGGCGCGTTCGTATGGTATCAGAAAAGGGTTAAGAAAGGCAACATGCTTTCAATTTTGGTTTTCTCACTTTGTTTTCAGAAAGTTAAGGTATAGATTACTAGCTTATAATTGATGCCTAAACTACTTATTCCAGTTGTTATAGTTCGATGGTGGTTCTCACTATCAAAAATTCAGGGAAAACATCCCTGCTTAAAACTCACTTTTTTACTTTTACCTCACTGGGCAGGCACATAGATAATTCGCCAACAACGGTTAAGGTCTAGGCATATTCGGCATAAATGGAAAGAATCATCAAAGAATTGGTAATTTACTACCATCAAATGGTAAACCAAAATTTGCGCAATTGTACTTCTATGATACTACCAACAAAGTGAGAAACAGTACTGACACACTTGCCCATAGTAATGACTTTAATTTAGATGAAAACATTGTTATAAATCTTATCTTTAGGTGTGGCTGCTGTAATGAGCTAGCTAAAGATTTCAGGATTACTAGAGATAGATTTCGCGCGATAGAATACATGCCAATTTTTATACAGTTATATGATAGATGTTACAGGGATGGTAGGAAATATAATATACCAACTACTTTTAAGTTGCTAAAATAATTTATTTGGTCAATGTCGACTCTTGCGGTTATTGGGACATAGTTGTTGAAGGAAGAAACTAAAGGAAATTTTAGGTAAAATCAATCTAATCGAAAACCCTATTATAGCTATTTTAAACAATTTAAAACCTGAGGATCTATACGATAATTCAGTAAATCAAAATTTGTACCTTTTTAGGGTTTGCGAGATGAAATCATATCTGGTTGTAGCGGAATCAAGTGCTTAAATAAGGGACCTCTATCGGTATCCACTCGAATGCCCCTCATGCCGCCATCATCACAAATCGAGGAAGAAAGGAAGGTACTAACTTGTCACCGCCATGTTTCTTTGATCCCCATTAATTATGTTATTTTATTTCTCTATGTCCGTACCTATAAAGGTAAGTGTATTACCATTTTAAAAGCAACGTAAGAATAAAATCTGGATCGAAGAGAATTAGGTCGGTCAGACCATTTCAAAAAATATAAAATATTGACGGTTCAATATTTTTATAAATAATGGTCATATTTCCTTTCAATGTTCTTATTGTGGACCCTATATTAAATACAATGTTGGCAATAATTTTAAATCATATTTAAAATCATAAACAGTGATTGGCATATAGTAATACGCCACGGCTACCCAAGTTATAATAATGTTGACGATTCGATACAACCTCATATGTGACCAGTGTTTCAATGTAATATAATCATTTTAACCAATATATTCACTATTAAACTCGAGGCATGGAATGTACCATTCTCTTTATAATTTAATCCTTTTAACTTGATCGAGGAGTTGACTATATAAAACAAATCAATATTTGAGCACGGTCATTCAGTTCATAGTCTCACTCAGTCAAGATGTAATGTCCCGACTTTTTCTAGCTTTTGATAATCATTTTAAAAGAATTAAAATGAAATATGCTACTCAACAAACTAAAATGATTATAAACATGTGTGTAAATATATGTATGAATAAACAAATAATGGGCATATTTAAAGTTATGTTTAAATATAATTAACATAATATCAATATGCAACCTTAAAATGATAACGTGAGCACATATGAGAAGGAGGTATTTTGTCACTTTAAAAGTACCAAGGACCTTGCAACAAAACCAAGTTAGTAAAGTATACATATGCAAGTAAAATAATTCGGCCATGTCTTTGTACTATAACATATAATTATATTACACACAAAACGTTTGACAAATTGACTAAGGAGTAAATATTAATGTAAATATAGGTGAAGACAAACAATTGCAAGCCATGTGGAGACAAATTCAATGATGATATTTGAGTTAAATAGTGCCACTAAGCATAGGAGAAACTAGCATCTAAATCTACCTCAACACAAGCTTGCACATATGTGTATTGCCGTAGCAAAATATGTCAATACTTAATGGATAAGAAAAACATTTTATATCGGCTGAAAAGAAGTAGAAACGATGGGCATTTAATGAAAGCAGGGGTTGGCTATTGTGTGCTTCTAGAAGCTTGAACATAAGACAAAGTGATTGGCCAAAATATCTAAGTAAACAAATATTCTTTCACGAATTTTCTCCTTGAAACATGGCATAAAACCTAAAATGAAGGAGTTAAGCCTAATGAGAAACACTGTAGGAATCATGATGGAAAAACGGATTTTTTTGAGAAGCTTGCCTATAAATATGGGTGTAAACCTGCATTTCTCTTTCACAACAAAACACTAAGTTAAAACTAAAAACTGAAGACCTTGTTCTTTGGAAATTGGAAAGCTTTAAGGTGATTAAACCTTATCTAATTTCCTTGTTTAACCCTTTACTGTAATCAGTTTTGTGTACTTCAGTATATATGTTTTGATTTAGCTGCAAGTTCATGTTATGTTAACACCAGCGTTCTGTCGACAAACTGTTAACAGTTTATGCTAGAAATCCTTGAATTACATCTATTATAGACTGTTATTTCATATATAAGAGAGTACTAGTATGTTGCACATGTTTGTTGATAGTTAAAACCCTTAGCTTATAAACCTGCTACTGTGTTCTGTAAACACAGAACATTTGGACACTTGTTTGTAGAAATAAATCCTACCAAATTTCTCACACTAGGTTATGTAAATGTAGAGATATAAGGTATACATTTACATATATTAGTAAATACAAACAAGAAGAAACATTGAAAAGGAAAACATATTCAAGAAAAACAGAAAACATGAATGTTCTCTGTAAACCCACTGTTAACATGAAAATTCAAATAATGCAAAAACATGATTTGAATATATAAATGGAAACATGACACCAAATGATGATTTTTAGTGGTAGTTTCATAATATTTAACGCTGTGGTGATCAAGAAATGTCGATATAATCAGAAAATGGTGTTTGACCAATTTCCGGCGACCCGTTGGGTGAATTGACATGGCACAAAGCAGAGAGGAGCATGAGAGATCATAGATCCTAGGAAAAATATATAAAAGATTTTTCAAATACATAGATTTTGAAAACGAGATGGATTTAGGGTTCATGGGGTTGTTTGGGTACCTTGGTTCATCGAAAAACTGCATGGTGACGATGGCAATGGGGAGGTACGGTCCGGGGGGATCGAAGCGAGGGGAGGTCATGGTGATGTGGCTGGAGTTGGACAACGATCTGTTAACGATGGGAGGAGCAGTCGGAGTTTTCTCCAATGAACCCATCTCGACAGTGAAGAGGAAATACAGTGCAAACACTGTAGCGACGTTGATGGTCGGATCTGGATGTGGCTGCGCAACCAGGGGATGTAGGGTGATGTGTCTGGACGTTCGACAGTGGTCTGTGGTGGCTCGAGGGGTTGTGTACGTGCACATGTGTAGGTGTGTGCATCAGGAAATGGTACTGGGTGGACGTCGAGTGCCAAGGAGTTTTTGAGGTGATGAACACGGTGACTAAGAGGGGTGGTACTTTGGGGATGGAACTACCAGGTGGTAGTTTGGTATTTCAGTAGAGCATGGTGATTTGAGTGATCGGGCAAGCAAAAGCACGGTCGCTGGGAAGTGGTACTTTGGCATTGAGAAAGTACTATGTGGTACTGTGGCATGGCAGAAAATCAAAGTTGTGGCACGGGATTTCGAGAGTTGGCGCATTGGTACTTTGGTAAATTGGGAAAGTACTAGTGATACTTCGGCAATTGAGGAACGGACGGTAACTGGATCAGTTTGGCAAGCAGAATCATGGTGTTTTGGAGCTGATACTTTGGGCAAACTAGTACTTTTGGTCAATACGCTTAAAAATGAGTTTTTGAACGAAGTTTTTAACTAAATTTATTTTAATTAATCAGAAAATAAATGAAATTAAGTAAAAATAAATAATTAAATAAAAAGAGAATTTTTATTTAATTTGTCATAGGCAAGTGGAAGGAAGAAATAGCAGGAGGATCGGAGTACAGAAGTTTGACTAAAGAAGTTCGACGAGTTTGAAAATAGAAATATAAAAGAAATAATTAAAATAAATTATAAATCTAATTTATTTATGATTAATTAGAAGTGAGAAAATAATTTACAAGAATAACGGAGGTATTAAACATCGTATAACCAAAGATGGCAAACGAAGTAAAATACTATGTGCGACGCACACGCTTTATATGTTCATTTCTAAATGATGTCAAAAATGAATAAAATACAGGACGTATAAACTGAATTACAATCATGTAGGTTGATAATTAAATATTAACTGTAAAAGACATTACGTACATCGTCTCGAAGAGTCCAGATTGAACATTCCACTTCGATTCGAATTATACACTATGTGTTAGAAATATTGAAGATAATTGAAGACGGAGATATGCAAGGGCTATTTTTAATAGTGCCTTCGGTTTGTCCAGTCCCAGGACAACTTGTATGGACGAATGTCTGACAGAGTATTTCTAATGGTCACACTCATTGATTTTTACGAATATACCAAGTTGGTGGGGAGAGGCTGACTTCTCTTTATTTTACACCTAGTGTGTAATTGTATAATCAAAATGTGATTGCGGATTCAATGATGTGGCATTAAAAGTAAATGGTGGACATGTATTCTAGAAGATAACGTAGCCCATGGCCTCACAATCTGGAAGTAACAAAAGTTGTCTAGGCAGCATGGCTAGTTGGGTCATACCCAAGCAGGGTATATTATCACCATCTGGAGAACTTCCATATTTAACTTCTTAATCTCTTTTCGCTGCTGAAACCTTCGGAATCAGTGGGTCATTCCCAAATGTGGAGGTGGTAATATATTCGTTACACTCAAGCTAAATGAGTGGATGGTCATGTGTGGCCGGGTTGCAAGACGTTCTTGTTGAACCGTAGTCTATCGTCTGTAGAGTACAGTGATCGGTAGGTGCTCCCATACCTTGTCTGTTGGAATCAATCTCCAATAAGCACTCTGCGATTTTGGGTTTTATATTATTATATATGTGGAGCGTGTGATGCAAGCGTTCCGCTAGATGGTTATTTATTTGATACGAACTATTATAATATCAAATGATTTGATATCAAAGATATTTTGGGTTATAGTAAGGTAAAAAACCGTCCATATTTATGTGTGGGCTGGTCTTACTATTATCTTTTCTTTTGAAATGTTTTTGAAAGGTTAAACCAGTTTTTCTGTATCTCATAAGGGAAAAACCCGTTCCGTTTTTACGGCGTGGTCTTATGAGACATACTGTAGTAATCAAGCTGTGTTTTAAAAATCGTTTACTCACACCAGTCCCCCGACTAACCCAGAATTTATTTTTTGTGTTTTCCTAAACTCTTGGGTACTCATAACACTTGTTATGAGTAGACAAGTGATCCAAGTATCTGATAGAAATCCTTTGAAGTATTATGGAGTACAAGACCAAGAACCCACCTAGTAGTTATATTTGTCTTTAAGTATCCAGTTTGAGTATCTGTATTGAACTAGTAACCCTATATGATGATGTATTATGATGATGATCTACTATTAGGTGTACTATGATGTATCAAATCCTGTTATGTAATATATTACGTATTTTTCTGAAATTCCGCTATGAGATTCATATCTGATGTTCTTCTTATTCTTCTATTGTATTAGTTCTACCTTTTCTATCTCATCCTCTAACTTCTTTCTCTTGACATTCTGCTTTTCTGTATAATCCGGGTTGACTGTGTTAGTAAAATGTCAGCTCAAATTTATACGGAAAAGTGGGACGTTACAACGTGGTATCAGAGCTATTGGTTGAGTAGTAACCTTGGCACTGTCGCGTAACTCAGTAGAGATAGGGTTAGTAACACCCTAGATTGAGTTTGGTTAAGTATTGAGAGAGCGTATTTTGAAAATTTAAACTATAAAATAAATTGTATACTTAGTATAGGACAACTAGAGTTATCAACTTAGGACACCATTAAATAAACCTTCCGATTAAGTCTGATTATCAAGCTGTTATAATTAGGTAGTTGAAAATGAGTAGGACCACCACAACAACCAATGGAAGGAGTAAAAGGATTAGGATCGACCTCGGGATGAGTCAAATAGAGTTAAAATTGAATTGAAAGGTATCTTAAATTTTAATAAGAGGAGCTAAATTAGGGACAGCTTAGGATAAGTTAAATAACATTGAATTAAATTTAGAGTAATATCTAGTGAATAAAATTGGTATTCTCGTTAATAAAGACCAAACTTGAGTTATTAGTTGGATATAGACCCATATGAGTTAAGTAGCTGATTTTGAAATAAAATCAGAATTTTGGATGTTTGAAATAGTTAAGTAAAGTTCAAATTAAATAAGGAATCTATCCGGTAAATAGTTACGGATATTAATTTGACTTTAGTTAGAACTGAAATCTACGCGTGACTTTATAATTTCGGGGACGAAATTCTTTTAATGGGGGTGGATTGTAATGTCCTGACTTTTTCTAGCTTTTGATATTCATTTTAAGGGAATTAAAATGAAATATGCTACTCAACAAACTAAAATTATTATAAACATGTATGTAAATATATGTATGAATAAACAAATGATGGACATATTTAAAGTTATGTTTAAATATAATTAACAAAATATAAATATGCAACCTTAAAATGATAACATGAGTACATATGAGAAGAAGGTATTTTGTCACTTTAAAAATACCAAGGACCTTGCAACAAAACAAAGTTAGTAAAGTGTAACGACCCATCTTTTTGCCCGATTTTCGCCAGTAATAAAACCGACTTAAACCGTTCACAAAGATGAATTGTTATGGGTACATACATATATTGAAAAAAAAAACAGGACTTTTATTTCATTACAAAATATAACATCAGAGTTATCAGGAATATATCAGAGTACATCGATTTTCACAGCGGAAGAAATACTAAACAAAAATCTCAGCGGAAGAAATACTAAACAAAAATCTCAGCGGAAGAACAAAACACAGCGGAAGCTTCAACTCTATCGTGGACTCCAATTCAGAAAGCGCTCCAAATCTTGCTCCAACGAACTAAAACTGCAAAACTAAACTACTGGCTGCCCATGTGGAAATTAATGGGCACCCAGAGTTTAGAAAGGAACAATAAACTCCAGGTCAGTCGTGGGACTGGTGTGAGAACTCAAAAACAGTTATTTTTAGGTTTTATTTTAAAGTTGGGAAATTCACCGGACCACGCTGCTAACGCGGAACGGGTTTACTCCATGTGAATACCCGTGCATGTAAATTCGTAATGACCTTTGGAAAATGAAGTTATCATAAGCTCGTCCCACATCACACAATGCAAGCGCACACCAGATGGGCGAGTTTTATCTTATGATAACCAAACATGCTTTCATACGTGAAAATCCTCTTTAAATATTATCATATAGTGTGGAAAACAATTTCGCAAATAAAGTATTAATCCTAGACGACATAATACCCATAATATTATGTCGCCATATATATACATACAATCAAAATCGTATGGCTCGTATTGGAGATTGAATTTCCAACTTGATGATTCCTGGCACGAAAGATCAATCAGGGATACAAAACGAAGTGCCTCAATGGATTTTTCGTCCATTCGCGGACACCAACTACACATCGTCAGGGCAGATCAACGGTTTTCGACCAGACACGGCCCCCCGAACATACCCAATTCCCCAGGTTCATAAGTGGTTTCCCACCGCTGCACAGCTTCATCATCAATTCATATATAAGTATAAAACCTAACCGCCAGTTTCTCATCAATCCGGGGTGTGAGGTTTGTCGATGTCACGTCATACACAAAGCGATGCTTCGATAAGCCATTCTTTGATCATCATTAGCTCGTTTCATAACTCGGGTATGCCACATTGACAATTCACGACATATCACCGATTTAAATCAATGTATACCCTCTAAGTTCATATGACTTAGAGATGAGGATAATATATTGCCACAAATCCGATATACATTAACAGAAATCAGTGCTATGCGGTCAATTTCAACGTCAGACACACCATCCATGCAAATCCGTTCTAGGTCTGAACGGAACAACAACCCGAAAATACTTAAATATGTTCAGGTCTCATGTAACTCATACCTCGTATCGGCGGCCTACCTAACCGAGATATCAATCATCAATCAATCTAAGCAATTCAAATATTCCCGGTCTTCATTCGTCGTTCACCAAGTCTTGAATTGTTTCATAACGTCGTATTATTACTTGGAATGGTTTTCGAACATATGCTCGATCCCGGTCTTTCCAAGTAATAAGCGTACTTTAAACAGTAGCTATGGTTCACACAGGCTTTTCAATTCAAATCTCCTTCCACATAGTTACCAATTCATTTATGACTCAAGATTTGAATTACTTTAAATTCATATATCTCGTTATCATCTTAAACTCTTCTTTGAAATCAAAGATCATACTTCCGCTTTAATTTCTTATCTTTAATTCCCTCAAATTAAAGATTTGATTAAATCCCCAATTACAATATGAATTTCCACCATTCAATCTCATCGGGTTTCAAGAATGATATTATTAAAGATACGATTCACGACAAAACCCAAATCAATCGATATTGAATCATAAATTACACAGAAATTTTTATCCACTTATATTCGATATAAACTGCCATAATCAACGAATACTATAAGTGGAATAATGATATAATAATATCTTCCAAATTCCCCAGATAGTATTCATTTACACCATGAAATTTTATACCAAATATCGAAGATTATTTCTATCTAACTTATTTCAATCAGGTGGAAAACCCATATCTTAATTAAAAGATTTATTCAATTCTTTGACATTAGATCTGGATAGAAATACCATCAACTTATCTTCAATATTAATTACCGTATCCAAATCATATTATAAGCGGAATAACGGTGAACTACCTTTTAAATTCCTCCAATAGTAAGAGTCATCATCTACTGGATTAATATCAAACATCTGAAGATTTATCTCCAACCATACCCAATTATTAAAAACCCATTTTAATATTAAATAAATCAATTTGAATTCCATATAAAGTATTTCCAATACTTTTGAACTTTTGAAAACATTCCACCAATCATTTAAAAATGATTACTTATAGTTCAGAAAATAATTTGCAGGTTAAAACTTCAAAATAGATTATTTTCGAAGGAAGCGTTACAATAGCATTTCAAAGGCGTTACAAAACAGTTATCTTAACTATTTTGATCAAAATATCATTTATCTTATCCAAAACTTAAACTTTACAATTCAAAACACCTTTTCATAATTTTTAATGACTTTACAAATTTTTTTCCATATTTTTAAAACATTTAAAAATAGCTGTTTATAGTTATGGTCAACAATTGTTCTTACATTGATCTTTTCCAAAACGGTTTCAAACATAACTTGAAAATTATAACTCGAATTTAAAATTTGCTTTCACTCATTTGAAAGTTCTTGTTAATATAAATTAAATGTTTTTCGTTTCATGGAAATCCGATTTAGATTGCAAAAGTTATAAGCGTTTAAAGTTTGCATCTAAAATACGTAAATTGTCGTTATGCGACAAGCTCTATTTTTACCATAATAACCATTATTCTATGATACTTCAAAATATCTTAGAAAATCATTATATCCTTATATAACCCTTTAAAAATCATTTAAATTTACTTTCCAAATTATTTTGGATCTAAAATTCAACTTTCATAAATTCCAATTCATTTCTGAATTCAAATAACTTCAAATTAACCTTCCCATTCGTCGGATCAGTTAGGGATAGCCAGGGAGAGCAGGAAACTTCATTTCCAAACCCAAGCCTAGACACTATCCTCTCTGTCATCCTAGAACGTTCTGGTGTATATTCTATTAATATAAAGAGACATCGTTCATATTCAAATTTCAAAATCTCATTTCGAATTTAAATTGAAAATAATATTTTTTTCCAAAACTAGTTAAAGATCGTTATACAAAATCAATACATAATTCAAATCATTTTCAAATCCTAAATCAATATTTAATTCAAAAAAAATAAAATTTTAAATATTATTTAATAATTAAATAAAATCGTATATAGGAAGGAGATTTTAAATCGATCACCCATATATTTCCACAACCACGGTGTGTGTGTCTAATATCATGCAATGCAATCATATTTATCCAAATGAACCATAAGATCAGATGGACACGAATTCATTCATCACAAACAAACATTTTTACTGTGCACAAGCGTTACAGACAATAACGCTTACTAGTGTTCAGTGTATTATCTAATTCATAAACAACCATTCAAACATCAACATCCATCACACAATCATCATCAACTAATTATAATTAATCTCAGCAAATTATAATTAACTAATTTAAATAAATATTTAAATTAGAAGTTCTCACCTAACAGCTCTCCAAATTTTCACGGTAGGCGAGCCTAGTTGAGTGAATCGTCGGACAATATTTCGGCGCAACGTCTTCTTCACAAAAATATATAATATGATATACACTAATCTCTCTTATATTATAAGAGGAGGAGGAGAATGACGAACTTTGGTAAGGTGGTGGTGGAAAAGAGGAAGACTTATGCCATGGAAACCATGGCCATAAGCTTTAAGAAGAAGGTGGAAAGGAGGAAATGGAAATGGAATGGTAAAAATGGAGAAAGAGCCTCCTTATATAGGAAAGGAGGATTAAGGAGGTAAAGACACATAAGGGGGCAAGTGGCAATCATGCATGAAAGGGAGCATGCATAAAGACATGTGTCTTAACACTTGTCTTAAGAAGAGAAGGTGAACTTTTGGTAGCATTTTCCCTTAAATGCTATGAAAACTAAAGGCAACACTTAATTCTAACGCTACTAATTCATGTTATAGTTTGACAAATCCGATCGAACGACAAATAGTATCAATAAATCCAAACTTATTAATAATCATTCTGATTTATAATTCAAGTAAAACTTATCATATAGCTTATCAAAATAAATAATAATAATTATTATTATTCTTGTAAAATCATAAAATAAATTATCCTTTACCAAATTCATATTTTACAAATCAATATTATCAAAATCAGAAAATATCATTACTTAAACATAAATCTTATAATTATAATTTTCAAAATAAGTTTTCTTATAAAAATCATAATAAATAAAAGAAAATACTTATACAAAGTTAAAATTCATATTTAAACCTAATAAAATCAATTTATATTCAGAAAATCCAAAATTATATAAATAAAAATCCAAATCAAACATAGTTAAAATTCTGGGATGTTACATTCACCCCCCCTTAGAAACTTTTCGTCCTCGAAAAGGAAGTCGAGTAAATTTAAACTCCTTCACAAATTTTAAATTCCAATTTCTCCCTCAACCTATCAGGACGAACAAGCCAACGATCACTGACTCCGCTACTTGAACTATTTTCTTCCTCCAATCCCATTTCTCTCTTAACATATCGGAAATGTAATAATCACAATCAAGGCTCATATGATTCTCAAGGTACTCTATCTAATTCTTACTAAAGGTAGAGTCCAAGAAAACTTCTATAATCTTCTGATTAATAGGGTCGTCACCGTCTTGTTCAAAATCGAATTCTCTGAGTTAGACTCAGAGCTGCTATCCTACCACTAAGGAGAACTAGGATAGATACTGTCTAGTACTTAGACGTCTTCAACCCTAAAAAAAATTTAAAGTTTGGAAATTATCATCCTAACTTACTCTTACAGAACCCATGAGTTTCTTATCAATTCTAAGACCAAGTGCTTAAATTAGAAATTTAAATCTAAATTCTCAAATAATTTTTCCTTTAAATCATCTTGCAAAAATAACATCTTGGCTAAATTCAGTATTAGAAATTCTATTTCTCTCAATACATATTCAAGTTCAATTTTAGAGATAATTCCAAATACTGGTTTCAAAAACCAAATTAATTCACTTGTCCATGGCTTTATCAGAGCAGGGAAGAAGGAAGAATTCAGAGATAAAGTTGGACAGTTAAATTCCAAGCACGACAATTTGGGGTGATATTCAAAAGATGACAATGGGTCAAACAAGACCCAGCGACAAGGGAAGGGATAGAATTATATTTACGAAACACTCATTCTATTTCAAATTTTTATTCCAATCGTTTCCCAATATAATCTCATATTAACTCATTTAATATTCATATTTAGTTGTCATATTCACCTAATCGAATAACACTTTCTCTAAATCCACCGTAAAATCAAAATATATATAACTCTTTTTCGTTCTTGTTTAGAAAATTTCCCTTACTCAACTGGTTGAAAAATCTCTTAAAACAGTTTTATTTAAAATACCATCACGCTTCCTCTGCCCACTCTGATTATGCGTACACAGGTTCGAGCTAGGGTTGTTTCAAATATTAATCTTAACATTTTCAAAACTTGCTTCTTTAATATTTCAAAGATCCAAATTTTCCTACTTCGATGTTTGTTATGATTTAAATTAACTTTTTAAACTCATTCCTAACTTAAGTCAAAATCATCTCTTTAAACAAATTCTTAACTTAAGTCTAAGTCATCTTCAGATTTCTTAAGGGGTTTTGATAGCTAAGATATTCTTGGATATTCTCATTTACAATTCATGTTAAGGATTTATCCAAATCTATTGCTTACATTAACATATTAACATTCTTTGAGAAATATAATATCTTTTCTGATTACAACTTATTAAATCATATTCAAACATTTGTTATGACTTGAAGTATAGGTGCTATTTTTGACATAATTTCTCAATGTATTATCTTATTTCCCAAGATTCTCTTCCAAATCTTTAAGTGGATTTACCTCAAAATCCTTCTGGTTATTAGAATAGTTTGATTTGTATTTATAACATATTAAATTCCCTCTTAATAGTTCCAACCTATCGAAATAATTCAAGTATCCCTTGACATCTTAACTGGAGTCATATAGTCATCCCACTTTCGAAACTCGAAAATGAGTACTGATGATGTTGCAATCATCATTAGATCATCCCCGGGCGACTAGAGTGTGACTCTATATCTATCTAGTATATGTTGGGCTTCACATATACGTTGATCAGACGTATATTCAAAACCCTTACATACTCGATAGTCCAATCGTGACGTCGAATAAAACACTCGAAATCCTTATTTTCAATTATATTTCAAAATATATTTCAAGTAATCATCGTTTCAAAATGGTTTACTTGTTCAAAAATTCCTTATATAGGTTTCAAAAATACGCACTCTCGTCGTAATATTCCGAGATCTCATTCTAGGGTATTTCTAACCCTATCTCTAATGAGATAATATAACTCTGAGGAGTCCTATTCTTTTGTCCAAATATGTACGTACCCCATAGCTTTGTATAACCAAAGCTCTAATACCACATGTAACGACCCACCTTTTTGCCCGATTTTCGCCGGTAATTAAACCGACTTAAACCGTTCACAAAGATGAATTGTTATGGGTACATACATATATTGAAAAAAAAACAGGACTTTTATTTCATTACAAAATATTACATCAGAGTTATCAGGAATATATCAGAGTACATCGATTTTCACAGCGGAAGAAATACTAAACAAAAATCTCAGCGGAAGAACAAAACACAGCGGAAGCTTCAACTCTATCGTGGACTCCAATTTAGAAAGCGCTCCAAATCTTGCTCCAACGAACTAAAACTGCAAAACTAAACTACTGGCTGCCCATGTGGAAATTAATGGGCACCCAGAGTTTAGAAAGGAACAATAAACTCCAGGTCAGTCGTGGGACTGGTGTGAGAACTCAAAAACAGTTATTTTTAGGTTTTATTTTAAAGTTGGGAAATTCACCGGACCACGCTGCTAACGCGGAACGGGTTTACTCCATGTGAATACCCGTGCATGTAAATTCGTAATGACCTTTGGAAAATGAAGCTATCATAAGCTCGTCCCACATCACACAATGCAAGCGCACACCAGATGGGCGAGTTTTATCTTATGATAACCAAACATGCTTTCATACGTGAAAATCCTCTTTAAATATTATCATATAGTGTGGAAAACAATTTCGCAAATAAAGTATTAATCCTAGACGACATAATACCCATAATATTATGTCGCCATATATATACATACAATCAAAATCGTATGGCTCGTATTGGAGATTGAATTTCCAACTTGATGATTCCTGGCACGAAAGATCAATCAGGGATACAAAACGAAGTACCTCAATGGCTTTTTCGTCCATTCGCGGACACCAACTACACATCGTCAGGGCAGATCAACGGTTTTCGACCAGACACGGCCCCCCGAACATACCCAACTTCCCCAGGTTCATAAGTGGTTTCCCACCGCTGCACAGCTTCATCATCAATTCATATATAAGTATAAAACCTAACCGCCAGTTTCTCATCAATCCGGGGTGTGAGGTTTGTCGATGTCACGTCATACACAAAGCGATGCTTCGATAAGCCATTCTTTGATCATCATTAGCTCGTTTCATAACTCGGGTATGCCACATTGACAATTCACGACATATCACCGATTTAAATCAATGTATACCCTCTAAGTTCATATGACTTAGAGATGAGGATAATATATTGCCACAAATCCGATATACATTAACGGAAATCAGTGCTATGCGGTCAATTTCAACGTCAGACACACCATCCATGCAAATCCGTTCTAGGTCTGAACGGAACAACAACCCGAAAATACTTAAATATGTTCAATTCTCATGTAACTCATACCTCGTATCGGAGGCCTACCTAACCGAGATATCAATCATCAATCAATCTAAGCAATTCAAATATTCCTGGTCTTCATTCGTCGTTCACCAAGTCTTGAATTGTTTCATAACGTCGTATTATTACTTGGAATGGTTTTCGAACATATGCTCGATCCCGGTCTTTCCAAGTAATAAGCGTACTTTAAACAGTAGCTATGGTTCACACAGGCTTTTCAATTCAAATCTCCTTCCACATAGTTACCAATTCATTTATGACTCAAGATTTGAATTACTTTAAATTCATATATCTCGTTATCATCTTAAACTCTTCTTTGAAATCAAAGATCATACTTCCGCTTTAATTTCTTATCTTTAATTCCCTCAAATCAAAGATTTGATTAAATCCCCAATTACAATATGAATTTCCACCATTCACTCTCATCGGGTTTCAAGAATGATATTATTAAAGATACAATTCACGACAAAACCCAAATCAATCGATATTGAATCATAAATTACACAGAAATTTTTATCCACTTATATTCGATATAAATTGCCATAATCAACGAATACTATAAGTGGAATAACGATATAATAATATCTTCCAAATTCCCCAGATAGTATTCATTTACACAATGAAATTTTATACCAAATATCGAAGATTATTTCTATCTAACTTATTTCAATCAGGTGGAAAACCCATATCATAATTAAAAGATTTATTCAATTCTTTGACATTAGATCTGGATAGAAATACCATCAACTTATCTTCAATATTAATTACTGTATCCAAATCATGTTATAAGCGGAATAACGGTGAACTACCTTTTAAATTCCTCCAATAGTAAGAGTCATCATCTACTGGATTAATATCAAACATCCGAAGATTTATCTCCAACCATACCCAATTATTAAAAACCCATTTTAATATTAAATAAATCAATTTGAATTCCATATAAAGTATTTCCAATACTTTTGAACTTTTGAAAACATTCCACCAATCATTTAAAAATGATTACTTATAGTTCAGAAAATAATTTGCAGGTTAAAACTTCAAAATAGATTATTTTCGAAGGAAGCGTTACAATAGCATTTCAAAAGCGTTACAAAAGCGTTACAAAACAGTTATCTTAACTATTTTGATCAAAATATCATTTATCTTATCCAAAACTTAAACTTTACAATTCAAAACACCTTTTCATAATTTGTAATGATTTTACATTTTTTTTCCATATTTTTAAAACATTTAAAAATAGCTGTTTATAGTTATGGTC
This sequence comes from Allium sativum, assembly GCA_030737875.1. Lineage (NCBI taxonomy): Eukaryota > Viridiplantae > Streptophyta > Magnoliopsida > Asparagales > Amaryllidaceae > Allium > Allium sativum. The sequence goes on along the minus strand of CM060919.1, from coordinate 737,006,551 downwards.
AACAATTGTTCTTACATCGATCTTTTCCAAAACGGTTTCAAACATAACTTGAAAATTATAACTCGAATTTAAAATTTGCTTTCACTCATTTGAAAGTTCTTGTTAATATAAATTTAATGTTTTTCGTTTCATGGAAATCCGATTTAGATTGCAAAAGTTATAAGCGTTTAAAGTTTGCATCTAAAATACGTAAATTGTAGTTATGCGACAAGCTCTATTTTTACCATAATAACCATTATTCTATGATACTTCAAAATATCTTAGAAAATCATTATATCCTTATATAACCCTTTAAAAATCATTTAAATTTACTTTCCAAATTATTTTGGATCTAAAATTCAACTTTCATAAATTCCAATTCATTTCTGAATTCAAATAACTTCAAATTAACCTTCCCATTCGTCGGATCAGTTAGGGATAGCCAGGGAGAGCAGGAAACTTCATTTCCAAACCCAAGCCTAGACACTATCCTCTCTGTCATCCTAGAACGTTCTGGTGTATATTCTATTAATATAAAGAGACATCGTTCATATTCAAATTTCAAAATCTCATTTCGAATTTAAATTGAAAATAATATTTTTTTCCAAAACTAGTTAAAGATCGTTATACAAAATCAATACATAATTCAAATCATTTTCAAACCCTAATTCAATATTTAATTCAAAATAAAATAAAATTTTAAATATTATTTAATAATTAAATAAAATTGTATATAGGAAGGAGATTTTAAATCGATCACCCATATATTTCCACAACCACGGTGTGTGTGTGTCTAATATCATGCAATGCAATCATATTTATCCAAATGAACCATAAGATCAGATGGACACGAATTCATTCATCACAAACAAACATTTTTACTGTGCACAAGCGTTACAGACAATAACGCTTACTAGTGTTCAGTGTATTATCTAATTCATGAACAACCATTCAAACATCAACATCCATCACACAATCATCATCAACTAATTATAATTAATCTCAGCAAATTATAATTAACTAATTTAAAAAAATATTTAAATTAGAAGTTCTCACCTAACAGCTCTCCAAATTTTCACGGTAGGCGAGCCTAGTTGAGTGAATCGTCGGACAATATTTCGGCGCAACGTCTTCTTCACAAAAATATATAATATGATATACACTAATCTCTCTTATATTATAAGAGGAGGAGGAGAATGACGAACTTTGGTAAGGTGGTGGTGGAAAAGAGGAAGACTTATGCCATGGAAACCATGGCCATAAGCTTTAAGAAGAAGGTGGAAAGGAGGAAATGGAAATGGAATGGTAAAAATGGAGAAAGAGCCTCCTTATATAGGAAAGGAGGATTAAGGAGGTAAAGACACATAAGGGGGCAAGTGGAAATCATGCATGAAAGGGAGCATGCATAAAGACATGTGTCTTAACACTTGTCTTAAGAAGAGAAGGTGAACTTTTGGTAGCATTTTCCCTTAAATGATATGAAAACTAAAGGCAACACTTAATTCTAACGCAACTAATTCATGTTATAGTTTGACAAATCCGATCGAACGACAAATAGTACCAATAAATCCAAACTTATTAATAATCATTCTCATTTATAATTCAAGTAAAACTTATCATATAGCTTATCAAAATAAATAAAAATAATAATAATTATTCTTGTAAAATCATAAAATAAATTATCCTTTACCAAATTCATATTTTACAAATCAATATTATCAAAATCAGAAAATATCATTACTTAAACATAAATCTTATAATTATAATTTTCAAAATAAGTTTTCTTATAAAAATCATAATAAATAAAAGAAAATACTTATACAAAGTTAAAATTCATATTTAAACCTAATAAAATCAATTTATATTCAGAAAATCCAAAATTATATAAATAAAAATCCAAATCAAACATAGTTAAAATTCTGGGATGTTACATAAAGTATACATATGCAAGTAAAATAATTCGGCCATGACTTTGTACTAGAACATATAATTATATTGCACACAAAACGTTTGACAAATTGACTAAGGAGTAAATATTAATGTAAATATAGGTGAAGACAAACAAATGCAAGCCATGTGAAGACAAATTCAATAATGAGATTTGAGTTAAATAGTGCCACTTAGCATAGGAGAAACTAGCACCTAAATCTACCTCAACATAAGGTTGCGCATAGGTGTATTTCCTTAGCAAAATATCTCAATACTTAATGGATAAGAAAAACATTTTAAATCGGCTGAAAAGAAGTAGAAATGATGGGCATTTAATGAAAGCAGGGGTTGATTATTGTGTGCTTCTAGAAGCTTAAACATAAGACAAAGTGATTGGCCAAAATATCTAAGTAAACAAATATTCTTTCATGTATTGTCTCCTTGAAACATGGCATAAAAGCTAAAATATAGGAGTTAAGCCTAACGAGAAACAATGTAGGAATAATGATGGAAAAACGGATTTTTTTGAGAAGCTTGCCTATAAATATGGGTGTAAACCTGCATTTCTCTTTCACAACAAAACACCAAGTTTAAACTAAAAACTGAAGACCTTGCTCTCTGAAAATTGGAAAGCTTTAAGGTGAGTAAACCTTACCTAATTTCCTTGTTCAATCCTTTACTGTGATCTGTTTTGTATACCTCAGTATATATGTTTTGATTTAGCTGCAAGTTCATGTTAAGTTAACACCAGCATTCTGCCAACAAACAATTAACAATTGATGCCAGAAATCCTTGAAATACATTTGTTATAGACTGTTATTTCATATATAAGAGAGTACTAGTATGTTGCACATGTTTTTTGATAGTTAAAACCCTTAGCTTATAAACCTGCTGATGTGTTCTGTAAACACGGAACATTTGGACACTTGTTCTTAGAAATAAATCCTACCAAATTGCTCACATGAGGTTATGTAAATGTAGAGATATAAGGTATATATTTACATATATTAGTAAATACAAACAAGAAGAAACATTGAAAAGGAAAATATATTCCAGAAAAACAGAAAACAGAATGTTCTCTGTAAACCCATTGTTAACATGAAAATTCAAACAATGCAAAAACATGATTTGAATACATAAATGGGAACATGACACCAAATGATGAATTTTAGTGGTGATTTCATAATTTTTAACGCTATGGTGATCAAGAAATGTCGAGATGATCAGAAAATGGTGTTTGACCAATTTCCGGCGATCCATTGGGTGAAGTGACATGGCACGAAGCAGAGAGGAGCATGAGAGATCATAGATCCTAGGAAAAATATAAAAAAGGATTTTTCTAATACATAGATTTTGAAAACGAGATGGATTTAGAGTTCATGGTGTTGTTTTGGGTACCTTGGTTCATCGGAAAACAACATGGTGACGATGGCAATGAGGATGTGCAGTCCAGGGGGGATCGAAGCGAGGGGAGGTCACAGTGATGTGGCTGGAGTTGGACGACGATCTGTTGACGATGGGAGGAGCAGTCGGAGTTTTCTCCGATGAAACCATCCCGACAGTGAAGAGGAAATACAGTGCAAACACTGTAGCGACGTTGATGGTCGAATCTGGAGGTAGCGGCGCAAACAGGGGATGAAGGGTGATGTGTCAAGACGGTCAACGGTGGTCAGTGGTGGCTCGAGGGGTTGTTCACGTGCACTTGTGTAGGTGTGTGCATCAGGAAATAGTATTGGGTGGATGTCGAGTGCCAGGGAGTTTTTGAGGTGATGAACACGGTAACTAGGAGGGGTGCTACTTTGGGGGTGGTACTACCAGGTGGTAGTTTGGTATTTCAGTGGAGCATGGTGATTTGAGTGATCAGGCAAGCAAAAGCACGGGCGCAGGGAAGTGGTACTTTGGCATTGGGAAAGTATCAGGTGGTACTGTGGCACGGCAGAAAATCATAGTTGTGGCAAGGGATTTCAAGAGCTGGTGCATTGGTACTTTGGTAAATTGGGAAAGTACCAGTGATGCTTTGGCAGTTAAGGAACGGAAGGTGACTGGAGCAGTTTGGCAAGCAGAATCATGGTGTTTCGGAGCTGGTACTTAGGGCAAACTGGTACTTTTGGTCAATACGCTTAAAAATGAGTTTCTGAACGAAGTTTTTAATTAAAATTTATTTTAATTAAATAGAAAATAAATGAAATCAAGGGAAAATAAATAATTAAATAAAAAGGGAATTTTTATTTAATTTGTCATAGGCAAGTGGAAGGAAGAAATAAAAGGAAGATCGGAGTACAGAAGTTTGACTGAAGAAGTTCGACGAATTTGAAAATAGAAATATAAAAGAAATGATTAAAATAAATTATAAATTTAATTTATTTATGATTAATTAGAAGTGATAAAATAATTTACAAGAATAATGGAGGTATTAAACATCGTATATCCAAAGATGGCAAACGAAGTAAAATACCATTTGCGACGCACATGCTTTACACGTTCATTTCTAAACGATGTCAAAGCTAAATAAAATACAGGATGTATAAACTGAATTACAATCATGTGGGCGGATAATTAAATATCAACTGTAAAAGACATTACGTACATCGTCTCGAAGAGTCCAGAATGAATATTCCACTTCGATTCGAATTATACGTCGAGTGTAAGAAATATTGAAGATAATTGAAGACAGAGATATGCAAGGGCTATTTTAAACAGTGCCTTCGGTTTGTCCAATCCCAGGACAACTTGTATGGACAAATGTCTGACAGAGTATTTCCAATGGTCACGCCCGTTGATTTTTACGAATATACCAAGTTGGTGGTGAGAGGGTAACTTCTCTTTATTTTACACCCAGTGTGTAATTGTATAATCAATATGTGATCACGGATTCAACGATGTGGCATTAAAAGTAAATGATGGACATGTATTCTAGAAGATACCGTAGCCTCTAGCCTCACAACCAGGAAGTAACAAAAGTTGGGGTAGGCAGCATGGCTAGTTGGGTCATATCCAAGCAGGGTATATTATCACCATCTAGAGAACTTCCATATTTAAATTCTTAATCTCTTTTCGCTGCTGAAACCTTCGGAATCGGTTGGTCATTCCCAACCGTGGAGGTGGTAATATACTCGTTACACTCAGGCTAAATGAGTGGACGATCATGTGTGGCCAGGTTGCCAGACGTTCTTGCTGAACCCCCAATGTTTCCTCTCTAGAGTACACTGATCGGTAGGTGCTCCCATACCTTGTCTGTTGGAATCCAATCTCCAATAAGCACTCTGCGATTTTGGATTCTATATTATTATATATGTGGAGCGTGAGATGCAAGCGTTCCGCTAGATTTTTAATTATTTGATATGAACTATTATAATATCAAATGATTTGATATCAAAGATATTTTGGGTTATAGTAAGGTAAAAACCGTCTATATTTATGTGTGGGCTGGTCTTACTATTATCTTTTCTTTTGAAATGTTTTTGAAAGGTTAAACCAGTTGTTCTGTATCTCATAAGGGAAAAACCCGTTCCGTTTTTACGGTGTGGTCTTATGAGACATACTGTACTAATCAAGCTGTGTTTTTAAAATCGTTTACTCATACCAGTCCCCTAACTGACCCAAAGTTTATTTTCTGTGTTTTCCTAAACTCTTGGGTACTCATAACACTTATTATGAGTAGACAAGTGATCCAGGTATCTGATGGAAATCCTTTGAAGTATTATGGATTACAAGACCAAGAACCCGCCTAGTAGCTACATCTATCTTTAAGTATCAGTTTGAGTATCTGTATTGAACTAGTTAACCTTGTATGATGATGTATTATGATAATGATGTACTATGATGTATCAAATCCTGTTATGTAATATATTATGTATTTTTGTGAAATTCCGTTGTGAGATTCTGATCTGATATTCTTCTAATTATTCTATTCTATTAATTCTGTCTTTTCTATCTCATCCTCTAACTTCTTTCTCTTAACATTCTACTTTTCTGTATAATCCGGGTTGACTATGTTAGTAAAATGTCAGCTCAAATTGGTACGTAAAATGGGACGTTACACGAGAGGCCCATGGATATCTCTATATATATTGTAGGGTTAAATTCCATCTAGATCTCTCATGATTTTCATTCAATTCAAGATGTATCTAATAACCACCATTATCGTTTACTCGATTAAAAATAACTTTTGATGATATCAAAAAACGAATATCCTCAAATGAAATTATAACAATTTCGGGTTTAAGGACCATTACGTTATTGTCACTGTGACAATAACTTGTGATACTTGTTATTTATATTCCACGTAGTTTTCTCATGAGCTGTCAGTCCAATACGCTATTCTCCAATACGTATTTATGTCTTGACATTAATATCACATATAATGATCAATGAGATATGATCATCAGTCAATCAACATACTAGTCTCAGTGAATTATTATTGTTCTATGTATCAATAAAACTTGGCTAGGGACATTTAAGAATGGTAATATTTAATATATTATATAATCTCATGTTCAAGTCACTTACTTGAACTATATGATTATTTATTATTATTCTAAGGACTTCTATAATGTTAATATTTATATTACGTAGTAAATATAACATAACGGAATACTTTTATTCCAAATAAAATAATAACATCAATAGTGTTATTAACTGTAACGGCCCAGGAGATTTGCGATCTTGGTAATCGACACACAACACCATGTCGACTATCCAAGAATCGAAAATACCGGAACGTCAATAGAAAGAAGTTAGAGGGTGAGAAATAGAAAGAAGTTTAGAATAGAAGAAGAATATAACTACAACATCAGAGTAAACACGAATCTCACAGCGGAACGAATAAATTATATGATATAACATAACTTTGAAACATAAATCTATACTTGTGTGTATATATATATATATGGATTGTTATGATTTTCCAAAGATATTGATATTGCTATGTATTTTGAAATCATGGCGACTGTTGTTTTGAAATAGTGTTGACCAGAGAAATTGAAAGCTGGGGTTATAAGGATAGGTATGTTTATAGGATAAGTAAAATATTATTTTAAACGATTATTATATAAATTATAATCAGTCGTTGTTTACTTTATCTTACTAAAAATTCATATGGTCACAAAAGATATCCAAATTCGATGAAAATGGACATACAACTAGGGTTAGACATTATGGACCCAACGAAACTTGTTTCATCGAGTTTCGAGTCCGTTTGCTCACACAACGTATTTTTAAAGTCAAATTATTGACTGTTTTTCACATTAAAATCCCGTACAGCAACATACTAGCTCCAAAAATCACAGAAATTGAATTCTAACAATAATTTAATATTCCGGATCCTACAAAATTAGTATCATCGAAAACGGAGCCCTTTTGCAAAAATGGCTATTTTCTAAAGCTCTAAATAAACCCTAATATATTTAAAAATAATTAAATTTAATGTTTATAAATAAATATTATCGTATATATTCAAAGTGGAATACCATACGGCTCCAAAATATTTCTATCTAAATTTTTAACTCAATATTTCAAATCCAGTGTTAAATCAGTATTCAGTTTATATTGAAAATCCATTTAAAATATAAATAAATCATTATAAAATTATAAAGGAATTGCATAGAGACTTTTCGAAAATTTGAGTTGATCATAAATCAAAATCTATATGGCGAAATCTCGATTTTTCTCTACCATTAGAAAAATATACTTCACCACCTCTGAACGTTTCTTGTTTCACAGAAATCCGACTTAAAACGGATTCTGTACATTCGTTTAAAGTTCGAATCGTCAAATTACTAACTACCGCGCTATTTCGAGCTCGACTATAATTATAATATAAATTATATGTTCAACCGACATTTAAAAATAAATTCACTAATATAATTCAATTCTAAACTGAATTATACCTTATAAATGATCCAATTCAAAAAATATTGTGAATTCAACTTAATTCTGATTATTTCGGAATCAAATATATTATTATGTTATTCATATTAATTAAATATTCAATATTATTTAATTAAACAGCCATTTTAATCTCTAAATCACTATTTATATAATTAAATAAATTAATTATTATACCGTGAAAATACGGGATGTTACATTCTTCCCCCTTAAAATAATTTTGTCCTCGAAATTGATAATGGTAGAAAACAAACCCTATTGACCAGGTTAAAAATTATTTGGCTTACTTATTAACTTCAGTTTCAACTGAACCAATCTTTACCGATTTAATTTAAAATATTAATTCATTTTAACTAACTAAAATTTTCAAAAATTCTGAAAATTTTCTAACACCTTAAATTTTTGAAAAATTTCGCCAGCGTCTCCTTTCTATGGTTCAATCGGTACAACTACAACTCGCCTCTTTAGGTCTTCTCCAATCCAAAAGAATATCAAACAGCCAAGCAGCTTGCCAAATCGGCTCATAAAATCCGCAAACTCATATAAAATATAAACTTGTACCTTTTTGTCGGGCATATCATTATATCCTTTTCATCTGCTACAGTTTAGCAGATACCATTTCCATAACAATCAAACCCCAATCAATTTTATCCTCAACACGGCTATTCGCTTATACCCAAACCAAATTCCACTCCAACTCAAGTTCCATTCTCGATTCTAAACTCCCAACTCACCAGTTCAATACCACTTCAAATTCCTATATCACAAATCCAGTTTTTCTCGATATCATTCTAATCCAATCCAAATTCCACTTAATTTTTAGTTTGATTTCAATTTGCTTTCTCGAATTTTTATTAATTTGTTATAATTCAACCAACCTTTTCCTGGGAGTTCTAAAAAACTTTTCTTTTTCCAAAAAAAACTCAAATATTCATTTTGGAATATCAAAACAACTTATTTTCCCAAAATAATTCGAAATCAATATCTTTGGTAGTAATCCGTCACTTAGAAACTCGAAAATGAACATCGATGATGCTGCGCAGTCATCTTCGAAATTTATTTTCCAGTGATCAAAGTGAGTTCAATACTATAACACTTTCAAAACCATTTCTAAACACTTCCAATTTGAAATACATTTCAAAATATCATTCACAATGTTTGTTAAACAATTTAAAAATCTCCCAGGATTTTAAAATTCTCTTATATCCAATCCAAGTCCGTTTACAAACACTTACTCAAATTTCCAGAGTTTTAATTCCAATTCTGTTTTTAATTTAGATATAATCCATTTTGTAACATTTATATGAATTTTAATTGGTTATTTACATAATCATTTTACTTTTTATAATCTTATTTGATTATAGTCACAACCAATACATCCAGTATACTAAAATATTTCCAATATCTATACTTTTTATATCAAAATATAATTTGGGTAAAATTATTTCATTTACCCTCTTTTCAAAACATATCGTGTTGGTTCATAGTATTCGAGTGTTTATAAACTCTTACCGATACAATGGATCAAACTGATCGATCAAAACCCATAAATAACTCAACCAATAAATCTCCATAATATAAAACCATTTTATATCAAATAACAAATACGTTCACTTGTATATATACACTCAACTCAATTTAGGTTATTACTATCCCCATCTCAACTGAGTCACGCCACAGAGCAAAGGTAATTACTTAACCTTTAGCTCTGATACCACTGCAACGGCCCGGGAGATTTGCAATCTTGGTAATCGACACACAACACCAGGTCGACTATTCAAGAATCGAAAATACTGGAACGTCAATAGAAAGTTAGAAGGTGAGAAATAGAAAGAAAGAAGTTTAGAATAGAAGAAAAAGAATATAACTACAACATCAGAGTAAACATAAATCTCACTGCAGAACAAATAAAATATATGATATAACATAATTTGGAAATACAAATCTGTACTTGTATAAATATCATAAACAAAGTACAACACTTACAACATAGCTAAAATAAACAATAGCTATATAATCCTGAAGCCTCCTGCTCCAGTTCTCCATGTATATATGTAAATCCCGACTACTTGACTGCCCGTACAAATTTGGACACACAAGAGTTTTGGGAAAACAAAACAAAATAAACTCCAGGTCAATCTTGGGACTGGTATGAGTAAACAATTTAAAACAGTTTGAGAAAATAAACGATATCTCATAAGACCACGTCGTATAACAGGGAAGGGTTTTTCCCTTATGAGAACCCAAAACACTTAATTTAACATTCAAAAATCCTTTTGAAAGAAACAATAATCTTTATATCAAAATTCTTTTGATATTATAATAGTGTCTATCAACCACAATATAATAATCATCTAGCAATGCTTTCATCTCACGTTCCATATACATAATATATAATCAAAAACCACATGCACTTATTGGTTAATGAATTCATACCGGCAAGGTATGGGACCACCTTCCAAAAGTGTATCTCTAGAGAGGAATACACTGGGTTCAACAAGAACATCTTGTAACCCAGGCTAAACATGATAGGTCACTCATTTCGCTTGAGTGTACCGGATGTTATCACTAACGGTTGAGATCAGCAACTGTTTCTCGAAAGGTACAACATTGAAATAGATTATAGAAGTAAATGGAATTTCTCTAGATCAGCTGACAATACACCCTAATTGGCAGCTAACCTTTTAGCCATGTGACCTACCCGATTTTATACCATTTCCGGGTTATGAGTCTAGAGGCCACGCTTATCTCTGATAGATCACACATTTATTCACGTTGAATGTCACATTGTTATACCCGCCAAATCACAAATTGATTTCTCCAAACATACCACGGGTATACAGCTAAGAGAAACAAATTACTCCACCACCAAACGTACATAAGTTTGAAGAGATCAACTTACGCGATCTATTAAATATACTCTGTCAGACATTCTACCATACAGGTTGTCCTAGGACTGGACAAACTGAAGGCACTATTCTGTAAACCCATCTTAGGAGATTTCTATCTAGGATTTGCCAGAACAACCCTTGCTTAAACTCCATCTTCAATTATCTTCATCATTTTTGATTCGCAACGCTAATGCCCATACGGAGTGGTTTTCAGATAATAAATCCGATCCTGATCTCTCACTATTGACAACAGAAATGGTCAAAATCTTTGATAGTCGGTTATTTAACTATCAAAGGAAAATATGTGTACAAACAACGGTCGTATTTCCAAATGGAAATCTTACCGAGCAAATCATCAATCACCATCGATCCCCTTTAATTTAATTTGTCATTCAATTGTCCATTTCCCTATTCCTGTTTCCATATATTCGTAAATTCTTATTTTCTAAATTTAGAAAATATATGTTATTAATCATTGGAAAACATTTCCATATTTATTCTCATTTCTATTTTTTATATTAGAAAACATTTCTGATTCTTATTTGGAAAACATTTCTCCTTCATTTGATTTAAACAGATATTTAAATAAAACAACGCTATGCCAACTCAAACCATTACACTCATTAACTAAATTCACTTAACCAACCTTCACTGTCGAACCTTAACCATTACTTAAATAAAAATGAAGTCAATCAATTTGGGGCATAACTACCTCTCAGACCTTAACTAAACAACATTTCTAACCTCGAAATAGACAAAGTTCACCTTTTAAATCTTTAACAAACTTCCTTACGTAACTCTCGGATTCTATTTATGAATCCACTTCTTTTACAGAAAACATTTGATTATAATAATTGTATTATAATCCCATGCTTCCGAAATATAATAACTTAAATATAACTTTTATTTATTAATTTAGATAATAAACAAACAACTAATTTATTAATAAATAAATAAATCTTGATAAAAAAAGGAAAGTGAATAGTACTTCCCCGAATTCGATAAAATCGAATTTCAACGTATAATTCTCTCTCGAATAATCTCTATTTGATAACTCTCTTTCGAATAAACTCTATTCGATTACTCTTTTCTTTGAATAAACTATATTCGATAATCTCTCTTCTTTGAATAAATTATATTCGATAATCCCTCTTTCAAATAAACTATATTTGACTAACTCTATTCGAATAACTAATGTTCGACTAACTCTATTCGAATAAATAATATTCGACTAACTCTAATTTGATTAACTATGTTCGATTAGCTCTATTCGATTAACTCTTATTCGATTGACTAATATTCGATTAACACTGTTCGAATACCTAATATTTGATTAACTCTATTCGATTAACTCTTATTCGATTAACTCTATTCAAATAACTAATATTCGAATAACTAATTTTATTTCAACCCTATTTCCTAACTTATTCAAATTCCCATTTGAATACCTATTTCAAATCCCAATTCTGTAAATGCTTTAATTTATAAAATATTTGTGATGGCCCGCCCCGCACCAGCCTGCATTTCCACCGAGGGTTCGCTGTACACATGTCCGACTAGCACGGAACGGTCGCCAAAGAAAGAAAAGAAGAGAATGAACTAACAAGGAACCAATAGAATGCCTCACAGCGCATGGAACAAAATATAATAATAACATAATATTGACATAAAACAGGCGAGACAGTGCATAAGTTGAAAACTAAACCAACATAGCAGCAGAAATCCAAATACAGCTTATTACAACTTTCCAAATTACTGTTTCTAAAACAAAAGAAAGCTAAAGTAGAAGGTGCACTACTAATGCCCAAGCAGTGATCTTCATGAACACAGGGAGAATACTACATATATCATACGTGGAAGCCTCCAGCTCGTGTCCGGATCAACTACCAGTGCATACCCAGCTAACCTGTCTCTAGTCTGCTCGTGAGAGCACCCAGAGTAATAAGAAGAGACATAAAACTCTGGGTCAGACAAAAAGTCTTGTATGAGCGATAAGCAGCTAAACAGAACAATAACAGGTATACTAAACCATACCTCAACCTGGACCTGCAACCAAAGAGTTAGCACTACATACCGTACAATACTCTAAGGTGCCACAAAACAAATGGTGTATAGATAATGGGGGGGAGGGGGCGTGCATGTCATAATGATGGCAAACAAGTCAAGCATAACAACCATCCTCACATCTCTCACTCAGTGCGTAAACCATACGATGTCCACCACTGTTAATCACTAGACCCATCGAAGTAGGGACGGAGTTCGACTTGTACAACTACTGCTACTACTACCAAGCTTACCACATGGAGTCATGACCAAATCTTTACAGATGACCCCACTTCATTGGTCTATAGCCCCTTTAGTCATACCTAGGCCACTGTGGCCCTGAATCCGTTCACGTGCTCCCTACACATAGTGATTCAAAGTTACAAACATCGACAACCCCTTAGCACACGTCCCGCAGCAAAGCCCAACTCATGAAGCCGAATCATTGGTTTCCAACTGGATCCTGAGTACAAACTTCCCATCTGGACTACCTTTGCATCTCGGGTTATTGGTCTTCTCCGGATCGGTTCTTTACTTCAGTCTATACTTCAAAGTCAGATAGTGATTCGCGTCTCGAGTCCAAGCATCTCTGTTCGGATCGGTCGAGCTACCCCCATCGGATCGGGTCGGGGTCCTCATCCTGTGGCGGTTCGGATCGGTCATCATCACCTCCAGGCGGATCGGGTCGGTCATCATCACCTCCAGGCGGATCGGGTCGGGTTCTTCAAGTCCAATCGCCATGCATCGGTTCGGTTCGGAGGTGGCCATGCGGGTCGGGTCGGAGAAGATGCTTCGTCTAGTGGATACACTGCTTGGAGGGCAGTTCGGTTCGGATGCCCTTCCTCCGATCCGATCCGGATCGGCCAGTTTCCTGCAACTTCTTCCAGCGATTGTTTACGCCACTCGACGGCGTTTTCGACTAATATAACACTTCTAGACAATCACAAATCATACCATACAGTCATAGCAACATGTAACATCAACCACAAAATCAAAGCAATACCTTGATAGGTTAAAATAGATCAAACATAGCCAAAATCCCATATTTTCCCATAAGCATGTTTAGGCAAAACTAATGGTATGATTAGCAAAACTTAACCAAATCAAACTAAATTTCTAACAGAGGACTAAAACAATATTTTCGAATTTATAAATATTTTTCCAGAATTTATTAGTGTATAAATTCGCTAATCTTCACTAATTACCCTTAGTTAACTGTAATTAGTGTCAAAACAATGCTAATCACTCACCTTGGCCACAAATAAAATTTTCAGAACTAAAATCTCGCTGATTTGGGCGAATACTGATGTCTAACAGCAGCTCTAATGCTGATTTGGTGTAGATCTTCCTTGATTTGACGTAGATTAAGCCAAAACTTGATTAGAAAGTGATTAGAAGTTGATTTGGGTGTTGGAGGCCATTGTTAGGGCTTCAAGAATAAAAGTGGCGGCTGAAAAATGAAGATAAGATCGTTCTCTAACTGATTTCAGCCTCCTTATAATCCTAATCCCGAAATTCCTCATTGGGCCTAGCTGTTAATCACCCGGTTAAGCCCAATTAAGCTGTTTTTCACTATCTGAAACTTGTTTCAGCCATATCTCCCAAACGGTGAGTCCGTTTGGCTAATGTGACCACTATACGGAATTGTAAACCATCGTCCGGAGCCAATGGAAGTGGTTTCAGGTCAAAATTCCTTTCCAATCAAAAGTTATGGCCAAAACAGTACCAACTAGGGGCAAAATGGTCATTTAAAAATCGGGAAAAATCACGAACATGGGAAATGGCCCAAATAGTCGTCTCCCAAAGTTACATGACCATACAACTTCGTATGTGAAAGAAATAAATGTTCTACGATCCTGCGATGCGTAGAATGCGGGTTGTTACATTCTTCCCCCCTTAAGAAATTTCATCCCCGAAATTCCTTAACCCATAACATACAAAAGATCCCGCATGCCTAACAATCATATACAACAATCAACCATGCAAAACGAACAAAGCAAACCTATCCTAGCATGCGGAAAAACTAAATCGAAATTGAAATCTTACCAGGCGAAGAGTTCTGGATACGTCTTCCTAATGCTCTCCTCTGTCTCCCAAGTACAGTCATTCTCATTCTCGCCCCACTGAACTTTGACTAGATTCACCGCTTTCCTCCGTAGTTGCTTCGTATCGTTCCCAACAATAAGCATAGGCTTGCGGTTCCCAACCGCCTTGGGTTCAACTTCGATATCATCCAACTGATCAGGTGAAATAGTCACATCTGGGTCGTGCACGAACTTTCTTAACTGGAAAACATGAAATACGTTGTGAACTCCTACCATCTTCTCTGGTAATTCAACTTTGTACGTCAAATTCCCAATTTGCTCAAGAACTGGGAATGGACCAACAAATCTTGGTGCTAACTTGCCTCTCCTGCCAAATCGTATCACGCTCTTCAACGGAGAAATCTTGACAAATACCAAGTCACCAATGGAGAACTTTAATTCTCTTCTCCTCTTATCAGCATAACTCTTCTGCCTATTTTGGGCAGCTTTCATTCGCTGTTGGATAATCTTAATCTTAGCTGAAGTTTCTCTTATCACATCGGGTCCAAGCACAAACTTCTCGCCAGTTTCTACCCAATATGACGGTGAGTTGCACGGTCTTTCGTACAAAGCTTCAAACGGAGCCATACCGATACTGGATTGGTAGCTATTATTATATGCAAACTCTACTAGATGCAAATGGTCATCCCATGATCCACCAAAATCCAGTACACAAGCTCTCAAGAGATCTTCCAATATACAATTCACCCTCTCTGTTTGACCATTGGTTTGAGGATGATACGCGGTACAGAGATGTAATTCTGATCCTAACGCCTCTTGAAAGCTATTCCAAAATCCACTAGTGAACAACGGATCTCGGTCACTCACAATGCCTTTGGGTATTCCATGAAATCTCACTATCCACTTTACATATAGTTCAGCTAACTTAGCTGCTGTCCTATTCAACTTGACGGGTATAAATCTTGCACTCTTGGTCAATCGGTCCACAATCACCCAAATGCTATCATGGCTCGAAGTCTTTGGTAACCCATCAATGAAATCCATTGACACTTGTTCCCATTTCCATTCTGGAATTTCTAATGGTTGTAACAAACCACTAGGCTTCTTTTGCTCAGCTTTAACTAGCTGGCAGTTCATGCGTTTGGATATAAACTTCCCAATATCTCTTTTCATCCCTTCCCAGTAATAGGTCTGCTTCATGTCTCGGTACGTCTTGTTACCACCGGGGTGTATAGTCAGTTTTGAGTGATGGCATTCTCTAAGCACTTCATCTCTCAATCCATTGACATTGGGTACAACTAGTCTTCTATTCTTTCTAAGCCATCCATCTCGATCAAGCCCATACTTGTTCATCTCCTCATCGATACCCATCTCTAACTTGGAGATGATTTCCAATAGGTTAGGATCGTCCCTCTGACTAGAGCCGATCCGCTCAATCAAAGTGGGTCTGATCGTCAAACTTGCTAACATTTCTGGATCCAACTCGCACTTTGGTCTGAAATCATACCCAGCGATGTACTCCAGTTGCTTCCATTCAAGAAACATAGCCCCTAAACTGGCATGTCTTCTACTCAATGCATCAGCAACCGCATTGCCCTTTCCGGGTGTGTATGCGATATCGAAATCATAGGAAGCCAAGAATTCTAACCATCTTTGCTGTCAGAGATTTAGATCCTTTTGGGAGAAAAGAAACTTTAACGATTTATGATTGGTTAACAACTCGAATCTTTCTCCCAAGAGATAATGTCTCCACATCTTCAATGCGAACACGATCGCTGCCAATTCCAAATCATGGGTAGGGTATATTTTCTCATGCGGTTTCAGTTGCCGACTTGCATAAGCTACAACCCTACCTCCTTGCATCAATGCAGCACCAAGTCCGGTACCACATGCATCTGTGTATACCGTCATCTTTTCATTCCCCTTAGGAATGACTAACACTGGTGCACATGTCAACTTGTCCTTTAGACCCTTGAATGCGTTCTCGCACCTTTCGTCCCAGACAAAAGCTTGATTCTTCTTGGTCAACTGAGTCAACGGTGCCGCTATCTTGGAGAAGTCTTGGATAAACTTACGATAATATCCAGCTAACCCCAAGAAATTTCTTATGTCCGTTGCATTCTTGGGCGTAGACCAATCCTGTACCGTAGCCACCTTCGTGGGATCCATGGCAATACCATTCTCCGAAACGACATGGCCCAAGAATATCACTTCCCTCTTCCAGAAGTGACACTTAGAAAACTTTGCTTTCAATTGGTGTTTTCTCAACACCTCCATCACTATCCTCAAATGTTCCTTGTGTTCTTCCTCTATCCTCGAGTAGACCAAATTATCATCCACGAACACAAGGACAAACTTATTCAACTGATCTTTGAATACTCTATTCATAAGATCCACGAAATATGTTGGGGCATCGGTCAGCCCGAATGGTATGACCAACCACTCATAAAATCCAGACGGCGTCCGGAATGTCGTTTTAGCTATACTCTCAGCTTCCACTCTAAGCTGATGAAAACCTGTCGCGAGATCCAACTGAGAGAATACTCTCGCGCCACTCAACTGATCAAACAAATCATCTATCCGCGGTAGAGGATACTTATTCTTCCATGTCACTTTATTCAATTCGCGGTAGCCTACACACAAACGAAGGGAACCATCCGCCTTGGTAGCAAACACAACTGGTGCTCCCCATTCAGAAACACTCCTTTTGATAAATCCCTTCTACAAAAGATCGTTGACTTGCACCCCGAGCTCTCGCTGCTCCCTTGGTGCCATGCGATGAAGTAGCATCACTATAGATCTGGCATCTTTCACCAAATCAATACGGAACTCAATCTCTCGGTGTGCTGGAAGCCCGGTCACTTCCTCGAAGACATACGGATACTGGCCAACCACGGGCAACCCTGACAACTCACTATGCGGGATGTCGAGGGAATTTAGAAAAATTGCCATTACCCCATTACCGGGTAGACCACCAAACACTACCCTCCGCCCATCATCCGCTCTAGCTGTCACCAAAAAGCCCTCACAGTCTATCACCACCCCGTATCTTTGGAGCCAATCGACTCCCAAAATAATGCCAAACCCAGTAAGCCCAAAACAAAGCAATCACAAACATACATCCATGACTCGATAAGATCACATTACGACAAATCATGCTAAGGTTAGTCGAACCACCAATCGAGTTCGTCACTACTAAAGGTCTATCGAAAATCTCGGGCTCCAATCCCAACCTATCTACCAGGTCACTAGATATGAAAGAACTGGAAGCTCCGGTATCAAACAAAACTCTAATAGGAACATCATGAACAGAAAGCATACCTTGAATAACGATATTCTTTCCCTTCTCCGCCGCAGTTAGGGCATTCGACGAAGAAGGAATAACATTAAGGGCATATGCTTTCACCATTTGATTTTCTTTAAGGGGTTACAGACACTTGTCCTTGTGATGTCCCATTTGGCCACAGTTGAAGCACTTCCTTTCCGCTGGCTTGGCCCGACAATTACTAGCATAATGGCCCTTCTTACCACAGCTGAAGCACTCAACGTCTTGCTTATTCTTTTTCTTCTGGCCATCCTTGGTCTGATTCTGCTTTCTCTTATTCTGAGAACCATTCTTGCCTCCACCGCTTGTTTGCGGCTTTGGCTTCTCTGCAGATGCAACCTCGGTCCTCGACTTAGGGTAAAGACTCTCTGACCTTAATGGTTTCCCCACAATCGACTCAAACGTCTCATCGATGTGGTTAATAAGCCTTTCCCCCAAGTATCCATCCAAACTAGTTATGAACTTCTCATTCTTCTTCTCGGCAGTATCAATAAGAGATAACCCATATTTCGACAAAGTGTCGAATTCGGCAATATACTCTGAGACAGCTCTGCCATTCTGCTTGAGTTCCAAGAATCTCTTAAACAACACTGACTTCTGGGCAGCTGGAATGAACTTCTCGCTAAAGCGAACCTTAAACTGCTCCCAAGTAATCTGATCCTCGGGAGTAGCTGCCTTTATAGCAATCCACCAATTCATTGCCCGCCCTTGCAGCCGACGGGATGCTAGCTTTCTCTTAATCGCATCCTCGATACCCAAATCCTCGAAGATACGTTCGCAACTATCCAACCAATCCTAAACATCCGTAGCCGACTCTGTTCCGTGGAACGGCTTCCCACCAAGACTAGTATAATCCTTATTCAGCTTGGCGAAGTCGGCCCTAGGCGCCTGCACTATTGGACCACCATTACCACCATTGGGAGCTGCCCTCTGCACATCCCTAAGCATCTCCCTCATGAGGTCAGTAAACATCGTCCTCATGTCAGCAGCATTCCCATTATTGGCTCCCCTACCGGCACCTCTTACGTATCGGCTCATCGTTCAATCTGTAAAGAGAAAATGATTAACCATCTCCATAGTGGTGCTAGTGCTATGCAACTTTATCCCTAGCTATACTAATAGTATATATATATATATATATATATAGCTTTTGAAAACCAAAATAATCACAAATACGCGCTCTCATATACGTATACTATCTCTCCCTGATGACTTCCCTAGGTTAACTATGCAACCTAGAGCTCTGATACCAAATGTGACGTCCCGCCCTGCACCAGCCTGCATTTCCTCCGAAGGTGCGCTGTACAAATGTCCGATTAGCACGGAACGGTCGCCAAAGAAAGAAAAGAAGAGAATGAACTAACAAGGAACCTGTAGAATGTCTCACAGCGCATGGAACAAAATATAATAATAACATAATCTTGACATAAAATAGGCGAGACAGTGCATAAGCTGAAAACTAAAACAACATAGCAGTGGAAATCCAAATACAGCTTATTACAACTTTCCAAATTACTGTCTCTAAAACAAAAGAACGCTAAAGTAGAAGATGCACTACTAATGCCCAAGCAGTGATATTCAACAACACAGGGAGAATACTACATATATCATACGTGGAAGCCTCCTGCTCGTCTTCGGATCAGCTACCCGTGCATACCCAGCTAACCTGTCTCTAGTCTGCTCGTGAGAGCACCCAGAGTAATAAGAAGAGACATAAAACTCTGGGTCAGACAAAAAGTCTGGTATGAGCGATAAGCAGCTAAACAGAACAATAACAGGTATACTAAACCATACCTGAACCTGGACCTGCAACCAAAGAGTTAGCACTACATACCGTACAATACTCTAAGGTGCCACAAAGCAAATAGTGTATAGATAACGGGGGGGTGTGGGGGAGTGTGGCGTGCATGTCATAATGATGGAAAACAAGTCAAGCATAGCAACAATCCTCACATCTCTCACTTAGTGCGTAAAGCATACGATGTCCACCGCTGTTAATCACTAGACCCATCGAAGTAGTGACGTAGTTCGACTTGTACAACTACTGCTACTACTACCAAGCTTACCACATGGAGTCATGACCAAATCTTTACAAATGACCCCACTTCATTGGTCTATAGCCCCTTTAGTCATACCTAGGCCACTGTGGCCCTGAATCCATTCACGTACTCCCTACACATAGTGATTCAAAGTTACAGACATCGACAACCCCTTAGCACACGTCCCGCAACAAAGCCCAACTCATGAAGCCGACTTATTGGTTCCCAACTGGATCCTGAGTAAAAACTTCCCATTTGGACTACCTTTGCATCTCGGGTTATAGGGCTTCTCCGGATCGGTTCTTTACTTCAGTCTATACTTCAAAGTCGGATCGTGATTCACGTCTTGAGTCTAAGCATCTCGGTTCGGATCGGTCGAGCTACCCCCATCGGATCAGGTCGGGGTCCTCATCCTGTGGCGGTTCGGATCGGTCATCATCACCTCCAGGCGGATCGGGTCGATCATCATCACCTCCAGGCGGATCGGGTCGGGTTCTTCAAGTCCAATCGCCATGCATCGGTTCGGTTCGGAGGTGGCCATGCGGGTCGGATCGGAGAAGATGCTTCCCAATTTTTCAGATCGTCTCGTGGATACCCTGCTTGGAGGACGGTTCAGTTCGGATGCCCTTCCTCCGATCCGATCCGGATCGGCCAGTTTCCTGCAACTTCTTCCAGCGATTGTTTACGCCACTCGACGGCGTTTTCGACTAATCTAACACTTGTAGACAATCACAAATCATACTGTACAGTCATAGCAACATGTAACATCAACCACAAACATTAAAACAATAACTTGATAGGTTAAAATAGATCAAATATAGCCAAAATCCCATATTTTCCCATAAGCATGTTTAGGCAAAACTAATGGTATGATTAACAAAACTTAACCAAATCAAACTAAATTTCTAACAGAAGTCTAAAACACTATTTTCGAATTTATAAATATTTTTACAGAATTTATTAGTGTATAAATTCGCTAATCTTCACTAATTACCGTTAGTTAACTGTAATTAGTGTCAAAACAATGCTAATCACTCACCTTGGCCACAAATAAAATTTTCAGAACTGAAATCTCGCTGATTTGGGTGAATACTGATGTCTAACAGCAGCTCTAATGCTGATTTGGTGTAGATCTTCCTTGATTTGACGTAGATTAAGCCAAAACTTGATTAGAAAGTGATTAGAAGTTGATTTGGGTGTTGGAGGCCATTGTTAAGGCTTCAAGAATAAAAGTGGCGGCTGAAAAATGAAGATAAGATCGTTCTCTAACTGATTCCAGCCTCCTCGTAACCCTAGTCCCGAAATTCCCCATTGGCCTAGCTGTTAATCACCCGGTTAAGCCCAATTAAGCTTTTTTCACTATCTGAAACTTGTTTCAGCCATATCTCCCAAACGGTGAGTCTGTTTGGCTATTGTGACCACTCTACGGAATTGTAAACCATCATCCGAAGCTAATGGAAGTGGTTTTAGGTCAAAAAAAATTTCCAGTCAAAAGTTATGACCAAAACAGTACCAACTAGGGGCAAAATGGTCATTTAAAAATCGGGAAAAATCATGAACATGGGAAATGTCCCCAATAGTCGTCTCCTAAAGCTGCATGACTATACGACTTCGTATGTGAAAGAAATAAATGTTCTACGATCCTGCGATGCGTAGAATGCGGGTTGTTACAATATTCATTTTATTCCATTATTCACGTCGAATGTGAAAAATATTTATTTCATATAATCCATTAAGTTTATTTTTGCATTTAAAATAATATCCCCTGTTCCAAATTCTATTTATACTTTTATTTATAGAATTATTCATACAAAATCTCCTTTTTATTTCTAATACCTAAAATTCATCTATAATTCCCTTTATAAATGCCGAGTTTTCATTCTACTAAAAATATCGGTGTTAAAACCGATTTCTACTTCTCTAGATAAGTTCAGACTTATATATTCCATTTATCAAATGATAAATATTTTATTTATTTTATAAAACATTATTTATAAATTAATCTTCTCAATTTATCTGTTAAAACAAATTCTATTTAAAATCTACTTTAAATTAATGTTTTCCATTTATCTATTAAAAAACAAATTTCCATTTAATATTTATTTTCCACCTATTTTCTTTTATAAAATTCTATTCATTTCCCAAATATTTCCTTTTATAAATTTCTATTTATTCCATATAAATCATTTTATATAATTCTATTTATTCTATATAAATCCTTTTATATAATTCTATTATTATTATATATAAATCCTTTTATATAATTCCATTTATTTTATATAAATATTTCATTTATAATATCCTTTGATTCTATAAATATTATCCCTTTATAAAATTCTTTGATATTATAAATATTTCCTTTTATAAAATCCTTTGATTTTATAAATATTTTATTTTGAATATATTCTTTGAAAATTCCCTTTTTACATTCCCGTATTTCTTATGGTATTTAAAATATCAAATAACAAGACCAGTGTCATTATAATCAATCACAGATTATATATCACATCATATATCACAATATATGAAAACAAACATTATTATAAATATTGAGGAATATAGTTGGATCCCCTCCATCCTGTTTCCCTACATCCACAGATGTTAAACAATTTTAACATCAACTTTCATTTCAATATGAAATATTCTGATCAACAGAATCAATACTTGATTAATGATATATATATTTGTATATATATCACTAGATCTATAATTTCAACCAATCAATTAACAAATCATCCAAATAATCAACACACAGTAATCAACCATCATTTATCAGAGCTAACAATACGTTATAAAAATATAACTGTTCAGAGTTAGTGAGTTTTACTCGCATTGGTCGGTTTATCGTTAAATAACGATAACCATCGTTGATTCAGATTAGACAATTTATTTCGCTATAAATTGTAACGAGCTCCAATTCACTCCGAATTAGTTCCATTGTGTAGTCATCTTCTATACGATCCCAACGTATTTGAACGTTCACCAAACTGATAATGTATGTACTAGTTGTAGCGTTAACAAGTTAAAATAAAAAATAAATTAAAACAAACTTAATTTAATTTATTTAATGGGCTTTACCCATTTAATTTCAGCCCACCCATGAATTTAAAACCGGACCTGCCTGATACTTCTTCCCCAACATAATTCGAATCAGCTGCTCCTTCCAATAGCCATTTTCCAATCCTTCCTTCAACCTCACCACTCGTTCTTTAGGAATTTCAAAACGAACAACCCCATCATCGTTCTCTTGCCGAGCTCTCCGTCCCCATATCCTATAAATTGAATCTGATCTCCTATGTGGGATTTTGATGAACAGTACCTCAACGCACTGTACAGTGTCACTTGCAACACCAAATTGTCTCGATTTCACCCAAAATTCACCAACACATGCAACTTTCCATTACAAATCCAAGTACAAACTCCAGTTTTCCAAAAGCCATCTCCATTAGCTCAGAATCTAAACCCTAGAATTGGAATAAGCAACATTGTACAAACAGTAGCGACGAACAATGATGTCGAACCAAACAAGAATGGTACCGATCTGATGCTATACCTTGTAGGATCTCAAAAATATGAATTTGGTGATTTATTGGAATATATATGGATTGTTATGATTTTCCAAAGATATTGATATTGCTGTTTATTTTGAAATTGTGGCGGCTGTTGTTTTGAGATAGTGTTGACCGGAGAAATTGAAAGTTATGGTTATAAGGATAGGTACATTTATAGGATAAGTAAAATATTATTGTAATCGATTATTATATTAATTATAATCAACCGCTGCTTACTTTATATTACTAAAAATTCATATGGTCACAAACGATATCCAAACTCGACAAAAATGAACATACAACTAGAGTTTGACATTACGGACCCAACGGAACTTGTTTCGTCGAATTCCGAGCCGTTTGCTCACACAGCGTATTTCTAAAGTCAAATTATTGATTGTTTTTCACATTAATGTCCCGTACGGCCATATATTGACTCCAAAAATCACAAAAATTGAAATCTAACAGTAATTTTGTAATAACCCGGAAATCCGAGCCAATTTAAAATTTTTATTTTGGCAATTTTAGCGAATTTTGATTATTTAAAATGAATTATTTTAAATAATAACGACGAGAAATTTATTTTTAATAGAATTAGAACGTATATATTTATATACGTTGTCATTAGAATATAAAAATTAATTTATATATATAAAAGGAATTGAAAATGGCGCGGTAGTTCGATAATTCGATTTCAAAATTCAAATGAACGTACCGGGTACAAAATAAACCAGATTTTAGTGAAACCAAAAATATTTGAATCTAATTGAGAATATCTTCCCAACGAATCCGAAAAATTGAAATTTCATAGCGGGAATCAAAAGATACGTCCAGTTGAAAATTCAGAATAGTCGCTATGGAATTCTGGCCCTTAAAAATGGAAATTTTGCAAACGACCTCAGAATTCGATGAAACCACTTTTGTTGGATCCGGAATGTCAAATTATTGCTAGGTTTCAAATTTCATAATTTTTGAAGTTAGTATGTGAGCGTGGCAAAGGAAAACGTGTTTGACCAGTTTTAGTTGATTTTAATCGACTGGAAAATGGACATTTTTCAAACGGTCTCAGAATTCAACGAAATTAGCTTTGTTAGGACCGTATCGTCAATATAAAGCTAGAAAATATTTTTTGGGAATTTTTAGAGTTCGTATGTGGCCCCAGTAAATTGAAATGCGCGTTCAAATTCAATATATATAGTTATATGCTGATTTTGACAAAAACTGATCGAAACAGTCGAATCAGTCTGCGATACATATCCCATCGTGTTCGAAATGTGAGTAGGCAGTGGGTTCGATTTTGAGGTCGAAATTTAAAGTTGTTTTTTAGGATGAAATTAAATAAATGAAAAGAAAAGTCAACTACCCCCTTTTTATCTCTTTCTCTTCCCCCCTCCCCCTATTTCATTTATTCAGAAGAAGAAGAAAAAGAATGAGCGATGGAGCCGCCACCAACACCCCCTCCGTTAGAGCGCGACGCGCTACCCCCCCCCCCCCCCCCCCTCCACCTGCAAGACGCGCAAACCCCCCTCTGGAAAGTCGCGAGCACCACAAAATCAACCCCAAACCCCCTCTCGATCAGCCTCCCCTCACCGCCAGCGACCACCAGCGCCGACCACCAGTAAGAAAACCCCCTCCTTCAACCGAAAACTGTGAGCCTTGTTTTATTTATTTATTTATATTGATTTCAAACTCATATTTTTATGAGTGTAAAGCTCGGATTTATATATATATATATATATATATAAAGTTGTGATTAATATATGATTTTAACGATAGGAAAAATACGGTTTTTAATTCATGATAGATTATATGTATATATATAGTAAAGATTATATTTTTAAATATAAAAAGATAAGATTTTTAGAAACAGAAAAATTAGATTTTTCCTTATGTAAAGAAATGATTTTTAAACCTGTAAAGAAATGACTTTTAAAAATAAAAGATTTGACTTTTATATGAAGAAAGATTATACTTTTATTTTAGAAAAGATTTGATTTTCAAAATATGAAAACATAGCGATAAAATATGATTTTTATATTATAGAGATAATAAAAATATGATTTTTATATATGCAATGAAATAAAAATTTGATCTTTATATATGTAGCGGTAAGATAAAAATTCGATTTTTATATATATGAAGTGAAGATAAAGATGTGATCTTTATAGAAGTAGCTAAGTAAAAATATAATTTTTATATTTGAATAGCGTAAAAAGGACTGCATTGGAATTTCAATCAAATCCAGACAGTTCAGTAGTTTAAAAGTTGAGCACGGCGGAGTGGAAACCTCGGTGAGAACTCCTCACTTTTAAATTTATTTCTAGTTAAAATACATACTAGGATGCAGACGGTGTTTAGTAGCACCCGACACCCATCGTCCACAGACCATGGACGGCTTGTATGCTTGTTTGTTTGATTTTGATGTGTAGTTGATTGTGTGATGTGATGTGAAATGAAATAAAATATTTTATAGTGGAAAATATTTTATAGTTAAAAATAGAATTTTTAACGTGTATTTAAAATGAAATAAATATAAACAAATCGAACGATTTGTTTATATACACACATTTGACTGATATTGATTGGGACGATAAATTTTACACATCGCCCAACTGCACAAATAAAATTTGTGTTTGATTGTTTGAAACCCCACACGGGTATTGGGATGATATATGACATGCACTAATCCCAATAATTAGTTGTATGTCGATTGATTGATTGACAGATTGTTATAAGCATTGAATATTTACATTTGATGCTTATATAGTGTAGAATACACTTTGGATGATGGTTGATTATTTGTCATTGTTGATATATACATGCGTTGTATGGAAGTCCATAGAAATAAAATCTATGGTAATTGATTGGGCCTCATTCCAGTTTTGAAATAGAATATTTGAAAAAGAAATATTTGAAATAGAATATTTGAAAATAGAAATAGTTGAAACGAAATATTTGAATAGAATATTCGAAATAGAAATATATAAAAGCCGTATGGATTAGATTGACACCATTTTGACATGAACGATATTTATATTGATTTTATTTGTTTTTAATGAATATTGAAAAGTGATTTCAATAATCGAATATTTTAGAAAATGAATTCGAATTAAATTGAATAGAAAACAAATTCAAATCGACTTGAAATTGAATTGAAATTGAATTGAGTTGAATCGAATTGAAATTGAATTGAATAGGAATTCAAATCGAATTGAAAGTGAATTGAATAGAATTCAAATCGAATTGAAATTGAATTGAATCGAATTGAAATCGAATTGAAATTGAGTTGAAATCAAATAGAAATGAATGTAAAAAGGAATTTATAAAGGAAAATTCAATTTTGGATTTGAAATCGAATAAGAAGTTGAAATCGTTTTGAAAACGAATTTAAAAAAATTTATATAATACGTTTTAAAAGGAAATCGACGAAGTATATATTATATATATATAATATAATGGCCTGAATAGAACGCGCCGCGCTGTGGTATTTCGTGAATTTCGACCATTGAATTCGAATGGATATTGCGGGAGATCCGACCGTCGGGTTCTCCTAAAACCGGAACCATTGGGTTCGTATCGAAAAGAGATTTCTAACGAATATTATAAATTTGAAATCTAATGGGTGGATTTGGAATTATGTCCAAATCAAATTTGGAAACGGTCGCTGTAAGTGCAGTTCGATGGCCGTTGATGGAAATCGACTGTACGGGCCTTGAAAAAATTATTCAAATAGAGTAATAATTTGTTTAAAATCATAAGAAATGATTTGGGAAGAATTGGGATGAAAACTCCATATTTGAAAAGATAAAAATAGATTTTTATCGAAATGAACTAGTTTTGAACTAGAATTACAATTCTATTTATTTTTAAAATAAATAAATTAGATTTGAAATGGTTTTAAAAATAACCAAGATTTAAAATAATTGAATTGGAAGGGATTTGAATCGAAATTGTCTTTGGAATATTTCGATGTTGGATTTCGTGATGATACATATATTATTATTGGAATTTGAAAGATATATTTATATCGTTATTTTCAATACGATATTCGTTGGTCGTAGAATTTGATATTGAATATAATCCGATATATTTTCTATTCAGAGCCTCGTATTTAATATCAAATGTGATTTGGGTTTGTCGTGAATGGTGTCTTCATTAACACTGTTCTTAAGCCCATTTGAGAAAAAGATTAAATCTTTTTTTTTAGATTTAATGAAGTGTACCAATTAAATAATATTTAATTGGAATTGAATTGGTATTGATTTTTGGGTTTACCGTGAACAGTGTTTTAAATGACACTGATTCTTTAACCCAGTTAAAGATTAGAACTAAGTGGAGTTTTAATGAATCTTTAATTAGATTGAAATGATCGAGAATGGAGTATCACCAGTTTTGCTCCAGGCGATAGTTAAATCTTTAATTGGATTTGAACGTGAAATGGTAATTGAATTTACCGATAACATCGTGGTGTTAGATATGAAGTATGACCAGTTTTACTTCATGGGATGAATAGGTTGGGATTGGGAAATAAAATAAATGATTACTTCGGTGTGGTTCGCTAATCCCGACTAGTTTGAAGTGATATTCAAAGGAAGATTAAAGAATAAATTTAAAAAGAATTTATCTTTGATAAAATTAATGGGAACCTTTCCCAAAGTATAAAAATATTTGAATAAAAGAATATTCTGAATTGGAATGAGGCGTATGTCGTGTTTGTGTAACACTTGTTTATTATATACGCGAGTAATTTAGAAAGACCGGGTTTATCCCATTCTGAATAACTAATTCGACGTGGTGTCGAAGATGAAGACGGTGGTTGAAGACCGGAGGTCTTCACGTCGTTTGGGTGATTACTGATGATCTTGATTGGGCCGTACACCCAAGAGGAGGGAATCAGTTAGTGGCCGTCCACACGTACTTGGAGATCGATGGATATGCAGGGTACTAGGTGCCTCCGGTTTCGTTCAGACCCAGAACGAACTTGTAAATGGACTGTGTGTCTGACATTGGATATCATTCTGTGTGATTGATGGATATCGTTTGCATGGAGTGGTTTGCCTGTGTGGCATGCTAAGATGCAAATGATCAAGATTTCTGTTGAAAACCAGAGTTTTGTGGTTGATGATCAAAGCACGACATGTGTGGCATAGCTTTGTGTAGCGTTGATTCGCGATCCTCACACCCCGGTTGTGAACCAGAAACGGGAGAGGACATCAGGGAGGGCATGTGTTTCTTTCTAGCAAGAAGTGGCTTCAGTGATTTTACATGCCCTAACGAGTTTGACTTATGTGGTTGTTGCTGTTGCGAGGCGCCTCGGTTATATCGGTCGATCCGGGACCGATGGAGTCATTCGTTGGCTCATTGACACCCCATAGGGTGGGAAAACGCAGTGTTCAGGCATTTTAATCCACATCGGTGGACCGGCCTTGACGATCTAAAGGCTTGACTGAGTACTTGCCTGAGATACGGGCTAGAGCGTCTCGAATTCGGTGGAGGACGATCCCTTGCCTCAGTTCACAGATGGAAATCCAACTTCCAATACGTGACGTTTCGATTTTAGTTGTAATCTTATATATGGCGCCATAGTGGGATGGGGGCGCTTCAGCCGTCTATGATTGATACTTATGATTTGAAGTGGTTTTATACACTATGCACTAATAATAGTATCAAATGATTTGTTTTAAACGTATCAAGCATTCTTGGTTATTATAAGGCAAAAACCCTATCCTTCGGCTTGCGTTGCATTGTGTTATGGGACCTGGGTCTTATAATAGCTTCATTTTTCTTTATTTAGCGTTGCGCTATTTGTTTTATGCACTGGTATTCTTGGGAGGAATCCTGTTCCGTGTTATTCGGCGTGGTCTCTTGATTTACCTAACTTTAAAAATAAAGATTAATAACTGTTTTAGTTCTCACTCCAGTCACATGACTGACTTGGAGTTTATTGTTTTAACCTAAACTTTGGGTGCCCTTATTTTGACACGGGCAGCTAGTAGTTTTCGTTTTGCAGATTTATATTCACAGGATCCTGATTTACAGCTGGAACGATACTCGGAAAGCTCTGTATCCGTGTATTACTTCTAGTTGTGTATTGTATTATTTTTCCGCTGCTATGTAATGTATTGTAATCTCTGATATTTTTCTGTTGTGTAATATTTGTTTATACTCTGTATATTCTTGTAATCTTATGGAATTGTTGTAATATAGAATGAAATGTTCTTCTGTGTGTTGTTCTCAAAGTATCCGCTCTTTCCTTACCGGGGAAGTTACGGGTTGCTTCAGTTGGTATCGGAGCTTTGGTTTACAAAGCTTAGAGAACAAGACACATTAGAACCATACGAAAGAATTCATCAGATATTGGATTAGTAATATCCAATGGAATGACTCGTTAGAGATGGGATCGGTAGTATCCTAGAACGAGTGTGAAGAGAATATTTTTGAAAATGAAAACAAATTTTGTTTTGAAAATTTAAATCAACTATTCGTATTTGATTATTTATTTTATATTAAATTTGGACAATGCAGTATATAAAGATTTTGCGCATACGTCTGATCCGCGTGTATTCGAAGTTTTAATATACTGGACAGATATAGAATCACACTCTAGTCGCCCGGAGATGGTACTGATGATAGCACGTGCATCATCAGTGTTTATATTCGAGTTTCGAAAGTATGATGTCTATATATTTCCATTAGACTGGTGTGAGAACCAAAATTAGAAGGGCTTATTGTTGTGATTTGGCATCAAAAATCTGATTTTTTGACTATATATCAAAGTTATGAATTTGAAAAGCTAATCAACTAATTGATTGCTGATTGTGTTGTTTGATTATTGGTTGACCATATAGCCAATTTGATCAAATAGTGAGTTGTATTGGAAATTTGCCGCATTTGCATGCATGTACATGTACTTATATTGAACAGGTCATAGCAAAGAGGCTAGAGCAGAAGAATAAAATTGTTTGTCCAACAAATAGGTACATGTTTACCATAATTTACTGTTTTTTTTGGGTGAAGATGATTTTATGAGCCAATTGGCTAGCCGCTAGGCTTTTTCTTTTTCTTTTGGATTGAAGAAGGCCATGGGAGGCTATATGAAATATCCCGAAGTCCCCGGTGCAGGGGAGGTTACGGCGAAATTTTTCGAAAATTTAGGGTGTAAGCAAAATTTTTGAAAAATTTGAAAAGTTCTTAGAAATTGAAAAGTTGAAGAACTTAAGCCGTAATGAAAATAATGGAAGTTGAGTTGATTTGTTAAACAACTTTCGGCTTCGTTCCTTTTCGGGGACGAAAAGTTTTAAGTGGGGGAGATTGTAATAACCCGGAAATCCGAGCCAATTTAAAAATTTTATTTTGGCAATTTTAGCAAATTTTGATTATTTAAAATGAATTATTTTAAATAATAACGATGAGAAATTTATTTTTAATAGAATTAGAACGTATATATTTATATACGTCGTCGTTAGAATATAAAAATTAATTTATATATATAAAAGGAATTGAAAATGGCGCGGTAGTTCGATAATTCGATTTAAAATTCAAATGAATGTACTGGGTACAAAATAAACCGGATTTTAGTGAAACCAAAAATATTTGAATCTAATTGAGAATATCTTCCCAACGAATCCGAAAAATTGAAATTTCATAGCGGGAATCAAAAGATACGTCCAGTTGAAAATTCAGAATAGTCGCTATGGAATTCTGGCCCTTAAAAATGGAAATTTTGCAAACGACCTCAGAATTCGACGAAACCACTTTTGTTGGATCTGGGATGTCAAATTGTTGCTAGGTTTCATATTTCATAATTTTTGAAGCTAGTATGTGAGCGTGGTAAAGGAAAACGTGTTTGACCAGTTTCAGTTGATTTTAATCGACTGGAAAATGGTCATTTTTCAAACGGTCTCAGAATTTTATGAAATTAGTTTTGTTAGGACCGTATCGTCAATACGAAGCTAGAAAAAAAAATTTGGGAATTTTTAGAGTTCGTATGTGGCCCCGGTAAATTGATATGCGCGTTCAAATTCAATATATAGAGTTATATGTTGATTTTGGCAAAAACTGATTGAAACAGTCGAATCAGTCTGCGATACATATCCCATCGTGTTCGGAATGAGGGTAATTAGCTATGGACGACAGGCGGTGGGTTTGATTTTGAGGTCGAAATATAAAGTTGCTTTTTAGAGTAAAATTAAATAAAATAAAATAAAAGTCAACTACCCCCCCTTTTTATCTCTTTCTCTTCTCCCCCCTCCCGTTTCATTTATTCAGAAGAAGAAAAAAAAGAAAAAAGAATGAGCGACGGAGCCGCCACCAACCCCCCCCCCTCTCGATCTGCCTCGCCCCCCTCCCCCCCTCACCCGTCAGAGCGCGACGCGCTAGACCCCCCCTCCACCTGCGTGACGCACAAACCCCTCCCCACCTCTGGAAAGTCGCGACCACCACGAGATCTCAGCCTTCTCTCACCGACAGTGACCACCAGCGCCGACCACCAGTCAGAAAACCCCCCTCCTTCAATAAAAAACTGTGAGCCTTGTTTTATTTATTTATTTATATTGATTTCAAACTCATATTTTTATGAGTGTAAAGCTCGGATTTATATATATAAAAAGTTGTGATTAATATATGATTTTAACGATAGGAAAAATACGGTTTTTAATTCATGATAGATTATATATATATATATATATATATAGTAAAGATTATATTTTTAAATATAAAAAGTTAAGATTTTTAGAAACAGAAAAAATAGATTTTTTCCTTATGTAAAGAAATGATTTTAAACCCGTAAAGAAATGATTTTTAAAAATAAAAGATTTGATTTTTATATGAAGAAAGATTATACTTCTATATTATAAAAGAATTGATTTTCAAAATATGAAAACATAGCGATAAAAATATGATTTTTATATTATAGAGATAATAAAAATATGATTTTTATATATGCAACGAAATAAAAATTTGATCTTTATATATGTAGCGATAAGATAAAAATTCAATTTTTATATATATGAAGTGAAGATAAAGATGTGATCTTTATAGAAGTAGCAAAGTAAAAATATAATTTTTATATTTGAACAGTGTAAAAAGGACTGCATTGGAATTTCAATCAAATCCAGATTGTTCAGCAGTTCAAAAGTTGAGCACGGCGGAGTGGAACCCTCGGTGAGAACTCCTCACTTTTAAATTTATTTCTAGTTAAAATATATACTAGGATGCAGACGGTGTTTAGTAGCACCCGACACCCGTCGTCCACAGACCATGGACGACTTGTATGCTTGGCTGTTTGATTTTGATGTTTAGTTGATTGTGTGATGTGATGTGAAATGAAATAAAATATTTTATAGCAGAAAATATTTTTTAGTTAAAAATAGAATTTTTAACGTGCATTTAAAATGAAATAAATATAAACAAATCGAAAGATTTGTTTATATACACACATTTGACTGATGTTGATTGGGACGATAAATTTTACACATCGCCCAACTGCACAAATAAAATCTGTGTTTGATTGTTTGAAACCCCACACGGGTATTGGGATGATATATGACATGCACTAATCCCAATAATTAGTAGTATGTCGATCGATTGATTGACAGACTGTTATAAGCGTTGAATGCATATATTTGATGCTTATACAGTGTAGAATACACTTTAGATGATGGTTGATTATTTGTCATTGTTGATATATACATGCGCTGTATGGAAGTCCATAGAAATAAAATCTATGGTAATTGATTCGGCCTCATTCCAGTTTTGAAATAGAATATTTGAAAAAGAAATATTTGAAATAGAATATTTGAAAATAGAAATATTTGAATAGAATATTCGAAATAGAAATATATAAAAGCTGTATGGATTAGACTGACGCCATTTTGACGGGAACGATATTTATATCGATTTTATTTGTTTTTAGTGAATATTGAAAAGTGATTTCAATAATCGAATATTTTAGAAAATGAATTCATGTTAAATTGAATAGAAAACGAATTCAAATCGACTTGAAATTGAATTGAAATTAAATTGAATTGAATTGAATTGAATCAAATTGAAATTGAATTGAATAGGAATTCAAATCGAATTGAAATTGAATTGAATAGAATTCAAATCGAATTGAAATTGAATTGGATCGAATTGAAATCGAATTGAAATTAAGTTGAAATCAAATTGAAATGAATGTAAAAAGGAATTTATAAAGGAAATTCAATTTTGGATTTGAAATCGAATAAGAAGTTGAAATCGTTTTGAAAACGAATTTAAAACGATTTATATAATGCATTTTAAAAGGAAATCGACAAAGTATATATATTATATATATAATATAATGGCCTGAATAGAACGCGCCGCGTTGCGGTAGTTCGTGAATTTCGACCATTGACTTCGAATGGATATTGCGGGAGATCCGACCATCGGGTTCTCCTAAAATCGGAACCGTTGGGTTCGTATCGAAAAGATCTTTCTACCAAATATTAGAAATTTGAAATCTAACGGTTGGATTTGGAATTATGTCCAAATCAAATTTGGAAAAGGTCGCTGTAAGTGCAGTTCGATGGCCGTTGATGGAAATCGACTGTACGGGCCTTGATAAAATTATTAAAAATAGTAATAATTTGTGTAAAATCATAAGAAATGATTTGGGAAGAATTGGGATGAAAAACTCCATATTTGAAAAGATAAAAATAGATTTTTATCGAAATGAACTAGTTTTGAACTAGAATTATAATTCTATTTATTTTTAAAATAAATAAATTGGATTTGAAATGGTTATGAAAATAACCAAGATTTCCAATAATTGAATTGGAAGGGATTTGAATCGAAATTGTCTTTGGAATATTTCGATGTTGGATTTCGTGATGATACAGATTTTGTTATGGGAATTTAAAAGATATATTTATATCGTTATTTCCAATACGATATTCGTTGGTCGTAGAATTTGATATTGAATATAAGCCGATATATTTTCTATTCAGAGCCTTGTATTTAATATCAAATGTGATTTGGGTTTGTCGTGAATGGTGTCTTCATTAACACTGTTCTTAAGCTCAGTTGAGAAAAAGATTAAACCTTTTTATTTAGATTTAATGAAGTGTACCAATTAAATAATATTTAATTGGAATTGAATTGGTATTGATTTTTGGGTTTACCGTGAACAGTGTTTTAAATGACAGTGATTCTTTAACCCAGTTAAAGATTAGAACTAATTGGAGTTTTAATGAATCTTTAATTAGATTGAAATGATCGAGAATGGAGTATCACCAGTTTTGCTCCAGGCGATAGTTAAATCTTTAATTAGATTTGAACGTGAAATGGTAATTGAATTTACCGATAACACCGTGGTGTTAGATATGAAGTATGACCAGTTTTACTTCATGGGATGAATAGGTTGGGATTGGGAAATAAAATAAATGATTACTTCGGTGTGGTTCGCTAATCACGACTAGTTTGAAGTGATATTCAAAGGAAGATTAAAGAATAAATTTAAAAAGAATTTATCTTTGATAAAATTAATGGGAACCTTTCCTAAAGTATAAGAATATTTGAATAAAAGAATATTCTGAATTGGAATGAGGCGTATGTTGTGTTTGTGTAACACTTGTTTATTATATACGCGAGTTATTCAGAAAGACCGGGTTTATCCCATTCTGAATAACTAATTCGACGTGGTGTCGAAGATGAAGACGGTGGTTGAAGACCGGAGGTCTTCACGTCATTTGGGTGATTACTGATGATCTTGATTGGGCCATACACCCAAGAGGAGGGAATCAGTTAGTGGTCGTCCAGACGTACTTGGAGATCGATGGATATGCGGGGTACTATGTGCCTCCGGTTTCATTCAGACCCAGAACGAACTTGTAAATGGACTGTGTGTCTGACATTGGATTTCATTCTGTGTGATTGATGGATATCGGCTGCATGGAGTGGTTTGCCTGTGTGGCATGCTCAGATGCAAATGATCAAGACTTCTGTTGAAAAGCAGAGTTTTGTGGTTGATGATCAAAGCGCGGCCTGTGTGACATAGCTTTGTGAGGCGTTGATTCGCGAGCCTCATACCCCGGTTGTGAACCAGAAACGGGAGAGGACATCAGCGAGGGCATGCGGTTCTTTCTACCTAGAAGTGGCATCGGTGGTTTTGCACGCCCTGACGAGTTTGACTTATGTGGTTGTTGCTGTTGCGAGGCGCCTCGGTTATATCGGTCGATCCGGGACCGATGGAGTCATTCGTTGGCTCATTGACACCCCATAGGGTGGGGAAACGCAGTGTTCAGGCATTCTAATCCACATCGGTGGACCGACCCTGACGATCTAAAGGCTTGACTGAGTACTTGCCTGAGAACGGGCTAGAGCGTCTAGAATTCGGTGGAGAACGATCCCTTGCCTCAGTTCACAGATGGAAATCCAACTTCCAATACATGACGTTTCGATTTTAGTTGTAATCCTATATATGGAAACATAGTGGGATGGGGCGCTTACGCCGTCTATGATTGATACTTATGATTTGAAGTGGTTTTATACACTATGCACTTATAATAGTATCAAATGATTTGTTTTAAACGTATCAAGCATTCTTGGCTATTATAAGGTAAAAACCCTATCCTCCGGCTTGCGTTGCATTGTGTGATGTGTAATGACCCGCATTGGCAGAGGTATTATAATTAATGTATTTAATTGTATAAATGGTAGGTTAGTGAATTACATGGTCGTTGAATAAAATAATAGTGAATATTTAATTAAAATAATAAATTAAATAATATATTTAATTCTGAAATAAACAGAATGGGCTGAAATGACGATATGGGGTGAACCGGATCATCTGTGATATTTAATTCAGTTTAGAATTGAATTTAAATAACGAATATATTCAATCGTCGACAATTAAACGTATAGTTTACAATATAATTATAAACGAGCTCGAAATGGCGCTGCAGTTCGCTATTTGGCGATCTGAACTTCAACTGAATGTACAAGATTCGTTTTAAGCCGGATTTCTGTGAAACAAGAAACGTGTGGAGCTGGTGGAGTATATCTTTCTAGTGGAAGAGAAAAATCGGGATTTCGTCGTGTAGATTTTGATGTATGTCCAAATCAAATTTTAGAAAAGTCGCTGTGGAATTCCTTTATAATTTATAAAGGGATTATTTATATTTTTAAAAGGGATTTCAATATAAATCAAATATCGGGTTGACCCAGAAGTGAATATCAAGTTAGAAATTCATATAGGAATATTCTAGAGTTGTATGGTATTCCACTGTGATTTTATACGATAATATTAATTTATTAATATTATATTTAATTATATTTAAATATATTTATATATTTAAATGGTCTATTCAGCGCTTTAGAAATAGCCACTTTTTCATACGACCTCAGAATTCGACGAAACTAGTTTTGCTGGATCCGCAACATCAAATAGTTGTTAGATTTCCAGTTTCGTGATTTTTAGAGTCCCTGTGTGGTCGTACGGATTTTTAGAGTGAGATACAGTCAGTATTTCGACAGTTAAAAATACATTGTGTCGGCATACGAAGTCGGAATTCGACGAAACCAGTTTCGTTGGGACCGTAATGTCAAATTCTATCAGCGTGTCAGTTTTCATGATTTTTGGGCGTCGTATGTGTTCGCAGTGATTTTAGAAGACTGAATCAAATATTATATAATAAAAAGAAAATATCCTAACTAAATTATGTGGACAAAACAAGGCCACACGCCCTCGTTTACAACCAAAGAAAGATTTCAACCATCCTATAAAACCGAATGAAGGCCGCCACTAATTCCCGTTTTACCATGAAAACAACGAACAAAAGAAAATCAAAGAAATTCAAAATAAAATCAATAAATCCTATGCTATACATGGTTGGATTCTATGAGTGTCTCTCTTCATTTTGGTGTGGGTTTCGTAGAGCTCGACTATGGTTTTGTCGCACTCATTTTTTACAGTGGAAGTTCAAGCAAATTAGGGTTTCAGGTATTGGGATTTTGGTTCATCGAATTGCAGTTCTAAGGTTGTTTTCGGACTCAGGGGTAGGAATACGGTCTGTTTGCAAAGTATTGATGATTTCCGAGATGAAAACGTTCGGTACCTGTCAGGCTTGATATCGACGGAATTAGGTTGGAGGGTGCGAGCTTCTCTTGTTCGTGATGAGGTGGTAGAGGAATCAAAGGAGAACGGGATGGTGACATTTGTTTGCGGATTTGTGGTTCAAGGAGGAAGAACGTGGAGGATGGAGTTGCGTTAATGGTTGAGGAAGTGGCAACGTGTAAATTGAAGGAGGAAGAAGAGTTCGGGTCTGGTGTTAAGTTTGGGTTTGGGCCGAAACAAGGAGGGTAAAGCCCATTTGAAGTTTTTAATTATTTTTAAATTAAATAAGGTTCGAACTTGTTAACGAAATATCTTGATCATACTTAATCAGAATTTAGAACGGTTGGATCTCTTGGGATCGTATGGACGAGCACTACACAATGAGACTGACCGGGAGTGAATCCGAGCTCGTTACAATTTATGGCGAAATAAATTGTCCGATCTGAATCAAACGACAATTATCGTTATTTAACGATGATAGTCCAATGTGAGTAAATCTCACTAACTCTGAAATGTTTATAATTTCATGTTGTATTTTTAGAACTGTTAGATATTGGTTGATTGACTGTGTGTTGACCGTTTGATTGAACTGCTAGTCAGTTAGTTGAATTTCTATATTGATTCTGTCTAACAGAATATATCATATTGAAATGAATGTGATGTTATATTATATTATCTAACATCTGTGATGCAGGGAAACAGGTTGGAGGAACCCAACTGGGTTCCTCAACATTTATTTTACTGTTTTTCATATATTGTGGTATATGATGTGATATATAATCTGTTGTCGATTATATGTGTTTGGACGATATTGATCATCGTGATTTGATATGTTGAATACCATAACATACCGAATGTTAATAAAGGAATATTTTCAAAGTGTATTTTGAAAATGAATTATTTATATAAAATCGATGGATTTTATATAGAAAAGGAAAAGGATTTTTATAAAAGAAATATTTATAAAATCAAAGGATAAGTTAGAAAAAAAGGAAATCATTTGTAAAGTGAAGAACAGTTACTAAAAGTAAATCTTTATAAATGAATAGTTTATTCGAAAAGAAGTTAATCGATGTTAGTTAATCGATTAGTGTTAAAGCAAAGGAGCTAACCGATGTTAGTTTAATCGATTAAAGTTAAAGCAAAGGAGCTAATCGATGTTAGTTTAATCGATTAGAGTTAAAGCAAAGGAGCTAATCGATGTTAGTTTAATCGATTAGAGTTAAAGCAAAGGAGCTAATCGATGTAAGTTTAATCGATTAGAGTTAAAGCAAAGGAGCTAATCGATGTTAGTTTAATCGATTAGAGTTAAAGCAAAGGAGCTAATCGATGTTAGTTTAATCGGTTTGAGTTAAAGCAAAGGAGCTAATCGATGTTAGTTTAATCGATTAGAGTTAAAGCAAAGGAGCTAATCGATGTTAGTTTAATCGATTAGAGAATAAAGTTAAAAGGAGTTAATCGATGTTAGTTAATCGATTAGAATAGAAAGTAAAAGGAGTTAATCGAATATAGTTTATTCGAAGAAAGAAAAAGGAGTTATCGAATATAGTTTGTTCGAAAGGAGTTAAGTGAACTGAGTAAATCAATAGCGTTAGTCAAATAGAGTTAACCCAATAGTGTTAGTCCAATATAGTTAATTGATACGGGTTAATCGAATAGAGTTAAGTGAAAAGAGTAAATCGAATATAGCTATTCGAAGGAGGGTTAAGTAAGGAAGTTAGTAAAAGGGATATAAAGTGAACTTTGCCTATTTTAAAGTTAGAAACATTGTTCAGTTAAGGTATGAGAGGTAGTTCTACCCCAACTTGATTGACTCCATTTTTAACTAAGGAATAGTTAAGGTTCGGCAGTAAAGGAAATGGTTTGAGTTGGCATCGCGATGGTTTGTTTAAACATCTGTCTAAGTCCAATGAAGAAGCTTTGGAAATGTTTTCCAAATAAAGAAACCAGAAATGTTTTCTAATAAAGAAAACAAGAAATGGAAATGTTTTCCATTGTTAATAACGTATATTTTCCAAATTTAGAAAATAAGAAATATTGAATATAGGGAAACAGGAGATAAGTAGATTAATGAACTAAGGAGATAAAAGTGGAATGATGTTTGATCGATATAAATTTCCATTTGGAAATAATATCGTTGTTTGCACACTTGTTTTATTCGATAGTTAAATCACAGACTATCGAAGTTTTGACCATTTTAACGTTGTTAATATGGAGAGACCGGTTGGATTATTATCCAAAGAACCACTTTGTATTGGCATAAGCGTTGCGAATCATATATGCCAAAGGAAATTGAAGACGGAGTTATGCAAGGGCTATCCTGTTTACAGAATAGTGCCTTCGGTTCATCCTGTTCCTGGATGACTTGTATGGACGGATGTCCGACAGAGTATTTCCAGACGATCACATATATATTTATTTCTCCAACCGTACCAAAAGTGGAAGCGGAGAAGGAAACTTCTTTTAGCTAACACATAATGTATTGTTGAGGTTGTCAATCGGTGATTTGATGGATTTGATGATGTGGCATTCAAAGTGAATCTGATGTGATGATAAAGCGTAGCTTCTAGCCTCAACGTCCGATAAATGAAAGAAATCGGGCAGGCAGCATGGCTAAGTCGGTCGCACCGAAGTAGGGTGTATAATCACCTAATCTAGAGTTTCGTTTACTTCTCAAAATCTATTGTTGATGTTGTCCCATTCGGGAAACGGTTGTTGATCCCAACCGTTGGTGATATACATTCGATACGCTCAAGCGAAATGAGTGGTCGGTCATGTGTGGCCGGGTTGCAAGATGTTCTTGTTGAACCCAGTGTATTCCTCTCTAGAGTTACACGAGCGAAAGGTGGTTCCATACCTTGTCATAGTTGGAAATCCATTACCCAATACGTGCTTGCGGTTTTGATTGTATACTATATATGTAGAACGTGCGATGAAAGCGTTTCTGCTAGATGATTATATATATACTGTGGTTGATAGACATTATTATAATATCAAAAGGTTTTTGATATAAAGTTATCTTGGATTTTCATAAGGGAAAAACCCGTTCCGTTATGCGGCGTGGTCTTATGAGATATCGTTTACTTGTTCGAACTGTTTTTAACCTGTTTACTCATACCAGTCCCATGACTGACCCGGAGTTTATTTTGTTGTCTTCCCTAAACTCTTGGGTGCCTAAATTTGTATGGGCAGTCAAGTAGTCGGCATTTTACATATACATTTGAAGAGCTTGGAGCAGGAGGCTTCAGGATCATATAGCTATAGTTATTTCCGCTGTGTTGTAAGTGTTGTACTTTGATAATGATATGTATATTCAAGTACAGATTTGTATTTCAAAGTTATGTTATGAAATATATTTCTTCGTTCCGATGTGAGGTTCGTGTTACTCTGATGTTGTGTTCTTCTTCTTCTTCTATTCTAAGTTTCTATCTTATCTATTCTCACCCTCTAATTTCTTTCATTAATTACCGGGATTTTTCGATTTTTTGGTCATCGACATCGTGCTTATGTCGATAACCAAAGTCGCTGAAAATCCGGGTCGTTACAGTTGCTTAGGTCGATAACCAAAGTCGCCGAAAATCCGGGTCGTTACAGTTGGTATCAGAGCTTAAGTTAAGAATTACCTTGGCTCTGTGGCGTGACTCGGTATAGATAGGGTTAGTTATACCCTAGACTGAGATTGAGTGTATATATACAAGTGGGCGTATTTGTTATTGATATAAATTTTTTTTTTATATTGTGGAGATTTATTGGTCGAGTTGTTTATAGGCTCTGGTCGATCAGTTTGATCCACTGTATCGGTAGGGATTTTGTAAACACTCGAATACGATGAACCGTCATTGTATGTTTTGAAAAGAGGGTAAATTAAAATAAGTTTACCTAAGGTATATCCTGATATAGAGAAGATATATATATCAAAATTATAATATAGTGGATATATTGGTTGTTATTATAATCGAGTAAGATTATAAGTAAATGGTTATGTAAATAACCAATCATAATTCATATACGTGAAATCAGATGAGTTAAATCTGAAATTTTAACTAGGAATTGAATAAAACTCTGGAGAATTGGATAAGTGTTTGTAAATGAATTTGGATTAAAAATAAGGAAAATTTAAGATTCTGGGAGATTTTAAATTGTTTTACAAGCAGTGTGAATTATATTTTGAAATGAATTTCAAAGTGGAAATGTTTAAAAATGGTTTTATAGTATTGAACTCACTTCGATCGCTGGAAAATAGATTCTGATGATGACAGCTGCATCATCAGTATTCATTTTCGAGTTGTAAGTGACGAATTACTACCAGAGATACTGTTTTGAATTTGTTTTGGGAAAGACAAGTGTGTTGAATTTCAAAATGGGATTTAAAATATATAAATTTTGATAATAGAATTTGATATATAGATATGAAATATTAACTTGTTTTAAAAGAAATAAAACAAGAAGTTCCTTTATAAACGAAGTTTATAAATAGTTCTTTTATAAATGAAGTTTATAAATGAAGTGGAAAGAATTATCATTGGATAATTCAGAAATAAAAAATAATAATACAAGTGTGAAATTGAAAGGGAAATCTATTTTCCAAAGGTAGAAATATCGATTTCAAAAGGAATTGAAATTGAGACTTATGTAAAGAATGAATAAGGAAAGTTTGAAAGGGAATTTGAATAAAGGAAGTTCAAACATAGGATTTGAATATAGAAATTCAAATGAGATTTGAATAAAGAAGATTTAAATAATGGAAAATTGAATATATAAATTCAAAGGGAGTTTGAATATATGAAATTCAATGGAAGTGAAATTGAAATTGAATATAGAAATTCAAAGGGAGTTTGAGTATATGAAACTCAATGGAAGTGATATAGAATTTGAATATAGAAATTCAAATGGCGTTTGGATATAGAAAATATAAAAGATTTCAAATATAGGATTTGAATATCGAAAGTGAAAATGAGATTTGAATAAAGAAGATTCAAATAGAAGTGAAAATGAAATTTGAATAAAGAATATTCAAATAGAATTGAAATTTGCAAATTGGAATATAGAAGATTCAAATAGAATTGAAATGAAATTCAAATATAGAATTTGAAT
Organism: Allium sativum; assembly: GCA_030737875.1. Taxonomy (NCBI): domain Eukaryota; kingdom Viridiplantae; phylum Streptophyta; class Magnoliopsida; order Asparagales; family Amaryllidaceae; genus Allium; species Allium sativum. The sequence goes on along the minus strand of CM060919.1, from coordinate 736,963,698 downwards.
AAGGAAATTGAAACGAAATTCAAATATAAAATTTGAATAAGAGGTTTGAAATGAAATTCAAATATAGAATTTGAATAAGAGAATTGAAATGGAATTTGAATATAGGAAATTCAAATAGAATTGAAATGGAATTCAATTAGTTGACAAACAAGTTAAAATATATTTGAACATGTCATGTTTAAATATAAAAGTGAAATAGACTAAAGAGTAATTAACAAAGTAATTAACGAATTTAGTTAAAACGATCAGGTATAGTTAAACTAGATTGGGCAGGTATAAATATACATGAGATAGGTATGGATAAGGTATGAAGGTATATAAATAGAATGCTCGACGAAAAGGTATGTATTTAATTCACATATGAGATTTTATGCGCCGTATCGGCTAGCCGCTTGACTTTTTGTTTTTCTTTTGGATTGGTGAGGGCCATGGGAGGCTATTTGAAATATCCCGATGCTCCTGGTACAAAGGAGGTCATGGCGAATTTTTCCGGGAATTTAAGGAGTTAGAATATTTTTAAGATAATTTGATAGATAGAAATCAACGTATCGATATATATATAGAAGTCGATAAGGAAACGAACTTAGAAATAGAATAGTAAAATCAAAAAGGGAGACTAAGAATAAAATCTAGTAAGAATAGAAAGAGGAAGCGTATACGTGTTTAAAAGTGAATAAGTAGTTGTATGGTATTGATTATTCGATTAAGTAGTCATATCTGTTTTGACGTTATAAATGTTATTCAGTCAAGGTCTGAGAGGTAGTTATACCCCAACTTGATTGATTTCATTATTAACAAATAAATAGTAAGATTTCAGGCTCGAAGATCAATGTTGAATAAGAGTTAGTTGAATATAGTATTTGGGTTGTCGTAACGATGTTTTACACAACATCCGTTTTAACCCAATAAGTGTAAACTTGGAAATAGAATAATAAATATTCCCTAAGTATAGAAATAAACGAGATGGGAAAAGAGATAAGTAATTGGGATATTTTCCAATTATAAATAGGATTATAAAGGTTATTGATTTAGAAAATAAAGGAAGGCGATATTCGGAAATGTTTTCCAAATAACATAAAAGGCCAATATGGATATTGAAAATATTTGGTTAACAAATATTGATAAAGAAATAGAGAAGTGATTTAACTAATGGAATATTGATTATGGGCTCAGTTGAATTTCAAAAAGGAAAATTTGATTTTCGAAAAGAGTAAACTGTTTAAAAACTCCCAGGGAAAGACTGTTTGAATTAAAAACAAATTTAACAAAAATTTGTGAAAGCAGATTTGAATTAAAGTAAAGTCAGTTAAGTGGTAACTGAAGTTGAATTGAAATCGAATAAGATTGGATTTGTGAAATTAGAATCCGAAATGGTATTTGATTGAGGAGTTAAGGAATTAAAAATCAAGAATTGAACTTGAGTTGAAATGGGATTTGGCTTGGATATAAGCGAATGGTTGTGTTGGAGATAAAAGCTGATTTTGAGTTTGATTGGCATGACATTGGTATATGCTGAATTGATAACAGGTGGAAAGGATATAATGATATGCCGACAAAAAGGTACAAGTTTATATTTCTATTGGATATAGGATTTATGACCCGAATTGACAAGCCGCTTGGCTGTTTGATTTTCTTTTGGGTTGGAGATGGCCCAGAGAGGCGAGTTGGAGTTTGACCGATTGACCAGTACAAAGGAGGTGCTGGCGAAATTTTTCGGAAAGTTAAGGCGTTAGAATATTTTCAGAATTTTTGAAAATTTTCATTGATAAGAATTAATAAAAAAAATTAATTAAAATTAAATTGGTTCAGTTGAAACTGAAGTTAAGAAGTGAACAAATATGTTCTAACCAGTCGATAGGGTCGTCCTCTACCTTTTAGCAATTTCGAGGACGAAATTATTTTAAGTGGGGAAGATTGTAATGACCCGCATTGGCAGAGGTATTATAATTAATATGTTTAATTGTATAAATGGTAGGTTAGTGAATTACATGGTCATTGAATAAAATAAGAGTGAATATTTAATTAAAATAATAAATTAAATAATATATTTAATTCTGAAATAAACAGAATGGGCTGAAATGACGATATGTTGTGAACCGGATCATCTGTGATATTTAATTCAGTTTAGAATTGAATTTAAATAACGAATATATTCAATCGTCGACAATTGAACGTATAGTTTATAATATAATTATAAACGAGCTCGAAATGGCGCTGCAGTTCGCTATTTGGCGATCTGAACTTCAACTGAATGTACAAGATTCGTTTTAAGCCGGATTTCTGTGAAACAAGAAACGTGTGGAGCTGGTGGAGTATATCTTTCAAGTGGAAGAGAAAAATCGGGATTTCGTCGTGTAGATTTTGATGTATGTCCAAATCAAATTTTAGAAAAGTCGCTGTGGAATTCCTTTAAAATTTATAAAGGGATTATTTATATTTTTAAAAGGGATTTCAATATAAATCAAATATCGGGTTGACCCAGAAGTGAATATCAAGTTAGAAATTCATATAGGAATATTCTAGAGTTGTATGGTATTCCACTGTGATTTTATACGATAATATTAATTTATTAATATTATATTTAATTATATTTATATATTTAAATGGTCTATTCAGCGCTTTAGAAATAGCCACTTTTTCATACGACCTCAGAATTCGACGAAACTAGTTTTGTTGGATCCGCAACATCAAATAGTTGTTAGATTTCCAGTTTCGTGATTTTTAGAGTCCCTGTGCGGTCGTACGGATTTTTAGAGTGAGATACAGTCAGTATTTCGACAGTTAAAAATACACTGTGTCGGCATACAAAGTCGGAATTCGACGAAACCAGTTTCGTTGGGACCGTAATGTCAAATTCTATCAGCGTGTCAGTTTTCATGATTTTTAGGCATCGTATGTGTTCGTAGTGATTTTAGAAGACTGAATCGAATATTATATAATAAAAAGAAAATATCCTAACTAAATTATGTGGACCAAACAAGGCCACACGCCCTCGTTTACATCCAAAGAAAGATTTCAACCATCCTATAAAACCGAATACAGGCCGCCACTAATTCCCGTTTTACCATGAAAACAACGAACAAAAGAAAATCAAAGAAATTCAAAATAAAATCAATAAATCCTATGCTATACATGGTTGGATTCTATGAGTGTCTCTCTTCATTTTGGTGTGGGTTTCGTAGAGCTCGACTATGGTTTTGTCGCACTCATTTTTTACAGTGGAAGTTCAAGCAAATTAGGGTTTCGGGTATTGGGATTTTGGTTCATCGAATTGCAGTTCTAAGGTTGTTTTCGGACTCAGGGGTAGGAATAGGGTCTGTTTGCAAAGTATTGATGATTTCCGAGATGAAAACGTTCGGTACCTGTCAGGCTTGAGATCGACGGAATTAGGTTGGAGGGTGCGAGCTTCTCTTGTTCGTGATGAGGTGGTAGAGGAATCAAAGGAGAACGGGATGGTGACATTTGTTTGCGGATTTGTGGTTCAAGGAGGAAGAACGTGGAGGATGGAGTTGCGTTAATGGCTGAGGAAGTGGCAGCGTGTAAATTGAAGGAGGAAGAAGAGTTCGGGTCTGGTGTTAAGTTTGGGTTTGGGCCGAAACAAGGAGGGTAAAGCCCATTTGAAGTTTTTAATTATTTTTAAATTAAATAAGGTTCAAACTTGTTAACGAAATATCTTGATCATACTTAATCAGAATTTCGAACGGTTGGATCCGTTGGGATCGTATGGACGAGCACTACACAATGAGACTGACCGGGAGTGAATCCGAGCTCGTTACAATTTATGGCGAAATAAATTGTCCGATCTGAATCAAATGACAATTATCGTTATTTAACGATGATAGTCCAATGTGAGTAAATCTCACTAGCTCTGAACAGTTTATAATTTCATGTTGTATTTTTAGAACTGTTAGATATTGGCTGAATGACTGTGTGTTGACCGTTTGATTGAACTACTAGTCAGTTAGTTGAATTTCTATATTGATTCTGTCTAACAGAATATATCATATTGAAATGAAAGTGATGTTATATTATATTGTTTAACATCTGTGATGCAGGGAAACAGGTTGGAGGAACCCAACTGGGTTCCTCAACATTTATTTTACTGTTTTTCATATATTGTGATATATGATGTGATATATAATCTGTTGTCGATTATATGTGTTTGGACGATATTGATCATCGTGATTTGATATGTTGAATACCATAACATACCGAATGTTAATAAAGGAATATTTTCAAAGTGTATTTTGAAAATGAATTATTTATATAAAATCGATGGATTTTATATAGAAAAGGAAAAGGATTTTTATAAAAGAAATATTTATAAAATCAAAGGATAAGTTAGAAAAAAAGGAAATCATTTGTAAAGTGAAGAACAGTTACTAAAAGTAAATCTTTATAAATGAATAGTTTATTCGAAAAGAAGTTAATCGATGTTAGTTAATCGATTAGTGTTAAAGCAAAGGAGCTAATCGATGTTAGTTTAATCGATTAGAGTTAAAGCAAAGGAGCTAATCGATGTTAGTTTAATCGATTAGAGTTAAAGCAAAGGAGCTAATCGATGTTAGTTTAATCGATTAGAGTTAAAGCAAAGGAGCTAACACTACAACAAAATGACCCTATTACAACGGTGGAACACCGTTGTAATATACATTTTACAACGGTGGGCAAACCGTCGTGTATTAAGAAGTTGTAATAGACTGATATCTTTTACAACTTTTTTGCACTGTTGCAACTCCGTTGTAATATGTATATTTTACAACTTTTTCCCACCGTTGTAAAATATTTTATTACAACTTTTATTCCCTGTTGTTGTATATTCTGTTGTAACGTCAAAGCATACATACGACAACTGATGATTACAGTTGTAACTTTCAGAATATTACAACTATTTCACACCGTTGTAAAATATTTTATTACAACTTTTTTTGCTGTTGTAACTTACATACACCTTACTAATATAAAGAATTCACATATATTAATAATAATATGATTCATATTTCAATGCAACAAATACAACTATACAGAAGCATTCATATATATTAATTAACATAATATTCGATCAACATACACATAGTACACCACCAACTAAACCCATCATAAAAAACATAACCGTTTCAAAATATATACATCGACCTAACACAAAAGATACATAAGAAAGAGAGAAATTTTGTCCACCAAAGATACATAAGAATACCCTACGTGGCCGACGACTATCCATCCATAAATGAGCATATGGTTTTCCCTGAGTACCGAGTGAGAAAATCAGACTGGAAATATGCTACAGCAATGAAATAGTGTAAAAAAAATTGAAAAATGAGATACCTTAGGTCCTTAAAATGATTGATTAGGAGAAGCTGCAGCAAGAAACAAATATTTGGTAAGTTTATCATGTTGATTTTTTATTTTCACTAAAGAACAACTTCCAGCTATACATATTGTCTTTGCTTTCTGTTGCTTCCAGTCATTTTCCACCAATCTAAATCAAAATGAAATCCCAAACAATTAATAATAATATTACACTTAATAATCACAAAATAAGAAATATAGAACTAACCATTCGTTCTATATTTGCTGTAAATATAGGATTAGGTTAAGAAGCGGTAAGGATTGCTTGAATTGAGAGAGACCATGTTTAGGTGAATACCATTCATTCTCTATAGCAGGCGGCACTAAGAGTTATTAACTACCCATTCGAGCATCATAATGAAAGAAAGCATAAGGGATTCAAACCTAGAAGAACCTAGCCAAAATCCACCAAAATCTAGAGTGAATGATCATAAGATTGTGTGAAATTATCTTTTAAATAAACACCCCAAGACAATTCAGAGGATTGAGTAAGCACCTGGTACTGGTTAAGTTCTAAGGATGGCATATCTTGCCCTGATGGCTGTGATTTTTGTTCCTCTGAGTTAATTTTTTCGGTCTCCTTTTCTATTCTTTTCACTTCATCTTTATTCTCTGGAAATTTAAAATGAAAGATCAGTACCTTTGCAAAGGAAATCAATATTTGCAAATGGAGCCGGATGGTTTCTTATCTTGCACTGATAGCGATTAGTATTGCTTATATTAGACAATCAGACAGCTCAATGTTCACCAGATTACCAAAATATTCCTATGTTACGAGCATCAATCATGAGAAAACATGGATTTCATTGCAAGTGACAAAGAATATTTGAGCATTCAAATAGCTCATGTAACTCATCAATTAATATAGCTACTGATTAGAAAAGGACTATTTTTTTTAATATACTACTACCTTCTTCTTAAGTGGAAAACATGATGGTATGTCAGCAAATGCTCATTCATGATTTAATTTTGAAGTGTCCTGCACAAGTTGGATTTGCATGTGCCTCACGTATATATCAAATTGCAAGTTTATATATTTTCCCATCCAACCAAGTGTTATTATACAATTAAAAAAAATAACTATTTTTTATCCCTCCATGCAGTACACAAGAAAATTACATATAGAACTTAACATAGAAAGTGAAGTCACAACCATACAGGGGCAAGACAGTATGACTAATGACACACTAGTAGTTTGAAAATAAGAGACTTACATGTATACTCCTAATTCCAGCAGCAAAGGCACTCACCATTGGGAACCAAATCCATCCGAGATAGATTGCAGCTAGAACCCTTCTTTTTTCTAAGTAAAAAATGGATGAGTTTGCTGCAGTAGTGGTACTTGATGTTCAAACATATTACCGCATACTTGGATGATATGAGAACATGTGATATTTGTTCCCATCAACATGCGTAGACTTGTAAAATTGTCCGCAGATCTTGTTTTACTTTTCTGACCACTGATTCATTTGTTCAAGCTTGTTATAGAACCGAGCTAATGTTACAGATTGCGTATCCGATACACATTACAGATTGCGTATAACTAGCGTTGCATGATATTGTTATATGTGAAAATTATATAAAGCAATTGAACGGTTTGTATGATAAACTATCTCTTAGATTCCAGAAAAAAAATACATTGCATTCTTTCAAAACAAGTAAAGGGAAGAGACATGTAGACATTCAAAAATTCAATGTGTAAAACTGAGCTAAGTGCAGCTATAAAACCGAGCTAACTCAGTTGTAAAAAGAGCAGGACGCATCTGTAAAATGATAATGTTGCCAGAACCACATTAAATTATGGATTCCATAAAACAACAATCAAATTAATTCAAACCCAAATTTAAGTAAATCCCTAATATAGGAAAATGTGGTCAGAAATCCATAATAGAGTCCGACCACAACGAGCAATTAGGAAAAGTACAACTAGCATGATATGACATGAACCAAGCTAGGAAGACATCTTATTTCGTTTACAAAATGAAAACATTGTAATGTGTGGGTAGGAAAACAAAATACTGGTCATAAACAAGTACATCAATAAAGTTCCCCTCTAGTTTACAAGAATTGGCAATCAACTTTGATGGAGCAGAAGAGGACTCGTAAAAATAGAATGATAATATCCTGCTTTTAGTATAACCTTCCTTATCTTCTAATGGCAACATATTAGTAGTTCGTGAGCTAAACGAACAAAAACAACTGCCAGCATATTTAAAATCACAAAGCAAACCTTCTCTTCTTCCCTCTTTCTTTCTTTCTCTTTTGCCTTTTCTTGCAAATGTGCAACATACTCCTCAAATAATTGTTTTGCAATGCTCTCGTCACCTAGAGACCTGTATATAATATGACAATCGTAACATTAACAAAAAAAAGGAACAATCATCTATAAACGGATGATTAACAAGTCATACATATACTCTTGGCTGTCTTCGAAAAGTGCTTTGCTTTCATCCCATTTTGAAGACGTTGTTATTTCCTACAAAAGACCCAAAAAATATATGTAGACAGATGGCATTATTTATTCGAGCTAGTTGCATGTTATACCTTAAGATCATGCAGAGCATCAGTGAAATCATCTGCCAGACGCTGTCTCCTTTTAGCCTCTTTCTCTTCCTTTTCTCTCAGCCTTTCCATCAAATCATCAAAAACAAGCTACAAAAAAAGGAGAGGGAGTGTACTTCAACTTATAGTTCATATAATTGAATGAAGATGATGAAAGGATCTTTTGCACGACTTAGTTCACAAATCAAAGGTATATCACGCACGGTCGTTCTACAAGTTTGTTTACTAAGCAAAATATTTCAAACGGGTTACTCTACACAACAATTTATGGTAAACAATAAAGGAACAAGAAGAATCTATGCTTTTAGTTGGGTTAACACTAACGTGTGCTCAGTGGACACATGTAAATAACAAGCATGATTTCATTATGTAACAATTAATGTTCGCTTTCTGAAACACCAATGTAATTATAACTTTCACAAAACCAGTGTAAAATCTGCATATATTTTAAATTGCTATTTTTAAAAAATCATCAAAAACTGTTTATTAATGAAAAAATGATTGATGTTAACAGGTCTGACACTAACCTTTAAGCAAAGACATCTTGAGTATACCTAAGGAGTACAAGCATGTTACCTTCAAGTTTATTAATGAAACTTCTTTCATTTTTTCATCTTTTAGAACGGCATCCTTGAAACTATCATATGCCCATGACAATGTCAGCTCAATCTGAAAGTTTGGATATCAGTACCACATACACCAGCTTATTGTAACTATAAATTCCAAAATGCATCACCTTATCATTTTTCATTGCCTCTTTTATCAGGGCCTTATCATCATGGTACTGTTAATAATATATGTCAAAGTTGAGGCAACAATGAAACAGTAGATAATAGAAATAAGGTGCACGGCCAAATAACTGGCATCAAAATGTCAAATAATTAAGCCTGATTACATGACAACATTGAAATAAGATGTGCCTGGAAGGAACATCTCTTTTCCCATTGAAGAAGTCTGAAATAGAAATATATAACAGTAAACCTAGATACTTAAATAAGGATGGCATCCAGTCAACGGTAATGATATATGATGGAAATAAAATTAAATATATTTTTCAGTTAAACGTATTGCAATATAGAAGTCAACTTTTTATAAGGGAAAAAAATTAGAAATAAAAATTCTTCTAATAATCTATGTTTTAATCAAAATTCTTCTACAGATTGTGCCATCTAATGATCTATCTATATATTACCAGTTTCAAAGAGTAAAAGTGTTGTCACCTTAATATACTTCACATGCGTAAAGCCATTTGTTAACTAATAGTCAAGGTTTATGTATTAAGATACCGTAAAGTCTTTTAGGAAGGTATTCAGTACAAATAGGAAGTCTTTCTTCTACACTTAATTAATCAAAAACTTTATAATACATGCTACTGTTTGTATAAATGGTTTTGAGTTCTCAAGTCTCATGGCAACGTAAAAGAGTTGGCCATTATTGCTAAGGGTAAAAATCTGGGTTTAGTGATGCTACGATAGATCTAAGAGAGAGGGAAGACGCTGGTCATACTCACGGAGAAAATTAGAGCTTAGATCAGGTAAGGGTAAAAAGTAATATTTTGCCACCATGGCAAAATCTGGGTAGGAGACTAGTGACGAATAAACAAGGAGGGGGGGGAGTGAAATAATCTGAAGGCGTAAGGAGGAAAAATCATGTGCGACTCACAACAAACAAGCAACTCACAACAAACAAAATGCTAGATCAACATGCATACCCAAATTTACATGCACAAGCTACAGTGAGTATACCCAAGAACATATGCGGCTTTCAGCAAGGAACAAAACAACTTAAACTAAACTAACTAATAAATTTTTGTTCCTGTCGAAGTTAAACTATTTGAAACCAAAATAATCGTGAGATTCAACTCACCTTGAATGGCAAGAAATTGGCATGAAAAAACGGAAGATGCGGTGGCAGCGGCGAATGAGGGCAGGCGGCTTCAGGTGATGAAGTTGAACAACTGGACAATTCAATGGCGAGGGCGATGGCTGCTGGCTTCGATTCAATCTAGAGCGGAGCAAGGGCTACAATCGGTTTTGGGGTTGATCTCTAGGAAGAAAGGAGCGGCTTCGGGTGAATCGGTTGCCCTGGATTTCGATTTGGGAATAAATATTTGGGTGGAGGACATCATTTTTGTTTTGGGGCTTTCTATTAAGCTGATGCGATAAAGTAAAAAAAAAAGGGATCGGGGAGAAACAATAGGGACGACTGATAAAAAGACGGCGAAGACAGCAAAAGGCACGCTTACCAAGTATGAATTGCAAAAAACCCAAAATTTTCGTTTTGGAGCCAAAAAGAAATTTGGACTTGGAGCCAAAAGAAAAGAGTATTTGTATACTCAACCATATAACATTCTATAATAAATATTTAAGAAGTTCAAAATTCAACCGTATTCGTATTCGAAAAATAAAAATTATATGATTTTGGAAAAAGAAATACGGATATGGTCACACTAGCTTGCATCCGATGATTGTTTGTTTGAGTATAACTAAATTATATTTATTTTTCGAGTAATTTAATAGATAAAATTATTCTCATTTATTATTTTATATAAGTAAAATATCTTAATACGTATTATTATTTTTATCATTTTTAATATTAATTTTCATTTCATTTTAACCATTATTATTTAATTATCATCCGATTAATCAACATTGTTTATGAAATTTTATAATTAATTATAAATTATAGCATTCAATAGTGAGTTATTTATAAATTGTAGATTATAAATTATTAATTAGATGTTTACTATTAGTTTATTTTTTATTAATAATAATTTAATACCTAATTATTGACTATTAATTATTAATTAACTATATTTACTAGTACTAATTACCAAATAGTAAATATTAACTACTTAATTATTAAATATTAAATATTAATTACTTATTAAATATTAAATATTAATTACTAGTTATTAATTTCTCATTAAATATATTAATTACTATTCCCAGTTATTAATAAGTAGTTAACATACATTAACTATTAAAAATAAATTACTACTAATTAACTATTAATTATTTAATAATAATTGACAAATATTATTGGTTCCCAAGTTTATTATTAATTAATTAATAATAATAATTATTAAATATCAATATAATTAGTTATTAAATATAAATATTATAAACATGAAGTTTGTACTAGGCATCTCTATTACAACGAATAAAATGAAAAGTTGTGATATATATGTTTATTACAACAGTGATTTTTTCACAGTTGTAAAAAACATTTATTACAACAGTGCGTTTTGCACAGTTGTAAAAAAACATTTATTACAACTGTGCTTTATGCACAGTTGTAAAATTAAAGTTGTAATATGGTGTTTTTGTTGTAGTGTAATCGATGTTAGTTTAATCGATTAGAGTTAAAGCAAAGGAGCTAATCGATGTTAGTTTAATCGATTAGTGTTAAAGCAAAGGAGCTAATCGATGTTAGTTTAATCGATTAGAGTTAAAGCAAAGGAGCTAATCGATGTTAGTTTAATCGATTTGAGTTAAAACAAAGGAGCTAATCGATGTTAGTTTAATCGATTAGAGTTAAAGCAAAGGGGCTAATCGATGTTAGTTTAATCGATTAGAGAATAAAGTTAAAAGGAGTTAATCGATGTTAGTTAATCGATTAGAATGGAAAGTAAAAGGAGTTAATCGAATATAGTTTATTCGAAGAAAGAAAAAGGAGTTATCGGATATAGTTTGTTCGAAAGGAGTTAAGTGAAGTGAGTAAATCAATAGCGTTAGTCAAATAGAGTTAACCCAATAGTGTTAGTCCAATATAGTTAATTGATACGGGTTAATCGAATAGAGTTAAGTGAAAAGAGTAAATCGAATATAGCTATTTGAAGGAGGGTTAAGTAAGGAAGTTAGTAAAAGGGATATAAAGTGAACTTTGCCTATTTTAAAGTTATAAACGTTGTTTAGTTAAGGTCTGAGAGGTAGTTCTACCCCAACTTGATTGACTCCATTTTTAACTAAGGAATAGTTAAGGTTCGGCAGTAAAGGAAATGGTTTGAGTTGGCATCGCAATGGTTTGTTTAAACATCTGTCTAAGTCTAATGAAGAAGCTTTGGAAATGTTTTCCAAATAAAGAAACCAGAAATGTTTTCCAATAAAGAAAACAAGAAGTGGAAATGTTTTCCATTGTTAAATACGTATATTTTCCAGATTTAGAAAATAAGAAATATTGAATATAGGGAAACAGGAGATAAGTAGATTAATGAACTAAGGAGATAAAAGTGGAATGATGTTTGATCGATATAAATTTCCATTTGGAAATAATATCGTTGTTTGCACACTTGTTTTATTCGATAGTTAAATCACAGACTATCGAAGTTTTGACCATTTTAACGTTGTTAATATGGATAGACCGGTTGGATTATTGTCCAAAGATCCACTCTGTATTGGCATAAGCGTTGCGAATCATATATGCCAAAGGAAATTGAAGACGGAGTTATGCAAGGGCTATCCTGTTTACAGAATAGTGCCTTCGGTTCATCCTGTTCCTGGATGACTTGTATGGACGGATGTCCGACAGAGTATTTCCAGACGATCACATATATTGATTTCTCCAACCGTACCAAGAGTGGAAGCGGAGAAGGAAACTTCTTTTAGCTAACACATAATGTATTGTTGAGGTTGTCAATCGGTGATTTGATGGATTTGATGATGTGGCATTCAAAGTGAATCTGATGTGATGATAAAGCGTAGCTTCTAGCCTCAACATCCGGTAAATGACAGAAATCGGGCAGGCAGCATGGCTAAGTCGGTCGCACCGAAGTCGGGTGTATAATCACCATATCAAGATTTTCATTTACTTCTCAAAATCTATTGTTGATGCTGTCGCATTCGGGAAACGGTTGCTGATCCCAATCGTTGGTGATATACATTCGATACGCTCAAGCGAAATGAGTGGTCGGTCATGTGTGGAATTCTTGTTGAACCCAGTGTATTCCTCTCTAGAGTTACACGAGCGAAAGGTGGTTCCATACCTTGTCATAGTTGGAAATCCATTACCCAATACGTGCTTGCGGTTTTGATTGTATACTATATATGTAGAACGTGAGATGAAAGCGTTTCTGCTAGATGATTATATATATACTGTGGTTGATAGACATTATTATAATATCAAAAGGTTTTTGATATAAAGTTATCTTGGATTTTCATAAGGGAAAAACCCGTTCCGTTATGCGGCGTGGTCTTATGAGATATCGTTTAATTGTTCGAACTGTTTTTAAACTGTTTACTCATACCAGTCCCATGACTGACCCGGAGTTTATTTTGTTGTCTTCCCTAAACTCTTGGGTGCCTAAATTTGTATGGGCAGTCAAGTAGTCGGGATTTTACAGATACATTTGAAGAGCTTGGAGCAGGAGGCTTCAGGATCATATAGCTATAGTTATTTCCGCTGTGTTGTAAGTGTTGTACTTTGATAATGATATGTATATTCAAGTACAGATTAGTATTTCAAAGTTATGTTATGAAATATATTTATTCGTTCCGATGTGAGGTTCGTGTTACTCTGATGTTGTGCTCTTCTTCTTCTTCTATTCTAAGTTTCTATCTTATCTATTCTCACCCTCTAATTTCTTTCATTAATTACCGGGATTTTTCGATGTTTTGGTTATCGACATCGTGCTTATGTCGATAACCAAAGTCGCCGAAAATCCGGGTCGTTACATGATGGGACCTGGTTCTTATAATAGCTTCATTTTTCTTTATTTAGCATTGCGCTGTTTGTTTTATGCACTGGTATTCTTGGGAGGAAACCCATTCCGTGTTATACGGTGTGGTCCCTTGATTTACCTAACTTTAAAAATAAAGATTAATAACTGTTTATTTCTCACACCAGTCACATGACTGACCTGGAGTTTATTGTTTTAACCAAAACTCTGGGTGCCCTTATTTTGACACGGGCAGCTAATAATTTTGGTTTTGCAGATTTATTTTCATAGGATCCTGATTTACAGCTGGAATGATACTCGGAAAGCTCTGTATCCGTGTATTACTTCTAGTTGTGTATTGTATTATTTTTCCGTTGCTATGTAATGTATTGTAATCTCTGATATTTTTCTGTTGTGTAATATTTGTTTATACTCTGTATATTCTTGTAATCTGATGGAATTGTTGTAATATACAATGAAATGTTCTTCTGTCTGCGTTCTTCTGTGTGTTGTTCTCAAAGTATCCGCTCTTTCCTTACCGGGGAAGTTACGGGTTTCTTCAAATTTAATATTCCGGATCTAACAAATTTAGTTTCATCGAAAACGGAGGTCATTTGCAAAAATTGCTATTTTCTAAAGCTCTAAATAAACCCAATTAAATATTAATATATTTAAAAATAATTAAATTTAATATTTATAAGTAAATATTATCGTATATATTCACAGTGGAATACCATACAAATCCAAAATATTTCTATTTGAATTTATAAATCGATATTTCAAATCCAGTGTTAAATCAGTATTCAATTTATATTGAAAATCCATTTAAAATATAAATAAACCATTACAAAATTATAAAGGAATTCCATAGCGACTTTTCGAAAATTAGTTGATCGTAAATCAAAATCTACACGACGATATCTCGATTTTTCTCTTCCATTTGAAAAATATACTTACTAGCTCCGAACGTTTCTTGTTTCATAGATATCCGACTTAAAACAGATTTTGTACATTCGTTTAAAGTTCGAATCGCCAAATTACTAACTATCGCGCCATTTCGAGCTCGATTATAATTATAATATGAATTATACGTTCAACTGACATTTAAAAATAAATTCATTAATATAATTCAATTATAAACTGAATTATACCTTATAAATAATCCAATTCAAACAATATTGTGAATTCAACTTAATTCCGATTATTTCGGAATTAAATATATTATTATATTATTTAATTAAACAACCATATAAATCTCTAAATCACTATTTATATAATTAAATTAATTAATTATTATACCATAAAAATACGGGATGTTACATTAATCATATCAGATAGATTACATTTAAGGCAAGAAATCTAACAGTCTCCAACTTGCACTAGAGTCAGTCAATTATGTTTCATATACCTATGAGACTAGTGTAGCTATTAAACTTCTAATGCAACAAAGTTTAAGTCAGTAAGTCTACAACATTATAATCTTTTGTAACTTTGCAGATATGGTTGTCTTCTTTATGAACAATTTCACATAAGAAAGATATGTTTCTTAAATATATCTTTGGATCGATAATTAGATCAAGGTCTCTAAGCCTGATCAATAGCTCCATTGTTATCACAATGTAAAATCATTGGATCAACAATAGATGTAACTAAGCTTAAAGATAAACTTTTAGTCTAAACATCCTCCTTTGTAGAATTAGTATTTAATTCTCATTTTAAACTAACATCGTTCAAAATAAGAAATATGATATATACCTTTTAATTATTATGTCACTCCCACTCAATTTCTTGTCTACACAAGGTTCAATGGTATTTTGTGGTTCTCGAGACATTTTGAGTTCTACTTCATGCCCATCGGTATCTTAGAGACTGGCTCTCCCTTGAAAAGGATACCATTTCGAGCAATAAACATATTATTCTCAAAGGATTTATAGAAATAGTAACTTTTTGCTTCTCTTGGATATTCCACAAAATAATTATCAGATTTGGATCCAGTTTTATCATGGGCAAGGTGTTTAATAAATTCCTAACATCCCAAATCTTCATGATAGACGCACTAGGATGTTTCTTAGTCCATATCGTATATGGCATCTTCAGAATCATTTTATTAGGATTACAATTAAATATAAAAGCAATTGTTTCAAGGGGATAACCCCAAAATTTATTTATTTGAAGATCTATATGATTCATCATTTATCGTACCATATCTTATAAGGTGTGACTTCTCCTATCATACACAACGTTCCAATATGGTGTTCTAAGTGAAGTGAGTTGTGAAATAATTTCACACTCTTCAGATAGTCATTAAATTATTGGCTTAATTACTTCATCTGATCTATACAAAGAGTTTTATATTATTTTCGTCTGATCTATACAAAGAGTTTTATATTATTTTAAAATTAGTCATGAACTTTATTTTTGAATTCTTTGAACTTTTCAAAGAATCTTGATTTTTGTCTCATATGATATACACATCTATATCTACTGACATCATCAATAAATGTAATGAAGTAATAAAACCTACCCTCTAGCCTAAGTATCCATTGCTCCTTATACATCATTATGTTTGAGACCCACTGCCTACTTGCCCATTCACCGTGTCAAGTGAAAGGTGATTCAGTTATTTGGCCTAATAAACAAGATTTGCATTCTTTATATGATTCGAAATCAAATGACCTCAAAATTCTATCATTATGGTGTTTTGATATGCGTTTCTTGTTTATATCGCCTAACCGACGGTGTTAAGGTATGTTGTATCATAAGATTTAATATGTACACTATTTATGTTATTATCAAGCATATTAAAGTTAAGGATTCTTAAAATCGTCAACTAATTGTGTACTTCCTTAAGATATTTCATTTAAATAAAATGAACAATTGTCCTCTTATTACAAATGAAATTCACACTTGTCTAAACAAGATTCAGAATAACATTTATTTTAAATGGAATGTTATTACAACAATATTTTAATTCTTCAATTAAGCCAGAGATCAGAAAGCAGCTTCCTATGGGTAATGCAGCAACATTTGCTTCATTTCCAATCGTACGTCCACTTGTCCTTCTGTCAAATTTCTACTTATTTTGTAATTCCTCCAAATTCACATACACATATGTGATCCATATCTAGTGTCCAATACCAGAGATGTGTAAATAGATAATTATAACATTTATGTCTCATTCGATTTGAAGTCATACTTCAACTTTCATTTCAGATCTTCTATTTTTATAAAACAATTAATTTCATTTTCAATTAGGGACAATCCTCGAATTTCGATGTTAGTAAAGAAATTGTACTTAATTCAGTTTATCCTTATTAAGGATCAATATTAGTAATAAATTATACGAGTTTTTTTCATTTAATATCTACAGTAGATAATAAATGATCAAAATAAAGATAGATGTTTTGCAATATATTCATTCAAATTTTGACAACCAAAATTACATAGAATACTGCAAAATAATATAAATGTATAATTTAAAATAAGATATGCTCCACTCAAATTAACATCCCTATATATATATATGTATATATATATATATATATGTATATATATATATATATATTGGTGGTCTAAGATCCATATCTAATCATGCCTAGAGTTAACTTTAGCTGATCGCCCAAAACACAATCTTTTAGGTAGACATCTTATGTCAATTATATCACATATATAACTCTTGAATCACATGATGCACAATTTTGTATGTCCAAGATCCATATATAATCATGCCTTGAGTCAGCTTTGGCTGATCGGCCAAAATACATTCTTTTAGGTAGACATCTTACGTCAATTATATCTCTTATATAACTCTTGGATAGTATGATTAACAATTTTGTTCATATTAAATATTAAATATTACATGCTCTGTGTCTCCAAGCCCATAATCTTATTATATGGCCTAGTTAAGTCAGACCCAATAATATAGTAGAGTATCTCATTTACTTCTCTGCATATAACCGAAATAAAAGGTGCACAATGCTTTGGCATTATCTACATCCAGTTATTCCGGCATTGATGAGTATATATATTGGAAGACATTACCATGACTTAATATAATTAATTGGTTTAAAGTGATTTTATAATTCGAAGTAGTAAATAATATGTTATTTATACATTTCAAAATGCATGCATATTATCTTTGCAGGGGTTATATTGTATACAAATGCAATAATATATGTGTATTTTAAGTTAATGTCACATAAAGGATATGCCAATACATTCTCTTGAACATTTCAAGTCACCAAAATTTTGCATAGACTAACGCGGTGCCTTTTACGGATTTTTCTAAATCAACAATTGACCATATGGGATAATCACAACTATATATAATTTGCAAAATCAAATAAACACATTTAATCCATTGATGTGTAGATCGAACCATTTATTCAGAAAAGAGAATAAAACCAAACTCATCATTTTGCATAGCAAGGCTTAAATAAATAAATAAAATTTTATAGGCCCATTGTTAGGTCCAGTTTCATCATGCATTTATAATCCTTCTATAACACTTATTCGTTACTTTATACATATAAGTACTATTATTTTGCTTGCAGGCACATTGCCTTTCATACGTATCATTATTTTGATATTAAATATGAATCAGCCAAACCGCGTATAAACATTTTATAACAGATGCTAGATAACTCCTATATTCTTATACAAGCAGTTACATATACATTAAATAGAATGTATCATGGATTATGCATACAATTATACTTTCAATCCAGATGAGAATAAAATTACACGGGCTGTTTCTATTATTAATAGCAACTGTATATTCATTGCATTATACTTATGTATAGTTGTAGTTCTTCTATTGCATAACTTCCATGGCATTCATACACTATAATCCATCCACAAAACTACAAAATATTTGATATTTACTTACCAATATTTTATCTACCAAAATATATGGGTAGGTAAAGATAACTTTTATCTACCAATATTTAATGGTAAGATTTATTTTTAGGTAAATAGTGTCAATATTATAACATTTCAGGAGGATGATTATCTACCAATAAACATGAGTAAGTAAAAGGTGTTATCTACCTATATACTGGAGGGAAAGTTTTTTTTGTAATCATTGCCTATGTTTTTGTCCTTTCATTTTAACTTTTCATTAAAACAACGCCAAGTTGTGTGATGATATGTTGCCTCCCTTAGGTAAAATTAAACCATAATTACTAAAAAATTATTACTAAATAATTGATAATTAGTAATAATTAATATTGGTCATGGTTTACTAATACAAAATTAAATTGTTGCTATTAATAATAAATATTTAATAATCATTATTAATTAATTAATTATTACTATTCCATAATTAAGAGGTAATCATTATAATTTAAGATTAACATTAACAATTTAATTTTGTTATTAGTATTTAATGATTAATAAGCAATCTTTAATAGTTAAGAAATAATATTTATTATTTAGCATCTAACATACAATAATTATAATTATATTTAAAATAGTAAATAAACACTAATAATGTATAAATAATATATATTGAAAAGGACGTATACTTAATATTCAAGAATATATAAAAATAATATTAATTTATAATTTATAAGCGATGGTTTTAAAAAATTGTAATAACATTGTCCTTTACCACTACAAATTAGTTAACTACATGATTTTTTAAAAATGGTCATCAAAACATAGTACAACCTAGTCACCAATCCAAAATAACAAGCAAAAGCTTATCTTAACCATTAAATCACTATCTAACCATAAAAATTGTTTATCCCTGAAACTCCTTTCCACAAAATTCAATTTCTCCTGCTAAACAATTTAAGGCAAAAATGTATCCTAAATATATTAGTCTTAATTTAAGGATAAAAATATATCCACAAATTTATGTTGTTCTAAGGTAAAAAATATTTCGTCACATAACTTCTCTCCTTCCCTGAAAATTCCAAATCTATTTTTGGGGTTTCTCGGTTTTACAATCATCCTCTTCAATTCGATTTCAGAACTGGTCTTTTTGCATTTAATTTCATTCTGGTTATAAATTTTGCTTTGTTTGATTGTTGATTGAGTTTATCTATCTGATCTTTGCTTTTAGGATTTCTATATTCTGATTTATATTTTATAAGTCGTATACAATCTCGTGCTATTGAATTGGATAATAAGAAGTAGAGCTTCTACAATCATTGTAGGATGAATCTTTTCTTATCGGTAAGTATAATTTATTACACGCCAAATCCCTTTATTTTTCTTTAGATATAATTTCTTTTGCTATATAGCAAAAGCTTATCAACCCTTGGCGTCTAGGATGAATCATTTCTTATCGGTAAGTCTACTTTATTGCATGCCAAATCCTTTATTTTCTTTGATTATTTTGTTTTGTTGTTTGATGGTGAAACGACCCAAACTTCACCATAAAGGAGTGCCCGGATTGAGTTGAGAACATGACAAATCAGAATGCAAACAGAGGAACATTTCATTGCTATTACAACAATTTACATCACAGTACAAGAATATACAGAGTATGAACAAATAATATACATTTGATAAATATCAGAGATTTACAAATTACAATGCAACGGAACGTAATAAAAACACAATTGAAAGAAATACACGGATACAGAGCGTTTCAAATATAGCTCTAGCTGTAAACCAGGATCATGTGAATATAATATCTACTAAACCAAAAGCTGCCTGTGTGGAAAATAGGGGCACCCAGAGTTTAGGTTAAAACAATAAACTCCAAGTCAGTCATGTGACTGGTGTGAGAACTAAAACAGTTATTTAAAACTTTGCTTTAAAAGAGAGTAAATCAAGGGACCAAGCCGTATAACATGGAACGATCCTGCCAAGAATACTAGTACATAGAATAAATAGCGCAATGCTTTTTGAAAAAATGAAGCTATTATAATACCCAGGTCCCATCACACAATGCAACGCAAGCCGGAGGATAGGGTTTTCCCTTATAATAGCCAAACATGCTTGGTACGTTTAAAACAAATCATTTGATATTATTATAAGTGTATAGTGTCAAAATAACTTCAAATATAAATGTATCAATCCAAGACGACATGGGTACCATATATCATGTCACCATACTAGGCTCTAGAATCAAAACCAAAATGTCATGTATTGGAAATTGGATTTCTGTCATGAGTCTAGGCAAGGGATGTACTCCTTTCTACTTCGAGACACTCAACCAAATTCTTGGATCTAGATTAACCCTAGAGGGGGGTGAATAGGGTTAATTGCAAATTATCGCAGAGTTCAAATATTACGGGATATTAAAACATTCACAGATCACAGAATATAGCAGAAATAGAAATGCAGAAAAGTAAATGATACAAGATATACCCAGCTTCGGCAAAATCTTTCCTACTGCTGCATTCCTAAGGTTTCTACTAGGTGATAGAACAGATCCCGCATACAAGACCATGTACACTCGCGACTCTCGCTCCTATTCTAACCCTACGCTCAAACCCTAGACTGGCATGTGTACCCTAGACCAGATTTTCACAGACTACAGACCAGTAATCTGTAAACCCTAGTTTTATTTGAAACTAGAAAAACAAACGACGATTACACAAGAAAAACAAAATAAAAAACAAAAAACAAAACCCTAGGAGATAAATTAAAGGGTCATCCCCTTTTCACACTTCAAAAATAGGCCGGCCCATTATTCTTCTTTGTTAGACCCGAAATCTCTTTGCTCTGAAAATTAGAAATGGCGGCCGATATGATGAGTTTATGGTTTTCTTAAACCCCCAAATCGTGGCTTCGAATTGATGTTGATTTCTGGTTCTATGAAGAACTTCGATTCTTTGATTGTCTTCAACTATCGTCGTTTTTGCTCATTCAAGATTTGGGAAAAACTCGATCGAAAAACTGTGAGTACTTCGGTTTTTATTCCTCTTTATGCTCTCAAGTTTTTGTTGCTTGTTTTTCGATCTAAATAGCCTGTGATGAAGATGGTGTAATTATAGGATTTAGAAATCCTATTATTCTCTGATTTCACAATGAATGACTCCCTGTTTATTTGCGCGTGAATTCCTCTTTTGATTTGCACGATTTGAATTGAAATTGTTGCCATTAATCTCCTTGTGGCATTAAAACCCTTGGCTTGATTTATTAGCTGCTGCTATGTTCGAATCCCTATGACCAAATTGAGCAATTCTTGAAAGTCTTTTATGTGTTTCCCAATATAAACACCCATTCAAGTATGAAAGGAAAGTAATTTATCTAGACACAAAAATTCTTTTCTTCATGAACATGGCCGGTTTCATATATTACTGAGAATTGATATTTGCAGATTTGTTGCTAAAATTAATTTTTGCTTTGTCACCAAACCATATATGATTACACTCAGGCTTTAATTGTTTGATTTTCTCATGCATGATTGAGTAAACCTGCCGTATTGATCATGCTGATATGCTCCACTTTCACGCCTTTCCAACAATAAGAAATCTGATTTAATTTCTTTCCAACACAAAGAGTGAATGTTGAATTCATTTACTGTCCTATTTATTTTCTCATTACTGATAAGAACCATTCTGCTTTTGGACTGAACCATTTGATTTTGCTTTTTCTCCCTTAATTGCTGAGAAATTTGGTACTCCCTTGTTGTTGCATCTTTATTGCACCTAAGCCTTTCAACCTGGCATGTATTAAATTGTTTGCATGATTTTGCACCTTGCATTTGTTAATTTTTAAATACATGTATTTGATCACCCATATGAAACTGCTCTAGCCATATATGTGCTTTCTTATTTGCTTGATTGAATAACTCATTCTTATATCAATCTGCCCTAAGATTTCTGGAATACTTGAATTGTCTATTTTTTTTTTTTTGAGCAGTCTTTATGGCTTTAGTTGAACTCTTCTTGACACAATTGTTTCATACTTTGAATTGTTGCATGAACATGTAATCTTCACTGTACTTACTCATGTGTGCTGCTGTGATTATGCATAGCCACTGTCTCGACTACTGTTTTGTTGCTGCACTTGTTTCTTGAGTTTTCTTTGCTACTGGCCTTGTATACTGATGCACTTGAACTGCTTGTATCCTGATTATGCTGTCCATTTTGAAGCCTGCCTTGAACAATTTGAATTTGTTTTGCTCCTTGTCCTTTGAACATCATGCTGCATAAGGTCCGAAAATGTCCTTATGTCGATCATGCTTGTTCATGCTATTTTGTTTCACCAATATATGCACCATATATGCTTGGCTCTTTTTACTTTACTGCTATGAACTGAAACACCATTGTATATTGATCATTGTTGCTTTGTCCACTTGCTCGATTCACCTTGCACCACTATGATACATCACTTGTATGTTGGCTTGACCATCTTTGTCTTCATGTATTTGTTGTGCGATACTTCTTATGCTTGTGCTTGACCCATTGATGTTGAGCTTCTGGTTTGTGCTTACATGAGCATGTACTTGCTCCATGTTGTACTCTGATTTTGGTGTTTCTTGAAAAACTTGCATGTTGACACTTGAGCTTCTGCCTTTGACTTTGTCACATGTTTCGGCCATGTCTGCATATACGTATATACATATGTGTATATATATACACGTATGTGTGTGTATATATATGTGTATATATATGTATGGTTTCATTTTCACTTGCACTGAGTCGAGATGGTCCACGTGGCTACACCTCAGCTGCTCACTGTATTGGCGAGGCAGTGCACACGTGTATATATGTACACGTGTGTATATGCAGCCAATAGAAAAGGTTTCCCTGTCCCTGTACTATACAAACTGTCTGGACACAGATAAATCAGATCAAGTCATGAAAAATGATGAGAAACACACCAGAAAACTGAGGCAAATAAAATTTTAAAATAAATTTTATGTGCACATGTATTCAGTTTTATTCTTGTTGCTGTGTACTGTGTGTTTCTGTTTCATGTGACAGGTGATGATTACTGGACTGACTGTGAAGTGCTGTGAAGACTGAAGACTGAAGTTAGAAGATGGAAAAGCAGAAGAATAGAGTGTCAGTGTTTGTGAATGTATATAAGTTTGTATGTGTCAATGTGTAACTGAGTGAATGTATGTGTAGATGAAAAATGTACTGAGTATGAAAGTTGTAGTGAAATGATTGTACTGTTTATTTGTAATAAACAAATTGTTTGAAATAAAATATTATTTTATTGTCGTCAAACAAAATTTGTTTATCGTATACTATGTAATTACAAGTACAAATTCTGTGAAGTGATTAAATAGTGGAGTTGTAAATAATTGTACTGTTCGAGTGATTTAAATATTATATTAAATTTAAATAAAATTGTAACGAACCGGGATTTTCGACTCCGAAAATCAACATCAAACTACCATGTTGACCATTCAGACATCGAACATTCCAGATCATTAATAGAAAGAAGTTAGAGGGTGAGATAAGAAAGAAAGAAATATTAGAATAGAAGAAGAAGAAACACCACAACACAGAGTCTCACATCGCAGCGGAACAAAATATAATACAGAAGTAAATCTTTATTGAGAACTTTTGAAAATACTTACAATATCAGAGTACATCAACATCTGGACAGTGATAATCTGTCCTCATACAACACACAGCGGAATACTAGTAATATCATACGTCTGGACTCTTCCAGCTCGTCTCTTCACAGTATCCGATAACCTGGACCTGTACAACCCGGTCTAACCCGAGCATTTTCAAAACACCGGGTCAGTCTGGTGAACCAAAGTGAGATAAACTCGCACAGTAATAAGGGTGAACCATCCAATCATGATTTTAAAGTTCAAAACCTTTTCAAAAGAACAGGATAATCATAAGACCAAATCCACACATAAACACGGACGGTTTTTACCTTACGATAACCCAAACAATTTGAAATCAATATCTTTCTGATATTATAATAATGTCTAAATACAAGTAAATATCAATCTAGTGGAACGCTTGCATCTCACGCTCCACATATATAGTATACAAACAAAACCGCAGGTGCTTATTGGAGATTGGATTCCAACTTGACAAGGTATGGGACCACCTGCCGATAGTGTATCTCTAGAGACGAATACACTGGGTTCAACAAGAACTTCTTGCAAACCGGCCCTCACATGACCGACCCCTCATTTCGCTTGAGAGTATCGAATGTATATCACCGACGGTTGGGATCAGCAACCGTCTCCCGACAAGGGACAGCATCGAAACATAGATTTAAGAAACAATAGGATTTCCTCTATATAGGTGATTATACACCCTAATGGGAGCGACCCACATAGCCATGCTGCCTGCCCGATTTTTGTCATTTCCTGGTTGATGAGACTTGAGGTCAGAATACTTCTGAATATCTGGTCGTCATTCACTTTGAATGCCACATCGTCAGATCCGTCAGATATCACTAATTGACGTCCACAAAAATACTCTAGCTGAAAGCTAGAGAATGGCAATTCCCTGCCAACAACTATCGTACGTTTGAAGAAATCAACGTACGTGATCCTTTGGAAATACTCTGTCAGACATCCGTCCATATACGTCATCCAGGAATAGGATGAACCGAAGGTACTCTCCTACCGCATCCATATAGGAATCACCCCATGGATCAGTAGCGAGAAGTCCTTGCAACCCGTAGATTTCAACCACGTCAGAATCACAGTTTATCGCTGTTTGCCAGGCAGAGAACATTAGTGGTTCTTCCATTTATGAAAATCCACGGTCTTCAATGCTCCATCTCGATCATCTTCTGATATCTTCACGTATTTATTGGACGGAATGGTTTTCGAATATAAATTCGATCCCGGTCTTTCCATACCAACAATCGGATTGGACATGATTTGATAGTCGGTGTTTTAACTATCAAAATAAACAGTGTTTCAACCATGACACTCCAATGAGTTCACTGGCTCAGTATTCAACATCACTTGGCCTTTAACAAACTAATTTACTTTGTTAAATCAAAACTTCTAACTCTGTTAATATTTAAAAATACAATATTTGAATAACTCTAATTCGATTTAACTCTCATTGATTAACTCTAACTGGTTAATTCTAATTGACCAATTCGGCCTAATTAACTCCTATCGATTAACTAGTATTCGACTTAACACCATTCGCTTGACTCTAGATCACAGCGATCACAATGGTTACGCCTGATTCCCTCAGGAAACATCTGACCGCCGTAGGCTATCTGCAGCCCTGCGAATTACGCTAGCAGTCATACGAAATGGCAACTTATCTTGAAAAAACTATGTTTGACTAACTCTAGCTCGAATAACTATATTCAATTTCCCATTTTGAAATCTCATTTAAATTTCTCCTTTTTACTAGATCTCGTTTTCAAATAACGTTAATGTAAAATTAACGTCTTAACACTTTGAAACTTATTTATATGTTTTGGTTTATCTTAAACCCTTTTATCGAAATCTCCTTCGACTTAATTCAAATGATTAAGCAATATTTAATTCAAGCTCTCATTCTTGCTTAAAATTCCTTTTATAACTTTGTTATAAAACTTAGGTTTAAAATAAAACCTATTCATGAACTCCTCATTTCGCTTGATAAAATAATTACCCAAGCTAAACCATTCGGCTTATTTCTTATTTCCGTACTTATCAATCTGATTAACTTTCTAAAATCACTTAATAATAAATCAAAGTCTTAAATAAGTAAACTATTTATTTCTCTTTATATAAATTTTATTCAAAATAGTATATTCCAAAATTCTATTTCTAGTTATAAAAATAAATTTTATAACTGCATCTCTATCGATTCACCTGACGGTGAATCAATATCTGTAACCCGATTGATTTTTAAAGGCCATACTCTGCCAAACACTTAACCAATATCGCCCATTGGTTTAAACCAAACAGATGTTGAATATCCAGTCAATAATCAACCATCAAATCAATCACACAAACAGATCAGTTCATATATGATCATATGAAAATAAATAATACATTTGAGGAATCCGGTTGGATCCCTCCAACCTGTTCTTCCCTGTATTCAAATGGTTATCTCAAATCAGACCATTCAGTTTTGTTTAACTGATAACACTAAATAGCAACCATTCAACATCAACCACAAGCAATTCAAACGATTCAACCATTTTAAACACGTTTATAAATAAACGTGACCAAACAAGGTGAGTCACCTTTATTGGAACCAATCGTTAAAAATAACGATTTGGTATTCACTGAAATTAAACACAGTTTAATTTCATCGGTTAAATTAACAGTTAAATAGATAACTAGCAAAGCAGTCAACCATTGGCAAGCAGAGCACACAAAATAAAAATACCCAATTTATATAAAATATAAAAAGGGTAACTGAGTGAGTTTAACTCACCTTGATCTGATTGGCTGTTTAAGCGGTTCAGTTCTAATCAAATTAAACAGTTGTTTAATTTAACTAGAAATCCCAGAAATCTCCAGCTCTGTCAAAGTCGGTTCGAAAATATGGATCTTGACAACATGGTATCAGCGTAGCTTGTTACGTCCAATTCCGATCACTTCTGGATCATATATTAACAATTTAATTTAACGATGTATAATTAAATTCATCGATTCCTAAATTACTTTTTAAATAAAACCAATTACATTGTTAAATTAATAACCAAGGTTGGTTATACTGTTTGATCCTTTGTCCTTGGTCCCGACTACCATGTTCGTTCTACGCTGCATAAATTAAGAACCAATATAATTTATATTAGTCCACCGTTAATTCAAACAATTAAATTTCCTTAATTAAATTTTAAATATAATAGTTACCTTAGATTAAAGGTTTAACGGCCCATCTAATTCCCCAACTTCACTTCCCAGGGTCTTCGTTGGTTTGCTTTATTCCTATGTATCCGATGCTTTACTCACTCCACGGGCTTCTCCTAAAAATGATCATATTAGTTACGGATTCCCTAAATAAAAAATTTGTTAACCAAATTCTATCGTATTCCCTTACTGTGCAGTATTTATCTCCTTCTTCCGGTATACTTCATGCGACAATGTTCCTCGCGTTCTGTCCTCAAGAGTCCAAGACCCGAACGCTATCTTCTGTTAAGCACAGCAGTTTGATCCTCACAAACCGTCCGTACTCCCCTTCACTTCCGTATAACACTTCATCTTTTGAACCCTTCACGATAATAACTGCTTGCCCAAAACAACCCGTCATTCACGCTTGAAATCCCACTTCGGTTCCATGGTTTCAACCCCTTCTGTACACTACTTCAGCACTTCATCCCCCACGCCCATTATTCATGCTTCAGTATTCCACCGAAAATCACCACCCAAAACAAAACCGTACTCCTTTACTGCACCTCGACCCTTGCGCCGGAATCCCATCGACATCCCTCACCGACTGCGCTTCCAACCTCGAGACGCCTGACTCCTCCGTTGACTAACCGGAGACCACCCGATGTCGCTGAAAGAAGCGCGCCTCCCTGCTCGAGATGCGGACCCAAACCGAGGTTAACCCTCTCCGCCTGTTGCCAGCATCTAAACACCCCTCCCCACGTTTACACTTCGGCACCTTCATGGCATAACTCTCAGGTAGGGACATATACCTTTGGTTTATATTGGCGAGTAGTCAATAGTTCAAATTGTCTTAGGAAAAGAAATGGGAGGGAGCAGATTTGTTTTATGTTATTCTAGCTGAAATGAATGAAAAATATATGGCCAGCATACCCGTATTTATAAGGGAAAAGGTTTGGCCATCACGCATATGCCTTGGTCATTACGGTATCAGTTGTTTGTGGCGCAAGGTATTGCTGGTAGGTCTGCGTGTGACTTAGCTAGCTGTGGTACATCACAGCTGTTTGAAAAGAAATTCACATGACTTGTCGGCTGAAATTTTAAAGGGCTACGAATGAACAGTTGGGGGTAGGCATTAGTATATGGTTAAATTTTAGTACGTAAACGTATTTGATGTGAAAAACATAGGCCAGCTAGCTGAGTTCTCTTCTGAGTCTGTATGTACTTCAGTGTACAGAGTGGACAAAATAAAATAAAACATTATTCATGAAACTTCAACATGAAGCAACACGCGGAAACTGCCACTAACGATTTCTGTTTACTGATAAAAAGGCTAATCTTGGTATAAAAAGGTATTCTGGACCCCATGGGACAGGTTTCGTCGAAATCCGAGGTCATATGAAAAAATTCCCTTTATGAAACCGGAAATGAACACACGTTTAATTTTTCCACGATCACCAGATAAATCAGATCCACTTGAAACTGCGAACATCGACAATAACTTTTCGATACGAACCCAAGGGCAATAGTTTCGTCGCATTCCGAGACTGTTTGCCCGATAGGCTGTTTTTACCCTGAACCGCCCTACCCTTTTTAACGCCAAATTTCTCAATCTCTAAAAACAACAAACTATATATCTATCCTGACTCTAATCGACGATACGAACTTAACGGAACTGGTTTCGTGGCCTAATTCGATCGCCTTCTCAAGTTACACTCAAATACCCCTTCATTTAATTAAATACGCGCTATAGAAATTGAACGGGCGTTTACGGCTACCGTGACCACATACGACATCGGTTTTCCTCGCCACTCACCACCGTACAATAATTTGACGATATGGTTCAAATGAAACTGGTTTCGTCGAAAACTGAGTCCGTTTGCAAAACGGCTATTTTAAAGGCCTATAATTTAATAACGAATTTCCATAGCGACTATTTCAAAATTTGATTTGGCCATAACTTACTATCTATAACACGGAATATGGATTTTTCTCTTTCATATGAAAATTATCATCAATACGGTCCCAACGTGTCTGGTTTCACAGAAATCCGACTTATATCGAATCCTGTATTCTCAGTTGAAGTTCAAAACCAAATATTACGAACTGCACGCCATTTCCAAGCTCGAATTATATTATATATAAATTATAACGTTCAACTTCGTTTTTAATAACGAATTAAATATTAAATTTCATTATATTCCCAATATAATATTTAAAATAAATAAATTAAATTAAATATTTGACGGCCAAAAATGCGGGTCGTTACATTCTTCCCCCCTTAAAATAATTTCGTCCTCGAAATTGCTAAGGTAAGAAAGAACGTTATAAACTCATTTACTTTCAAATCTAATTTATTTTAAATTAAAATCAATTCAATACAATTAATATATATTTTCAAAAATATTGAAAATTTTCTAACACCTTAAATTTCCAAAAATTTTTGCCAGCACCTCCTCTGTACAGCTCAATCGGTACAACTACAACTCGCCTTTCTAGGCCTTCTCCAATCCAAAAGAAAATAAAACAGCCAAGCGGCTTGCCAATAGGCTGATAAATCACCAATCCCATATAAAGTAAACGTGTACCTTTTTGTCGGACATATCATTATATTCTTTCCATCTGCTGCCCTTTCAGCATATACAAATGCATTCTCCAACAAAAATTCCAATTTTATCTTCAAAACCAAATCCTTCACGAGTCCAAGCCAAATCCCATTCTTAACGCAATTTCCATCCATGATTAATTCCAACTCTTAACTTATCAGTCCAATACCATTTCAGATTCCTGTCTCACAATTCAAAATCTGATTCTACTCGATATATTATATCTCGATCTAATTTCCAGTTAATTGGTTTCAATTCAATTCATATTTGTTTTCACAAATTTCTATTAAATTTTGTCTTTGTTCAAACAATCTTCCTGGGAGTTTTCAAACAGTTTAGCTCTTTCAAGAAAATCGAATATTCCTTTTACAGGATTCAAAGCAATTCAAAACAAAATCTTTGGTAGTAATCCGTCACTTACCACTCGAAAATGAACACCGATGATGCGGCCGTCATCATCAGAATTATTTCCCAGCTATCGAAGTGAGTTCAATACTATATCATTTCAAAACTCCAACTTTAAACACTTCCATTTTGAAATCTATTCCAAAATATCCTTCACGATACTTGTAAACAATTTAAAATCTTCCAGGATCTTAAAATTCTCACATATTCAATTCAAGTTCGTTTGCAAATTCATTTCCCACTTTTGGGAATTTTAATTCCAATTCTGATTTAGATTTCAGATTTAATTTATCTGATTCCATATATTATACGAATTCTAATTGATTATTTATATAACCATTTCCATTATAATCAACCAACACATCCAATATACTATAATACTTCAAATGTTAATCATTCCTTTACATCAAAATATAATTTGGGTAAAATTATTTCATTTACCCTCTTTCAAAAACATACTGTGTCGAATTATTCTATTCAAGAGTTTAGAAACACTTATCGACACAGTTTGCATTACTGTATCGACCAGAATTCATAAACTACTCGACAAACCAATCAACACAATATAAACAGTTTTTATATCAATTTACAAATACGCGCTCATATATATACACTCAAACTCAATCTAGGGTATTACTAACCCCATCTCTACTGAGTCACGCCACAGAGCCAAGGTAATTACTTAACCTTCAGCTCTGATACCACTGTAACGAACCGGGATTTTCGACTCCGAAAATCAACATCAAACTACCATGTTGACCATTCAGACATCGAACATTCCAGATCATTAATAGAAAGAAGTTGGAGGGTGAGATAAGAAAGAAAGAAATATTAGAATAGAAGAAGATGAAACACCACAACACAGAGTCTCACATCGCAGCGGAACAAAATATAATACAGAAGTAAATCTTTATTGAGAACTTTTGAAAATACTTACAATATCAGAGTACATCAACATCTAGACAGTGATAATCTGTCCTCATACAACACACAGCGGAATACTAGTAATATCATACGTCTGGACTCTTCCAGCTCGTCTCTTCACAGTATCCGATAACCTGGACCTGTACAACCCGGTCTAACCCGAGCATTTTCAAAACACCGGGTCAGTCTGGTGAACCAGAGTGAGATAAACTCGCACAGTAATAAGGGTGAACCATCCAATCATGATTTTAAAGTTCAAAACCTTTTCAAAAGAAAAGGATAATCGTAAGACCAAATCCACACATAAACACGGACGGTTTTTACCTTACGATAACCCAAACAATTTGAAATCAATATCTTTCTGATATTATAATAATGTCTAAATACAAGTAAATATCAATCTAGTGGAACGCTTGCATCTCACGCTCCACATATATAGTATACAAACAAAACCGCAGGTGCTTATTGGAGATTGGATTCCAACTTGACAAGGTATGGGACCACCTGCCGATGGTGTATCTCTAGAGACGAATACACTGGGTTCAACAAGAACTTCTTGCAACCCGGCCCTCACATGACCGACCCCTCATTTCGCTTGAGAGTATCGAATGTATATCACCGACGGTTGGGATCAGCAACCGTCTCCCGACAAGGGACAACATCGAAACATAGATTTAAGAAACAATAGGATTTCCTCTAGATAGGTGATTATACACCCTAATGGGAGCGACCCACATAGCCATGCTGCCTGCCCGATTTTTGTCATTTCCTGGTTGATGAGGCTTGAGGTCAGAATACTTCTGAATATCTGGTCGTCATTCACTTTGAATGCCACATCGTCAGATCCGTCAGATATCACTAATTGACGTCCACAAAAATACTCTAGCTGAAAGCTAGAGAATGGCAATTCCCTGCCAACAACTATCGTACGTTTGAAGAAATCAACGTACGTGATCCTTTGGAAATACTCTGTCAGACATCCGTCCATATACGTCATCCAGGAATAGGATGAACCGAAGGTACTCTCCTACCGCATCCATATAGGAATCACCCCATGGATCAGTAGCGAGAAGTCCTTGCAACCCGTAGATTTCAACCACGTCAGAATCACAGTTTATCTCTTTTTGCCCGGCAGAGAACATTAGTGGTTCTTCCATTTATGAAAATCCACGGTCTTCAATGCTCCATCTCGATCATCTTCTGATATCTTCACGTATTTATTGGACGGAATGGTTTTCGAATATAAATTCGATCCCGGTCTTTCCATACCAACAATCGGATTGGACATGATTTGATAGTCGGTGTTTTAACTATCAAAATAAACAGTGTTTCAACCATGACACTCCAATGAGTTCACTGGCTCAGTATTCAACATCACTTGGCCTTTAACAAACTAATTTACTTTGTTAAATCAAAACTTCTAACTCTGTTAATATTTAAAAATACAATATTTGAATAACTCTAATTCGATTTAACTCTCATTGATTAACTCTAACTGGTTAATTCTAATTGACCAATTCGGCCTAATTAACTCCTATCGATTAACTAGTATTCGACTTAACACCATTCGCTTGACTCTAGATAACAGCGATCACAATGGTTACGCCTGATTCCCTCAGGAAACATCTGACCGCCGTAGGCTATCTGCAGCCCTGCGAATTACGCTAGCAGTCGTACGAAATGGCAACTTATCTTGAAAAAACTATGTTTGATTAACTCTAGCTCGAATAACTATATTCAATTTCCCATTTTGAAATCTCATTTAAAATTCTCTTTTTTACTAGATCTCGTTTTCAAATAACGTTAATGTAAAATTAATGTCTTAACACTTTGAAACTTATTTATATGTTTTGGTTTATCTTAAACCCTTTTATCGAAATCTCCTTCGACTTAATTCAAATGATTAAGCAATATTTAATTCAAGCTCTCATTCTTGCTTAAAATTCCCTTTATAACTTTGTTATAAAACTTAGGTTTAAAATAAAACCTATTCATGAACTCCTCATTTCGCTTGATAAAATAATTACCCAAGCTAAACCATTCGGCTTATTTCTTATTTCCGTACTTATCAATTTGATTAACTTTCTAAAATCACTTAATAATAAATCAAAGTCTTAAATAAGTAAACTATTTATTTCTCTTTATATAACTTTTATTCAAAATAGTATATTCCAAAATTCTATTTCTAGTTATAAAAATAAATTTTATAACTGCATCTCTATCGATTCACCTGACGGTGAATCAATATCTGTAACCCGATTGATTTTTAAAGGCCATACTCTGCCAAACACTTAACCAATATCGCCCATTGGTTTAAACCAAACAGATGTTGAATATCCAGTCAATAATCAACCATCAAATCAATCACACAAACAGATCAGTTCATATATGATCATATGAAAATAAATAATACATTTGAGGAATCCGTTTGGATCCCTCTAACCTGTTCTTCCCTGTATTCAAATGATTATCTCAAATCAGACCATTCAGTTTTGTTTAACTGATAACACTAAATAGCAACCATTCAACATCAACCACAAGCAATTCAAACGATTCAACCATTTTAAACACGTTTATAAATAAACGTGACCAAACAAGGTGAGTCACCTTTATTGGAACCAATCGTTAAAAATAACGATTTGGTATTCACTGAAATTAAACACAGTTTAATTTCATCGGTTAAATTAACAGTTAAATAGATAACTAGCAAAGCAGTCAACCATTGGCAAGCAGAGCACACAAAATAAAAATACCCAATTTATATAAAATATAAAAAGGGTAACTGAGTGAGTTTAACTCACCTTGATCTGATTGGCTGTTTAAGCGGTTCAGTTCTAATCAAATTTAACAGTTGTTTAATTTAACTAGAAATCCCAGAAATCTCCAGCTCTGTCAAAGTCGGTTCGAAAATATGGATCTTGACAACACGGTATCAGCGTAGCTTGTTACGTCCAATTCCGATCACTTCTGGATCATATATTAACAATTTAATTTAACGATGTATAATTAAATTCATCGATTCCTAAATTACTTTTTAAATAAAACCAATTACATTGTTAAATTAATAACCAAGGTTGGTTATACTGTTTGATCCTTTGTCCTTGGTCCCGACTACCATGTTCGTTCTACGCTGCATAAATTAAGAACCAATATAATTTATATTAGTCCACCGTTAATTCAAACAATTAAATTTCCTTAATTAAATTTTAAATATAATAGTTACCTTAGATTAAAGGTTTAACGGCCCATCTAATTCCCCAACTTCACTTCCCAGGGTCTTCGTTGGTTTGCTTTATTCCTATGTATCCGATGCTTTACTCACTCCACGGGCTTCTCCTAAAAATGATCATTTTAGTTACGGATTCCCTAAATAAAAAATTTGTTAACCAAATTCTATCGTATTCCCTTACTGTGCAGTATTTATCTCCTTCTTCCGGTATACTTCATGCGACAATGTTCCTCGCGTTCTGTCCTCAAGAGTCCAAGACCCGAACGCTATCTTCTGTTAAGCACAGCAGTTTGATCCTCACAAACCGTCCGTACTCCCCTTCACTTCCGTATAACACTTCATCTTTTGAACCCTTCACGATAATAACTGCTTGCCCAAAACAACCCGTCATTCACGCTTGAAATCCCACTTCGGTTCCATGGTTTCAACCCCTTCTGTACACTACTTCAGCACTTCATCCCCGACGCCCATTATACATGCTTCAGTATTCCACCGAAAATCACCACCCAAAACAAAACCGTACTCCTTTACTGCACCTCGACCCTTGCGCCGGAATCCCATCGACATCCCCCACCGACTGCGCTTCCAACCTCGAGACGCCTGACTCCTCCGTTGACTAACCGGAGACCACCCGATGTCGCTGAAAGAAGCGCGCCTCCCTGCTCGAGATGCGGATCCAAACCGAGGTTAACCCTCTCCGCCTGTTGCCAGCATCTAAACACCCCTCCCCACGTTTACACTTCGGCACCTTCATGGCATAACTCTCAGGTAGGGACATATACCTTTGGTTTATATTGGCGAGTAGTCAATAGTTCAAATTGTCTTAGGAAAAGAAATGGGAGGGAGCAGATTTGTTTTATGTTATTCTAGCTGAAATGAATGAAAAATATATGGCCAGCATACCCGTATTTATAAGGGAAAAGGTTTGGCCATCACGCATATGCCTTGGTCATTACGGTATCAGTTGTTTGTGGCGCAAGGTATTGCTGGTAGGTCTGCGTGTGACTTAGCTAGCTGTGGTACATCACAGCTGTTTGAAAAGAAATTCACATGACTTGTCGGCTGAAATTTTAAAGGGCTACGAATGAACAGTTGGGGGTAGGCATTAGTATATGGTTAAATTTTAGTACGTAAACGTATTTGATGTGAAAAACATAGGCCAGCTAGCTGAGTTCTCTTCTGAGTCTGTATGTACTTCAGTGTACAGAGTGGACAAAATAAAATAAAACATTATTCATGAAACTTCAACATGAAGCAACACGCGGAAACTGCCACTAACGATTTCTGTTTACTAATAAAAAGGCTAATCTTGGTATAAAAAGGTATTCTGGACCCCATGGGACAGGTTTCGTCGAAATCCGAGGTCATATGAAAAAATTCCCTTTATGAAACCGGAAATGAACACACGTTTAATTTTTCCACGATCACCAGATAAATCAGATCCACTTGAAACTGCGAACATCGACAATAACTTTTCGATACGAACCCAAGGGTACTAGTTTCGTCGCATTCCGAGACTGTTTGCCCGATAGGCTGTTTTTACCCTGAACCGCCCTACCCTTTTTAACGCCAAATTTCTCGATCTCTAAAAACAACAAACTATATATCTATCCTGACTCTAATCGACGATACGAACTTAACGGAACTGGTTTCGTGGCCTAATTCGATCGCCTTCTCAAGTTACACTCAAATACCCCTTCATTTAATTAAATACGCGCTGTAGAAATTGAACGGGCGTTTACGGCTACCGTGACCACATACGACATCGGTTTTCCTCACCACTCACCACCGTACAATAATTTGACGATACGGTTCAAATGAAACTGGTTTCGTCGAAAACTGAGTCCGTTTGCAAAACGGCTATTTTAAAGGCCTATAATTTAATAACGAATTTCCATAGCGACTATTTCAAAATTTGATTTGGCCATAACTTACTATCTATAACACGGAATATGGATTTTTCTCTTTCATATGAAAATTATCATCAATACGGTCCCAACGTGTCTGGTTTCACAGAAATCCGACTTATATCGAATCCTGTATTCTCAGTTGAAGTTCAAAACCAAATATTACGAACTGCACGCCATTTCCAAGCTCGAATTATATTATATATAAATTATAACGTTCAACTTCGTTTTTAATAACGAATTAAATATTAAATTTCATTATATTCCCAATATAATATTTAAAATAAATAAATTAAATTAAATATTTGACGGCCAAAAATGCGGGTCGTTACAAAAATACTCTAAGAAAATATGAATATCTATACAGTCGTATTCTATTTAAATATAAATATAATATTCCTGTATGTGATGTAGAATAAAAGTACGATTTCAAAAACATTAATAATAATATTTATTTTGTTGTTATCATCAAACAAAATTCATATAATTGTGTATACAACACCGTTATATACAACAATCTCCCCCTTTTGATGATGACAAACAAATAAAAGAGTTTGAATCCAACAAATGTGTTTTACAGTGAAAAATGAACTCCCCCTATTTATTAGCTCCCCCTACAACAGAAAACTCCCCCTATAACTGTGCATGAGTGAATTGAACTGGATGATAATGAATTTTCAAAACTAAAAATATTTATAAAATATTCACTCATAAATCAAAATCTAATCCATTCTCCCCCTTTTGTTATCATCAAAAGGATACAGATTTTAAAATACAAATGAAAATTGACTAAAAATATAATTTCAGCTTAAGAGGAAGAAAGATCATCATAAATTTCAATCAGTCAAACAAAAATCATAATAATCCAAAAACAGGTGGCATATTTCACATTGTAGAGAATGACGAATATACGATGAATTTTATATAAAATGGAGAGAGTTTTAAAAACAATTCATTTCCAATTATTTTAAAAGGATTTTATAAAAAACAAAGCACAAAAACAGTGATGGATTTGGACTATAATTAATAATTCAATTTAAGTGACAAGATCGAATAATCTCAAATCCCAATATCTATCAATCAACAAATCATAATACGTCATAATATTTCAACACATTTCACAGATTAGAAAGATGGATTGATAGGCTGGTTTTTATACACTGAGGAGAATTTCAGATTAATTTCTATTTTTAGCACTTTATTTCCTTTTTTTATTATTATTATTTAAGAGCACACTGACCACGCATAACCAGAGCTTGGATTTTTAAATGGGATCAGTCGCAGCTTAAATTATAAGACGTCTCATAACCATGCATAACCAGAGCTTGGATTTTTAAATGAGGTTAGAGAAATACTTAAGAATATTATATTTTTATTATTTTCAGTTTCAAAAAAGAAAAACTCCTCAGTATGTAAAACCAAAAATGGATGATAGAAAATAGGGAAGATACAGAAATGGACTATGAAATAAATTTTTAAATTAATTATATTATGAAATATGCTCGATTGTACCGGGATCATTGAAAATCTTCAATTATCACTAATTCTGAATAACAACACTGTCACATTTCCATCACGAATATTTCCACTATTTATTCAAAATGATATTATTTTTTAAAAAAATTTAACTCTCCACATTAATATAAAATCAAAGCAGATGGCAGAAGGATGATAGCTAATGAAGATGATCGTGAAATAATTGCCAGTTCAAAGATATTATAATAAATATTCAACCATCATGAAAAATTTAACTAAAATCTCCTCTTGTTGTGAAATATACTGCAGTCACGATTCATCACAATTTAAAAATCTGATAATAATTTTGATGAATTATAAATATAGTTCAATTTGGATATGATTTCAATTACTGAAAGAATAATCAATAAATAATTTTAAAATTGAAAATCAATTACAAGAGGAATTTATACAGATTTATACCAAGGAAAAAAAATGTGTATGGTGTCCACACAAGGTGAAAATTAAAAAAAAGATGGATGAAAGCTGATACCAATTGTAGTCTCCTTTATCAAGGAAATTATTTACACCCTAGATATCTCAGATTAAAGAAATTTCAAACACAAAGCCCAAATAGACAAGATTACAAATTTGGCACAATTATCAGAGCAGTAGTCAGATTAAAGCAGGCAGTTATTTGAAAATAGTATCAGAGCAGCACAGACAACAATATCACATCAGACTTGTCAAAGGATGGTCACATAAGATCATTCATGATCCAAGATTAGAAATACTGTTTATTTGAAATCATTTGAGGAATATGAAAAACTCTAGATTCAATGAATCGATCACACCAAATTATTAGTCTCACATTCAAGATATGTGTGTGATTCAGTAAATCAATAATTTCAAATGATTTTAAACTAACAGATATTCAAATCAAATAACCATGAAATACCAATAAATTTCAAGACCCAAATTTTTCAAGGAATTTTTCAAAAACAATTTCTGACAAGC
The DNA here is from genome assembly GCA_030737875.1 of Allium sativum. Classification (NCBI taxonomy): domain Eukaryota; kingdom Viridiplantae; phylum Streptophyta; class Magnoliopsida; order Asparagales; family Amaryllidaceae; genus Allium; species Allium sativum. Next base: position 736,924,907 of record CM060919.1, on the reverse strand, counting down.
ACATGAGTAATTTCAGATCATTTACATCAAATTTAAGAGATATTCATGATCCAAAAAATTAAAAAATAATTTATTTGAAATCACTTGAATCAATATCAAGTTTTGAGATATAATGAATCAGTCACACGAGATTGATAATTTCAAATTTAGAGGCGTGTGATGTTCAGAATTTCAAGAATTTCAGATGATCTCAAACAAATAAATTTCAACAATAATGATCATGAATATAAGGTGAATTTCTAGATGTATCACTGTAATTCAAGACAATTCAAAATATCCAATCCAATTTGAAAATTTCTGAAATTATCACAAATGATAAGAAGTAGTGTACTGTAATGAGTATAATATTTTAAGCGTTTCCAAAATGAATTGGAAGAAACTCAAAACAGCATAAGTGTGTGAAATTTCAATAATTATTCAGATCTTCAAAAAAATTAGAATTCTAATTAACAGTGTTCAAGATATGACAAGAATACATCAACACTGTTATGAATTCAGAAATCAGAAAAATAAACTTCAAATCAATTGCAGATATTTACATAAATAAATTCAAGATCTGGGAAAGATTAAAAATATCAGAGTTTTAATACACATGAAGTGAATTTCTAGACAAACAAGAATTCTACAATTGGAAGTTTAAGAAAGCCCAGAAAAAAAATGGAAGTGATAAATCAAAGAAGAAGAAAAAAACAGAAGGAGATAGAAGGAGAAATAAACAAACAAAAAATATTTACACAGATGAGTTCAATGATCATACCTGAGATCAGTGTAAACTAGAATCTCTGACTCAACCAGTTTGGGCTAAGGAACATATGCTGAATAGCTTCAAAATGTGGAACGATCTTTGATTCTTCTACAAGGTCATTCCTCAGCCAGAATCCGGTACCTAAGCATTTAAAGGATTGAGTGGTCTAACAAAGACTGTTTTTCCACTCATAGCTGTGTGTCGGACTTTCGGTACCCAAACCTGTTTATATAACAATCCCTCTGAATTTACTTTTGTAACCTTAGGAACCCAAATCCATTTAGTTTTTCCAAAATTGGTTTTATTTATTTTTGGGGTCCACGATTGTTCAACTGGATTGTTATAAAACAAATTTTTATTTCGCTTTCGATTTAAAAAACCTTCGAACCCTTCAGAGTTAAAATTTTCAAAACGATCTTTTCCATGATAATTAGAAGGATTTTCAAAACCACTATTTTTCCCAAAGCCAAGACCACTTTTATTTCTAACAGAAAATTGATTTTTCAACAACATATTCAAAGATTTTTCACTATCATAAAATTTATTCAAAGTTGACTCTAGTTGTTGAATTTTGAATTTAAGATCATCGTTCTCTTTTATTAAATCAGAACAACGGTCATCAGTGATCTTCCTTTCAGCATCATATTGTTTCAAAACCAAATTTTCAGATTCAAGTAATTTAATTGTGTCTTGGGATTGCAAAATCTCAAATTCAAAATGTTTCTATTTTTCAATTTCAAGTTTTTCAAACTCTTTGAATTTTGCGATTTCATTTTCAAGTTCAGTCAAGATCAATTCAGTTTTCAAAGAACTTTCCTTTTCAAAAATTTTATGTTCGAAATTAATCTTACCCAACTCCTTCTGCAAGTCGTTATTTTCATGAATTAGCTCACCTACGTGATTTTTCAAAATTAAAAATTCATTTTCAAGCTTTCTAGAATTTTCATTAAGTTGAGCTAAATCAGTTTTCAAATTAAAACAGTTCTTGCACTCTGAGTTTTCAAATTTTAATTTCAACATATTGTTATTGTGGGTCAACTCAGAATTTTCAGATTTCAAAGACTTTTTTTTTCGTTTGAGACGATCAGCAGTTCTTGTTAAATTATTACAAAGAGATACCAAATCTTCATATGATAAGTCCCCATCGTCTGAATCGACATGAATAGATCCAGTTAAGCACAGATCTGAATCTGAGTTGGCAGTTGAGGGTTTTGAGAAGTTGTTGTCATTTCCATATCTTGAATTGAGAGCTATCCAGATTTCCTGCGCAGTCAAACAATGGGAGATAAGGCAGTATCGATCATCATCAAGATGTGAATATAAAATATGCGTAGCACGATTATTAAAACATATATCTATCATATCAAATCCATTAACAATAACATCCCAACATTTAAGATTGACAGATTTCAAATAGGATTCCATTTCAGATTTCCAATTCAAAAAATTTGTACCATTAAAAATAGTTGGAATACGACTGGACTGACTCTCTAAGAACTGATAACTTGGGTTACCCATGACTCTAGAGTTAACAGAAAATACCTGCTCTGATACCACTTGGTGTCTTTATTTACGAAGAATTTTAAATCATCCCGTTGGCCACCAAAGATACCTCAGACACTGGTTTCACGTCCTGCCTCTCGACACGGACAACCACCCACGGGCATGTAGGGGCAAGAGTCAATACTTCGCCACATGATCATACAGCGAGAACCCCCTATCATGCTGTTACCTTAAACCAGCTCTGATACCACTTGTTGGATCTAGATTAACCCTAGAGGGGGTAAATAGGGTTAATTGCAAATTATCGCAGAGTTCAAATATTATGGGATATTAAAACATTCACAGATCACAGAATATAGCAGAAATAGAAATGCAGAAAAGTAAATGACACAAGATATACCCAGCTTCGGCAAAATCTTGCCTACTGCTGCATTCCAAAGGTTTCTACTAGGTGATAGAACAGATCCCGCATACAAGACCATGTACATTCGCGACTCTCGGTCCTATTCTAACCCTATGCTCAAACCCTAGACTGGCCTGTGTACCCTAGACCAGATTTTCCCAGACTACAGACCAGTAATCTGTAAACCCTAGTTTTAGTTGAAACTAGAAAAACAAACGACGATTACATAAGAAAAACAAAATACAAAATAAAAAACAATACCCTAGGAGATAAATTAAAGGGTCATCCCCTTTTCACACCTCAAAAATAGGCCGGCCCATTATTCTTCTTTGTTAGACCCGAAATCTCTTTGCTCTGAAAATTAGAAATGGCGGCCGATCTGATGAGTTTAGGGTTTTCTGAAACCCCCAAATCGTGGCTTCGAATTGATGTTGATTTCTGGTTCTCTGAAGAACTTCGATTCTTTGATTGTCTTCAACTATCGTCATTCTTGCTCATTCAAGATTTGGGAAAAACTCGATCGAAAAACTGTGAGTACTTCGATTTGTATTCCTCTTTATGCTCTCAAGTTTATTTTGCTTGTTTTTCGATCTAAATAGCCTGTGATGAAGATGGTGTAATTATAGAATTTAGAAATCCTGTTATTCTCTGATTTCACAATGAATGACTCCCTGATTATTTGCGTGTGAATTCCTCTTTTGATTTGCACGATTTGAATTGAAATTGTTGCCATTAATCTCCTTGTGGCATTAAAACACTTGGCTTGATTTATTAGCTGCTGCTATGTTTGAATCCCTGGCTCCTGGAATATGTTGCCTTGAATAAATCGTCCTTGATTTGATTTTTGTGAATTCTGTGATTGTTGCCATATATTCTCTGATGCCCCTATGACCAAATTGAGCAATTCTTGAAAGTCTTTTATGTGTTTCCCAATATAAACACCCATTCAAATATGAAAGGAAAGTAATTTATCTAGACACAAAAATTCTTTTCTTCATGAACATGGTTGGTTTCACATATTATTGAGAATTGATATTTGCAGATTTGTTGCTAAAATTAATTTTTGCTTTGTCACCAAACCATATATGATTACACTCAGGCTTTATTTGTTTGATTTTCTCATGCATGATTGGGTAAACCTGCCGTATTGATCATGCTGATATGCTCCACTTTCACGCCTTTCCAATAATCAGAAATCTGATTTAATTTCTTTCCAACACAAAGAGTGAATGTTGAATTCATTTACTGTCCTATTTATTTTCTCATTACTGATAAGAACCATTCTGCTTTTGGACTGAACCATTTGATTTTGCTTTTTCTCCCTTAATTGCTGAGAAATTTTGTACTCCCTTGTTGTTGCATCTTTATTGCACCTAAGCCTTTCAACCTGGCATGTATTAAATTGTTTGCATGATTTTGCACCTTGCATTTGTTAATTTTTAAATACACGTATTTGATCACCAATATGAAACTGTTATAGCCATATATGTGCTTTCTGATTTGCTTGATTGAATAACTCATTCTTATATCAATCTGCCCTGAGATTTCTGGAATACTTGAATTGTCAATTATTATTTTTGAGCAGTCTTTATGACTTTAGTTGAACTCTTCTTGACACAATTGTTTCATACTTTGAATTGTTGCATGAACATGTAATCTTCACTGTACTTACTCATGCGTGCTGCTGTGATTATGCATAGCCACTGTCTCGACTACTGTTTTGTTGCTGCACTTGTTTCTTGAGTTTTCTTTGCTACTGGCCTTGTATACTGATGTACTTGAACTGCTTGTATCCTGATTATGCTGTCCATTTTGAAAGCTGCCTTGAACAATTTGAATTTGTTTTGCTCCTTGTCCTTTGAACATCATGCTGCATAAGGTCTGAAAATGTCCTTGTGTCGATCATGCTTGTTCATGCTATTTTGTTTCACCAATATATGCACCATATATGCTTGGCTATTTTTACTTTACTGCTATGAACTGAAACACCATTGTATATTGATCATTGTTGCTTTGTCCACTTGCTCGATTCACCTTGCACCACTATGATACATCACTTGTATGTTGGCTTGACCATCTTTGTCTTCATGTATTTGCTGTGCGATACTTCTTATGCTTGTGCTTGACCCATTGATGTTGAGCTTCTGGTTAGTGCTTACATGAGCATGTACTTGCTCCATGTTGTACTCTGATTTTGCTGTTTCTTGAAAAACTTGCATGTTGACACTTGAGCTTCTGCCTTTGACTTTGTCACATGTTTCGGCCATGTCCGCATATACGTATATACATATATGTATATATATACACGTATGTGTGTATATATGTATGGTTTCATTTTCGCTTGCACTGAGTCGAGATGGTCCACATGGCTACACCTCAGCTGCTCACTGTATTGGCGAGGCAGTGCACACGTGTATATATGTACACGTGTGTATATGCAGCCAATAGAAAAGGTTTCCCTGTCCCTATACTATACAAACTGTCTGGACACAGATAAATCAGATCAAGTCATGAAAAATGATGAGAAACACACCAGAAAACTGAGGCAAATAAAATTTTAAAATAAAATTTATGTGCACATGTATTCAGTTTTATTCTTGTTGCGGTGTACTGTGTGTTTCTGTTTCATGTGACAGGTGATGATTACTCGACTGACTGTGAAGTGCTGTGAAGACTGAAGACTAAAGTTAGAAGATTGAAGATGGAAAAACAGAAGAACAGAGTGTCAGTGTTTGTGAATGTATATAAGTTTGTATGTGTCAATGTGTAACTGAGTGAATGTATGTGTAGATGAAAAATGTACTGAGTGTGAAAGTTGTGGTGAAAAGATTGTACTGTTTATTTGTAATAAACAAATTGTTTGAAATAAAATATTATTTTATTGTCGTCAAACAAAATTTGTTTATCGTATACTATGTAATTACAAGTACAAATTCTATGAAGTGATTAAATAGTGGAGTTTTAAATAATTGTACTGTTCGAGTGATTTAAATATTATATTTAATTTAAATAAAATACTGTAAGAAAATATGAATATCTATACAGTCGTATTCTATTTAAATATAAATATAATATTCCTGTATGTGATGTAGAATAACAGTACGATTTCAAACACTTTAATAATAATATTTATTTGGTTGTTATCATCAAACAAATATCATATAATTGTGTATACAACACCATTATGTACAACACAAATGTCTCAAGACTGCACACTCTGGGTAACCCCTTGATCCTGCAGTGCCGGTCCTCCCTTACGTTTGAGGATTAATTATTCCTGAACACACGTTTCCCGGTCCTATTGGAGTTATCCATTGGCTCTGTAGTAACCGATATAACCAAGGCGCCTTGCAATCCAACAACCACATAGGTAAAAATAATGAATGTCTGGGCTCCATACCATGACACCAGCCATAGCTAGAAAGGAGCGTCATGTTCTCACTGCGTCTCTTATCCCTTTTTTGACTCGTACCGAGGTGTGAGGCTCGCGAATTAATGCTTTACACAAAGCTGTGCTATATTAAAGCCGCGCTTTCATCATCAACCACAAGACTTTGCTTTTCAACAGAAGCCTTGATCATTTGCACCTCAGCATGTCACACAGGCAATTCACGCCATGCGACCGGTGTCTATTGATATATAACCTCTGAGCTCGTACATCTCAGAGAAGGGCGTTAAGCATGAGAATAAGTTCTCTGCCGCCAAACAGATATATATTTAATAGAAATCAATCAACACAGAACAAAATCCAATGTCAAACTCACATCCATTTACAAGTTCGTTCTGGGTTTGAATGAAACTGGAGGCACCTTTATTCCTAGTCCCATATGTCCAATACAGGAGAGTGGTCCTCGCATATCTGCTCGATCTCCAAGTACGTCTGGATGATCACCACTTATTACCTTGTCTTGGGTGTACAGCCCAATCAAGACATCAGTAATCATCCAAATGATGTGAAGACCTCCGGTCTTCAACCATGTCTTCATCGTCGACTTATCGTCGAATCAGTTATTCAGAATGGGTATAAACCCGGCCTTTCTGAATAACTCGAGTTTATGATAAACAAGTACTATAAAAACACAACATACGCCTCATTCTAATCCGGAATATTCTTTTATTCAAATATTCACATTTTTAGGGAAAGGTTCCCATTAATTTTATCAAAGATAAATTCTTTAAAATTTATTCTTTAAAGTTATCATTCAAACCATATTAAGGTTTTCCAAACTAATCGGGATTAGCGATCCTTACCGAAGTAATAATTTATTTTATTTCCCAATCCCAACCTATTCATCCCATGAAGCAAAACTGGTAATACTTCATATCTAACCCGACGGTGTTGTTGGTAAAATTATTACCATTTCCCAATCAAATCTAATTAAAGATTTAATTATCGCTTGGAGAAAAACTGGTGATACTCCACTCTCGATCATTTCCCAAATTGATAATTTAAATTATCACATTCGCATTTCAATCTAATTAAAGATTCATTAAAACTCCATTTGGTTTTAATCGTCCCAAAAATCAATATTAATGATTATTTAACTTTGGGAAAACAAACATGCCACATCGACAATCTACACCGTACTATTTATTTCTGCCTATATATAACCTCTAAGCTCGTACGTCTTAGAGAAGGGTGTTAAGCAAGGGAATAAATTCTCAGCCACCAAACAGATATATATTTAGCAGAGATCAACCATACAATTCGAAATACAATGATAGACATATATCCTATCTTTAACTGGGTTAATGAACTAATGTCAATTAAAACACAGTTCACGATAAACCCAAATCCTCTTCCATAAAAATGGAATCTTCACGGAAAATAAATCAATATATAATCAATATCAATTTCCATATCCGATTAATATTATAAATGGAATTACGACAAAGCCTTTTAAATTCTATATATATTAACAGTCTTCCTCCATAGAAGTTCACTTCGATTATTACCAAATCGAATTCCATTCAATTTCAATTTAATATATTAAATTGGAAAAACTTTACTTTGGAAAATTTCCATTAAATCTTAATAAAAAGATTTATAAATTCCAAATCACATTTCATTGTAAATCGGGTTAAAGAACGAATGTTGTTAAAAACACGGTTCACAATAAACCCAATTCACATCCCATTTTATTCCAATTAAATGTTAATTAACTGGAAACTATAACAATCTTAATTAAAAGCATTATTCCATTCACACGGTGTTTAAGAACAGTGTTATTTAAGACACCATCCAGGGCAAACCCAAAATCCAATTCTTTTATTCAATTCCAATTATATATTAATCAATTGGAAACTTTACTAAATCTTAATTCAAAATTTTATTCTTTTCTCAACTGAGTTCAAGAACAGCGTTAATGAAGACACCATTCACGACAAACCCAAAATCCAATTCTTTAATTCAATTCCAATTAAATCTTAATTAATTGGAAAACTTCACTAAATCTCAATTAAAAGATTTATTCTTTTCTCAATTGGGTTCAAGAACAGCGTTAATGAAGACACCATTCACGACAAACCCAAAATCCAATTCAATATTAAATACAAGGCTCTAAATAGAAATTATATCCGCTTATATTCAAGATCAAATTCTAAAATCAACAAATATTGTATTGGGAATAATGATACATATATATCTTCCAAATTTCTCCACAATATCCGTATAATCACATAATCCAATATCGAAATATTCCGAAGATAATTTCGAGTAAAATCCATTCCAGTTCATATATTGGAAATTCTGGTTATTTTTAAAACTATTTCAAATCCAATTTATTCATTTAACATCCAAATTCTTTCCAAAACATTTATAATGATTTTACACAAATTATTAATATTTTTAATAATTTTATCAAGGCCCGTACAGTCGATTTCCATAAACGGTCATCGAATTGCACTTACTGAGACTTTTCCAAATTTGATTTGGACATAATTCCAAACCCAACTGTTAGATTTAAAATTCCTTATATTCGTTGGAAAGTTCTTTTCGATACGAACCCAACAGTTCTGGTTTTAGGAGAATCCGACGATTGGATCTCCCGTAATGTCCATTCGAAGTCAGTGGTCGAAATTCGCAAACTGCTGCGGCGCGGCGCATTATATTCAAGCCATTAATTATATATATATATATATATATTATATTTCATCTATTTCCATTTAAAACGTATTTTATAAATCGTTTTAAATTTGTTTTCAAAATAATTTCAAATTCATGTTCAATTTTAAATAAAAACCGAATATTCCATATCATTAATATATAACTGTTAATATTTTCGAAACAATAGATTTTGAAACCACTTCTTTTCGATATTCATTATAAAAATGAATAAAATCGATATAAATATTGTTCACGTCAAAATGGCGTTAATCTAATCAACAAAGCTTTATACATTAAAATATTTCGTGTCCATCCCAAATCGGACATCAAAATCATATTTTGATCTATTACTGAATATTATTTTAAAATATTGGTTATTTTAAAATATTCATTACTCTTCATTTTAAAATATTCTTTAATTTAAAATATTCGTTCTTCCCGAATTGGAATCAGACACAGTCAATTAACATATAATTTTGTTTATATGGATTTCATACACAAGTGTACACAACAATAATCAAACACAGTCAACCATCATCCAGAGTGCATTACAGAACTGCATAAGCATTAAATATAGATAATTAATGCTTACAACAGTCTGTCAACCCATCGATTTACAAACAACTAAATATTGGGATTAGTATATGTTCAATGTCATCCCAATACCCTAGTAGGGTTTTCAAACAACAAACACTGATTATTATTTGTGCAGTTTGGTGATGTGTAAAATATATCGTCCCAATCCATATCAGTCAAATGGGTGTACATAAACAAATCGTCCGATTTGAAAATGAATATTTATTTTATTCATATACACGTTAAAAATTATATTTTTAACTATAAAATATTCATTTCAACTCATGAATATTTTATACAGTTCATTTATACAATAAAAATAATATTTTTATTGTTCTAATATTTTTAGAAAATTCCAGTAGCATAACGGCGCGATACTATAACCGGAATATGGTCTAGCCTTATTCCTCGCTTAATAATGCTTCGCGCCATATACAAACCAAATTCTAATCAATTCATTTCATTTCCCAAACCAAATCCGACCAAATAATCCAATCAACCAAACAAACATGGTTTCAAACAAAGGTGTCGGGTGCTACTAAGCACCGTCTGCATCCTAGTATGTATGTTTAACTAGAAAATAAATTAAAGTGAGAAGTTATTCTCACCTTTGGGATCCACTCCTCCAGTTCTATTTTTGAATTTCTGAACCGTTTGGATTTGCCCGAAATTTCAATGCAGTTCTTTCCATGTTGTTTATAATAAAAATCACATTTTTAATATGATGTTTATATTTTTTTAAATCGCATTTTTTATATCGCTATATATATAATAAAAATCATATTTTTATTTCGCTACTCCTATATAAAAATTATATTTTTATACTGCTACTTCATATATAAAAATCATATTTTTATCTTACCATTTAAATAATAAAAATCATATTTTTACATGCCATTCAAATAAATAAAAATCCAATTTTTAAATGCTATTTCTTACCATTTTATTTTTAAAAATCATACATTTCTATTTTTAAAAATCATAACTTTCTATTTTTAAAAATCATAACTTTCTATTTTTAAAAATCACTTTTTTTATAAATAAAAATCACTTCTTTTTAGAAATAAAAATGACGTCTTTATGGAAATAAAAATCACTTCTTTTTATAAATAAAAATCACTTCTTTTCCAGTTTAAAAATCAATTATTTTTATAAATAAAAATCGTTTCTTTTTACGAATAAAAATCATTTCTTTTTACTATTAAAAAAAGATGATTTTTAATGATGCTATTTAATTAATTTTACCTAACTATTTAAGATAAATTAAAATAAACACTTACTGTTGGGATTCGAGGTGGAGGATCGTTGCTCCATGCGGTGGGGGTCCGACCAGAGGCGGCGCCAGTCAGGGAAGGCGGCAGTGCTTGGGTTTCGCGATGGTGCAAGGCTTGGGGCGCGGTTTTCTTGCATGGGGGGGTTTGGTTGCAGTTTGGAGGGGAAAATGGAAATAAATAATTTTTTTATATAAAATTCTCCTTTGTGTGTAAAAACCAGCCTATCAATCGATTATCTAATTTGTGGAATGTGTTAATATTTTATGATGTATTATGACTTGTTGATTGAAAGCTATTGGGATTTGATACTATTTGATCTTGTCACTTCAGTTGAATTTATAATAGTAGTCTAAATCCATCACTGTTTTGGGCTTAACTATAAAACTCTTTTAAAAATAATTGAAAATACAATTTTAAATCTCTCCATTTATATAAATTTCATCAAAATTCATCATTCTACAATATGAAATTTATCGCTAGTTCTTAGAATATTATGATTTTTGTTTGATTGGTTGAGATTTACGATTATCGTTCTTCCTCTTAAGCTGAAATTATATTTGTAGTCTATTTTTCATCACTATTTTAATTTATGTATCATTTTGATGTTAACAAAAGGGGGGAGAATGGGTTAACATTTTGATTTATGAATGAATATTTTATAAATATTTTAATATTGAAATTTCATTTGATTTATTCATTTCACTCATGCTCATATCCAAGGGAGTTTGGTTGTAAGGGGAGCATTCAAATAGGGGGAGTTCAGTAATTCACTATCAAACACGTTTATTATAATAATATATTCAAAATATTACTTTATGTTTGTCATCATCAAAAGGGAGTGATTGTTGTATATAACAATTCTATAATTTTTGTTTGATGATAACAAACATATATTTATCATTATAAATGTGTTTGTTATTGTACTGTTCTAGTACATCACAGACAAGAATATAATATATATATATATTTAAATAGAATACTACTACACGTGAATTCAAATATTCAAAGAGTGTTTTATTTAAATATAATATTTTATTTCAAACATTTCAACAGTACAAAATTTATAACTCCACTATTTGTTTATCTGTAAATACAATGCATTTCATATTCAATTTCATACACACATTAGTTCCTCACTACAGATTCACTCAGCTCACTCATATATAGACTCAGTTACTATCATTCACTTCTGTCTTCTGTCTTCTGCAAGTTTCATTGTCAGTTCAGTCTAGCTGCTTACCTGTCACAGTAGAAACACACATAATAATCTAGAAAAGAAATATTTTATATTCTAGCAGATATAATTTTTATTTTGAAATTTTATTTGCCTCAAAATTTTGGTGTGTTTCTCATCATTTTTTATGACTTGATATGATTTATATATATTCATCTGTGTCTAGACAGCTTGTGATATTCATAGTGATACACTGCAAATACCACAAGGCAGACCGTATACTGTAGTGCTCACAGATCAGCCTCAATACATTACACTGGTTTGTTGATTAAACCAGCGTCAAAATTAGCTGATTTTGAATAGCCACAACGCAGTCATAGAGGTCTGCTGATAATATATTCATGTCTGACATTTTGAATAGCCGTACATACACACACACACATATATATATATATACACACACATATGTGTATATATACATATATGTATACATGGAATGCACAGGCCAGGATACACATACTCGAGCAACTGAGGAGCAGCCACAATGGACCAAAACCGACCCAGTATAAATGATTCAAGCACATGCCAAGTCATAACAACAAATTAAAGCAATGTGATCTTGCAGCCTCAAACATGGTGTTACACGTGGACACAAGAATGATCAAGTGCATAAACAAGGTCAACCACATACAAATGTCAGCAACAATGGTAAATGGACAAATCAACATGCAACAGTATTGACAAGCATATAGGGTGCTTGCAACATGGCCGCGTACATAAAGTACACAAATACATTTATGTGTTCAAGCTTGCACAATAGTTTCCAGGGTATATCAATACAAGAGAGCTAAGAGCTCAAGACAGTCAACACAGTTACATGGTGCATTCATATTTGCAGTAGTGAAGAAAGCAAAGATGTCCACATACAAATAGATCGGGTCTCCAAATAAATGGTAAATATGCACAGCAGCTCAATGGCACGCATATATAAATGCCAACAACTCAAGAAAATGTGTACAAGTCACATGACAAAAATTTAACTACACAAGTTGATGCTACAATGAGTCATCAAATGCATGGTGATCATGTCCATGCACATATTCACGGTCAAGCTTACATGGCAGCATGGCAAAGTGCAAGGGGAATTTTTAGTCACTGCAGAGCAACACAAAGGTACAGTGGACAATTTTTGAGTGCAACAATAAGGGTGTGGAAATGCAAAACTACTTGAATACAATGGATATAGGAGCTCATGCATGGCAGATGTAAATCGGCAGTACACAAGACATATACATATATATGTACATTACATATACATACATACATATATATATATATATATACTGGCTATGTGTGTGTATATATACACATATATTCAAGTTATTCAACATGAATAGGACAATGTTGCATGGTGAAAATGGCACAACTCAAACCAGGTAAATTCAAGCATACAGGAGTAAGTTAGCAATAAACATGGAAGTTTTTTTTATAGCATGCATAATGTATTCAGGTGGAATATAAATTTGATTGTGCATACATGGGCTCAACAAATAAATGGCAAGCATTAAAACTGGATGCAACAATCAGATCATGATGCTCGACCATGGACATGAGTACATACTAGGTTTACAAAGCTTTGGAATATGCCTAGAAAATCAAGTAGCCAACATTCAGTGAATTATTTCAGGAAAGAAAATATTTGTCAAGTTTTTAAGACATTCCAAGGATCCACACATGTTTTCAGTAAATGTTTTTGATTCAATATTGCCAAGGAACAAGTTTTTGGCAACAATTCAATCAATGAATCAATGCAAAATTTATTGTCCAGAATTGAACCAGGGAATTAGCAGGTAAACAAATTTTTTTATGGCAACAAATCAAAACTTAGGGAGAATATCAATTCATGGCGGCTCAAATGGAAATATCATGCAAGCATATTTACCCAAGAAAATCAACTGAAAATTGAAGACAATTTTGGGATGAAAATAATTTTGACATTCCATTTTTTGACAAGGATTTAAAATTCATCTTTTTTCTATATATTTCCATAGAATCGACCGGGAATATAATGCAAGAATTCAAGGCCCAATTTCATTCAAAGTCGAGCAAATCAAGGCAAGCAAAAGTGGAAAACACACACAAATCAGATCGAGACTTTTGTGTGAAATCAGAGTATTTTCAGGATTTCATAATCCTATATAAACCAACACTTATTCATCACTGGCTTGAGCATCAAAAACTAGAGCAAAAATTGAAAAATCAAATTCAGATAAACTCGTTTGCCAGAGGAAGGCAAATCAATCGTCAAACAAGCATAGAAAAGGATTCGAGCTACATAGATTTTCCATAGTATCAATTTGTAGTAATTTCAATTCAATATGCAGCAAGCAAAAAAACCATAATCTTTAGGGAACGACCCCCATTTTTTTATACCCCAAAGGAAAAGAGTAACGGGCTAAGTGAATTGCAATGCAAAGGAGGTGGGCCTTGCCTTTAACTTAAATTAGAAAAGGGATTTCATTTTTTTATATTGTTTTGTTTTGCATTAATTCCTTTGTAACCGTTCAAACAGTTTTCTAGAGTCTGTAAAACATAGGCAGTTTACAAGAGTCTGTAAAACTAGGGTTTACTAGCTACGGGTTAGTAGCTAGAGGAAAATCTGATCTAGGGGATATAGATCAATCTAGGGTTTTGAGCGTAGGATTAGAATAGAAGCGAGGGGTTCGCGAGTTTACATGGTCTTAAAAGCGGGATCTGTTATATTACCTAGTAGAAACCGTAGGAATGCAGCAGTAGGCAAGATTTTGTCGAAGCTGGGTATATCTATATGTCATTTACTTTCTGCATTTATATTCTCTATTGTTATCTGTTCTGATTATTATTTTAGTATCCCATAAGATTTGAACTCAGCGATAAATTGTAATAAATCCTATTCACCTCCATCTAGGTTTAATCTAGATCCAATAGTTTGAATCATCCATTTGAATCAATAGATGAAATATTAGGCAGATGAAGAGGAAATATGGAGTTTCTGAAAATGAGGACATTGTTTAGTTTTTGCGAGCATGTAGCAGAGTGAAATGGTATACGAAGAATACGAAGTGGAACTGGGGAAGTTAATGGATTCAAATCAGTGTACATATGAAAAGGAGATTGTAAATGAATATATAACTATATAATGTGTTGTATATATGAAGCTATGTATATGTGTACTATTTATATTGAATAAAATATTTGTTCTGTCGAAGTTTTGGGTGATTTATTATATTCAATGAATATTTGGTTCATTTGTTCTATGCAGTTGCAATTGTACTAAATAATCATGTTTAGTACACACACACATATGCACACACACATATATATATATACACACACTTTTTATCATCAAACAAAAATAATAAATTATTATATTCTACAACGTATACAAATTTTTGTTTAACATCTGGATCAACCACATGATGTCATGTGGAAATAATGACATATGCCATATGTATGTTATCATGGCAGCCATGTCAGCAATGACATAGGATGACACATCATCAAACACATCGCCTGATGGCTCATTTTTGATTCACAACTTAGTGGGGTCCACTAATTATTATACCTACCAATATTAGTAAGTGTAGGTAATGACTCTTTCTCTACTAACATTTACCTACTAGTGTATACCAATTCAATATTGGTAGCTGAAACATATTACCTACCATTATGCTAGTTTTACCTACGCTTACAATTGGTAGTTAAATACCCCATTTTCTTGTAGTGAGATTGAGGATATGAAATTGCAAATCAGATTTTCTTAATCTGCATATATTCGAATCAGTCATACTGATTCCTGCAACAAACAAGCATATATTAGTCCCCTTCGGTTTCCAGAACGATATATAATCTGAGCCCGGTATTTCTAATCCCTTATTTATTTAAAGAATTATAATAAGTTTAACTGTGCATGATTACTATCATTTAAACAGTCTGGAAGATTTAATAAAATGTTATAACATACTGATCTCACTCATATACAATATGTACATGAGAATTACCATCAAATGGTATCATATTACGCATATTTATATACATATAGGTAAAAACATAACCACCTAGATGGAATATTCATGGAATATATACATATATACATATATATGTGTGTGTGTGTGTGTGTATGCGCGCAAACATATAAATATTTCAGATGTTACACATTCAATTATGTCATGTGTTTAACAAATTAAACATATCTAATGCTATTTCCAGCTTTAAATGTGTTTACCAACACACATATATATTAGTAATAGGTTACTAGAGATCTTACCACCTATTGTACTATGCATGACAATCATGCAAATATATGGAATTCACTCAAGTATTAACTGGGACAAGTCAGTGATGTTTATTCAATAAAACGCAAAACAGCTGATGTCCACATTCTCATTCACATATATCAATATATATCATATCTTCCATATAGGTTTAGGTGTGATAATTTATTCCTATCTTTGACTACCCAGTTAAGGATACTTACAAATATATAAGATTAGCCCAGTTACAAATGGCATATTGGATGTTTTGGTGGTACTAACAGAGTAACTTATTTAATGCACACATAACAAAACACGCAAGCATGCAAACAAATTTCAAATCTTCATACAATTTACTCTCAATCAATCTGAAAAGGGGTAATATCCAGATTCCTAAAAGTTACATTGGTAGCCATTGAAGTTTGTGTGGCAATTACTTAAAGAATATATATAACTCTTATAGAGTTTGTTGTGCATAATATGTAACAACCCGGATTTTCAGAACAAATTTAAAAATTTATTTTAGCTATTTTAACAAATTTTGAATATTTAAAATGATTTATTTTAAATAATAATGACTAAAAATTAATTTTAATCAAAGTTAGAATGAATAAATTTATTTTAATTATAAAATGAGCCTGAAATGGCGCGGTAGTTTGAAAATTCGATTTTAAATTTCAATTGATTGTACATGATTCAAAATAAATCGAATTTCAGTAAAACCAGAAATATTTGAATCTATTTAATTATATTTCTAACGAATGTGAAAAATCCATATTTCATAACAAGAATTAAAAGTTATGTCCAGTTTAAAATTTAAAATAGTTGCTATGGAATTTATATATTTTTTAAACTATATAAATCGCTTAAGAATAGTCATTTGGCAAATTCTATTCAAACACCATAAACTGCTTTATTTACACCATGAGACTTTAATTAAAATTTCAGACCAAAATGACCTTATTAAAAAGGAATCAATATTGAAGAATGAAAATATATACAATTCTCCCTTGTTTGCATTATGTATACTCCATATAATTTCTCTTCTAAAGTTAGTAAATTATAAATTAATTTATATCACTGGTTAAATTAAATTTATACTTCTTTTGAGGATTAAAATATATTCATATCATTACAAGCAACATATATATATATACAGTCAATTTTAACAATTTTCACTTTAATTAAATATAAAAATTAAAATTTAAAACTAATTGCTAAAATTAATGTTATACAGGGTACTAAAAATTCTTCAATCTTTCATTCAAATCTAAGCATGTTTAACACCAAAATTTAACTAGTTTAACTTTCTAATATTTTAAAAAAATAAGTTCAAATTTCCATCATCTAAGATTAAAAGTGGTTTTAAAAAAACCAATCAACTAATTTAAAATACTAGTGTTAAAAAATAAAGTTTCTTTTTAATTTTAGGTAAATATATTGCAATGAATTCTCGGTTTTGTGTAATTTAGTTTTAAGGTTAAATAGGAAAGGTGATGAAAATATAAATGGGTAATTTTGTGAAATACATAGTTTATGAAAAGAAATTTTTGGTGTATGCTATTTTATTTCATTTTAAGGTGTTTGTTAAGGAATTATAGGTGTATGAATAGAATTAGCCTAGTCATTTTGCAAACAACCTCCGTTTTCGACGAAACCACTTTTGTTGGATCCGGAATGTCAAATTGTTGTTATGTTTCAAATTTCATAATTTTTGAAATTAATATGTGAGTGTGGCAAAAGAAAACGTGTTTTGTTAATTTCAGTTGAATTGGATTGACCAGAAAATGGTCATTTTTCAAACGGTCTCCAAATTCGACGAAATTAGTTTTGATAGGACCGTACCATCAAAACATAACTAGTAGTTTTGGTTTTTGCAAATATTTATTTTACAAGATCCTGGACTTATAGCTGGAGTTATATTCGAAACGCTCTGTATCCGTGTATTTCTTACAGTTGTGTTATGTATTATTTTTTCGCTGCATTGTATTTAAATCTCGATGTGTAATATTTATTTGAACTCTGTTATATTCTTGTACTCTGATGTAATTGTTGTAATAGCAATGAAATGTTCTCTTGTTTGTGTTCTGATTAGTCTTGTTCTCATTACAATCCGCCTTTTCTGGTCTCCTCGAAGGCTAGCGAATTCGGGTCAAAACATAATAAAACCTACTACTTTGCTAATGAATAAATCTACAAGATGTAGGAGTTTAAAAGTACTCGTATATTTTATTATGCATAATAGAATGTTTATATATTTACATATATATCTAGGCAGATTGGTGCCTTTTGCATTTATTTTGTACACATGTATGTATACCCACGCATCCAAATACAAAACTATAACTTCGACAACACTTCTATTATTCTTATATACATGAAATGATCAATATAAGAAGTTTTACATATATATATATATATATATTGTAATAACCTGCATTTTACGTATCGGAATATCGTAAAATATTTTTATTTTATTCCCTGAGGATTGGATCATTCTCATCTTTTAATATGTTGCTTATGGAGATGTGAAACATGTCCATAATTTTTACCAAATTTTTTGTGATCATTTTGCCCCTGTTAGTCTTGCATAGGGAATAACTTTTGACTCAGGTCGAATCAGAGGGTGAGACATGTGCCATTGGAAAGGAATTGATGATTGCCGTTCCGTAGAGTGGTTACATTAAGGATTTGTCTTAGCGGTTTGGAAGAAATCGCTGTTTTAAGTTTTTTCAGTTGGTTGTTCAGGTTTTAGGAGTAAAATGGGCTGATTTGGGAGAAGCCCATTAGGGGATTGGTGGAAATTGTAAATAGGGGGTGAGGCATATGGGAAATAGTTTTAGTTTTCCATTCTCTCATTTAGAGGCCTTGTGCTCCTTCCTATAACACCTTTCCACCATTAAAAACCATAATCCAAGGAGGGAAATTGAAGATCTACACCATTGGAGAATAGATCTACATCAATTGAGGCAAGGGTTCATCGGATCAAAGTGCTTGGCGCGAAGTGCTTACTGTCCGGATTCATTTTCCTTTGATTTTTGCTTTTTTGGGAGAATCAGTGAGTGGTTTACATCTCTCACATGGATTCAATGAAGTATATGAGTGTTTGATTATGTTTTTCATCAAGTTTAAGTGTTTAACCATAGATCTACGCCATATTTAGTCCATTTTCATATGAATCACCCTATGACCTCATTTAGCATGTTTAAATCATTGATTCCATGTTATTCCATATGGTTATGCTTTAGTGAGGACGATGATGCTGATCGATGGCGAGCAGGAGACGCACGTACCACTTTTATTACTATCTAGTACCTTTGTTTTTTCGATGTTTGTTATTTCTCTGAGTGTTGTAGTGAGGCAAATTGTAAAAACACTATTGTTGTTATCCACGTGTATGGGAATTACTTTCTAGTTGTCATGAAAGTTTAGTGTTTTCTGCTTTACTATCACTACCTGTTGTATATGTTCTATTATATTTTGTCCTTGCACTGTGAGTTTACGACAGGTCCCGCTTATATATCATACCTAGATGATGGTCCATAGCTACCTAGCACACCCTTCAGTGCACTATTCCTCTTGTATAGTGCGGGGGTTGTAGGCGGTCGTCACATTTGGTATCAGAGCTCTGGTCAATGATTTTGGCCAAATTTTGAAGACATAATCACGTATGAGAGACGTACTTGTAGATTTCGGTTGGATGCTTACTATATATATTAGCATATACAGTACTAACGGTTGTTTTCCTTTAGCAGTTTTTCTTGGAAGTGGCTAATTATTCTAAATTGCAAATTTAGAATGAGTAGACGACCATCAAGACACATTGCTAGGGGAGCTAATACTGGAGGGGGAAATGGTGGCGAACCAGGCTACCCAGCCATGTTCGAGGCCATGGCGGCAACGATCATGAATAGGGTTCCCGCTCCAGTGGCGGCTACGGTTGACGTTGGAGTTCCAGTGCCTAGAGCTGTAGAATTTGCAAAGCTATGCAAATATTTTCTTCATTGGGAGGAAAACAATTCAAAGGCACAGAACCAGTTGAGAAGGTTCAAAGGTGGTTGGATACTTGTATTAGGATCTTCAGGGACTTGGACATTGATGATGCAACAAAGTGGAAACTCGCATCAAGGCAGTTAGTGGGCAAAGCAATGGACTAGTAGAACTCCGTCACACTTGAGACACCTGAAGAAGATATTTCATGGGAGTTGTTCCAAGCTAAGTTTGAAGCAAAATTTATCTCCATTGTACAGAAGTCTGTTCTTTTTAAGAGATTTGTGGAGCTTAAACAGAATGGTCACCCAGTTCTTGACTATATTTCCAACTTCGAGGCTTTGTCGAAGTATGCTCGTTCATATGTGGATAATCCTTATCAAAAGAACGAGAAGTTTGTATTGGGATTAGATGAATATCTTGGAAGATAGCTTGTGGATCATCTCGATGATAGCTTTAAGAAGATCGTCGAGAAGGCTTTGAGGCATGAAAGTCTGTTTTCCAAGAAGATGTTTGTTGTTGCAACTAAAGAGCAGCAAAAACCACAACAGGGTAGTAATAACAAGAAGAGGAAGCAACAACAACAAAAAGGGAAGGATGGCCAAAAGAAGCAGAAGGGAGAAGTGACTTGCTTCAATTGTTGGCAGAAGGGCTATTTTGCTAGTGAATGCAAGAATCCTAAATATGAAAAGAAGTGCTTCAAGTGTGGGAAGCCGGGACATGAGAAGAAAGATTGTCCAGAATCAGCTCAAGGGAAGCAAGTGGTTAAGGCTTATGCTTTAGGGGCAGTTCCGTCTTCTTCAAAAGCTCCTACTGCAGAGGAGAAGGGAAAGGGTTTCATGATGCAAGGTACTCTTTCTGTTCATGGTGTTTCAGTTCAAGTTTTATTTGATACTGGAGCATCACATTCGTTCATTTGCAATGAGCTTGTGTGTCGCTTGGGTTTAGAACCTGAGATTTGTGATAGACGATTGATCGTGACTAATCCAGTTGGGGGTTCTTCCAGTTTGTGCATGTTGTGTCGTGGTCTAGTGTTGTCGAGTCATGGTTGCTCTTTTGTGTGTGATTTCTTTGTTGTTAACTTCGCTGGATTTGGGATTATCTTGGGCATGGATTGGCTTAAGAGGTATGCGGCAAGGATGAATTGCGAGAAGCTAGAGGTGAGAGTAAGGGATATGGAAGGGCAAAAAGTGTTGATAAAGTGTAAGCACGAAGAGGGTGTCTTCGTTAGCTATTTATATTCGCTTGTGGTTCCACAAGAAGACTTGTCATCTGTGCTAATTTCTAAGGAGTATGAGGATATCTTTGACGGGGTAAAAGGGTTGTCGCCGCATTGTGAGATCGAGTTTAGGATCGATTTGGTCGAAGGTGCTAGACCAATCGTTATGCCTCTTAGGCGAATGGCGCATAAGGAACAGCGAGAGTTGGAGGTGCAAGTTCAAGACCTTCTTAGGAAGGGATTCATTCGGAGAAGTTTTTCCGAATGTGGTGCACCAGTCGTGTTTGCAACCAAGGCAGATGGCTGGTTAAGATTGTGTGTGGGCTATCGTGGGCTGAACAAGGTGACTAAAAAGAATAAATATCCAGTGCCAAGGGTTAATGACTTGTTCGATCAGTTTCATGAAGCCAAAGTGTTTTCTCAGATGGATCTGGCAACGGGATTTCACCAGTTAAGGGTGGCTAATTATAATGTGCCAAAGACTGCTTTTAGGACACCATCTGGTTTCTTCGAGTGGTTGGAGATGCCATTCGGGTCAACTAACTTGCCAGCATATTTTGTGGATCTTATGAATATAGTGTTCAGAGATCAGTTGAATAAGTTTGTTCTTGTGTTCGTGGGTGATATTCTAGTTTACTCCAGGATTGAGGAAGAACACAAGATGCACTTAAGAGTTGTGTTAGAGATCTTGCGATAGCATCAGTTGAAAGCTAAGTTCTCAAAGTATCACTTCTGGAAGGACGAAGTGAGATTCTTAGGCCATGTAGTTTCTAGAAATAGGATAGCGGTTGACCTCGCTAAACCAGCAGCAATCCAGGACTAAGATAGACCTAAGAATGCGATAGATGTACGGAGTTTCCTTGGGTTGGCTGGTTATTACAGATGATTTATCAAGGATTTCTCCAAGATAGCTGCACCATTGACGGGATTGACGAAGAAGAACCATGTGTTCACATGGGATGTAAAATGTGAACAAGCGTTCGAAATCCTGAAGGAGAGATTGACGAGTGCACTTGAGTTGACCATTCCAAGTGGAAATGAAGAGATGGTGGTATACACCGATGCATGTGGTACTGGACTTGGAGCAGTGCTAATGCAGAAGGATAAGGTTATGGCCTACACGAGTCGACAGCTGAAGCCGCATGAAAGGAATTACCCAACTCATGATTTAGAGTTAGCGACGATTGTATTTGCTCTGAAGATGTGGAGACATTACCTATTGGGAGTTTGATTCAAGTTGTTTACAAATCACAAGTCATTGAAGTATTTTTTTTTTCTCCCAAAAGGATTTGAATCTTCGGCAGCAAAGATAGCTAGAGTTTCTAGCGTCATATGATTTTGGTATGGCCTATACTCCTGGCAAAGGTAACGCAATTACAGATGCGTTGAGTCGAAGACACGCAAGTTTGGGAGCGATGTTTCCAGAATGGAAGAGCCCTGGGTATTTGGCAAGGTTTGAGTTCAGGCCAAAGTGTGAGTTAGAACCTGAAATATTGGCAAGCTTGTCGATAAGACCTACTCTTATCGAAAGGATTGGTGTGAGCCAAAAGCGAGATTCAAAGCTTGTCGAGTTTATCCAGCGACTAGAACCAAAAGATAAAGAGTTCGAAGTCGATCAAGAAGGTTGGCTTCAAAAGCAAGGGCGATTAGTTGTTCCTGATATCGATGGATTGAGAGATGAGGTTCTGAGAGAATGTCATTACTCGAAGTTGACGATCCATCCCGGTGGTAATAAGATGTATCAGGACATGAAGAGAATTTACTATTGGGAGAGAATGAAGCGAGATATTGGAAAGTTCATTTCCAAGTGCATGAATTGTCAATTGGTGAAAGCTGAACAAAAGAAGCCGAGTGGGTGGCTTCAGCCATTCAAAGTTCCTACATGGAAGTGGGAGCAAGTATCGATGGATTTTATTGATGGACTACCTAGAACCAGGGCAGGTAATGAAGGGATTTGGGTCATTGTGGATCGCTTGACCAAAAGGGCGGGATTTATTCCTGTCAAATCAACTAGGATGGCGTCGAAATTGGATGAACTTTAGGTGAAATGGATAGTTAGATTCCGTGGTATCCCAAAGAGTATAGTGAGTGATCGAGATCCGTTGTTCGCTAGCGGATTTTGGAAAAGTTTGCAAGAAGCTTTGGGAACCGAGTTGTGCTTGAGTACGGCATATCATCCCCAAATTGATGGTCAGACCGAGAGAGTCAATCGAGTTTTAGAAGATCTCCTGAGGGAATGCATGTTAGACTTCGGTGGATCATGGGAGGACCATCTACATCTAGTTGAGTTTGCATATAATAATAGCTACCAGTCGGGCATTAGGATGGCACCATACGAGGCGTTGTATGGGAGGACGTGTAATTCTCCAGCTTGTTGGTTGGAAACTGGGGATAAGTTGATACTTGGGCCTGAGATGATAAGAGAGACCTCGAGTTGTATCGAGATCGTTCGATAACGAATGAAGGCAGCCCAATACCGTCAGTAGAGCTATGCTGATAGGCATCAAAAAGATTTGGAATTCAACGTTGGTGACATGGTTTTCATGATGATTTCACCGTTGAAGCATGTGGTTTGATTTGGGAGTAAAGGAAAGTTGGCTCCTAGGTTTATTTGACCATTTCCGATATTCAAGCGAATTGGAAAGCTTGCATATCGATTGGAGCTACCCGAGAAGATGTCGAGTGTGCATAATGTTTTCCATTTGTCGATTCTATGGAAGTTCGTGCATGATTTAAATGTGGTTGTATCTCCAGAGCAGTACGAAGACCTAGAAGTTGAAATCGCAGTTGCGAGACCTCGTAAGCCGCTTCGTGTTGTAGGGGATGACACAAAACAGCTTAGGAGGAAGACGGTTAAACTAGTCAAGGTACAATGGAGTGAAGATGGTGACGATTGCACATAGGAGACGGAAGAGGGCATGAAGGCAACTCATCCAGAATTATTCGTCGGTAATACCCTTTGATATCATATCATCGTTATATCATTGTATCTTGTTGTCGTTTGTTAGAATTCCACGTGCTAGGATAGGGCTATGAATGCATGGCTTGATGGTTGCTAGTTTGGATGTTAAAACTGGCTTCTCAGGATGATAGGCACGCGGAATTGGTGTGGTTGCTTGTGTTCGCTTGGAATGTCGGGGGCGAAATTCTTAAGGAAGGAGAATGTAACAACCCGCATTTTACGTATCAGAAGATCGTAAAATATTTTTATTTTTTTCTCTGAGGGTTGGATCATTCTCATCTTTTAATATGTTGCTTATGGGGATGTGAGACATGTCCATAATTTTTACCGATTTTGTTTGTGACCATTTTGCCCATATCAGTTTTGCACACGGCATAACTTTTGACTTGGGTCGAATCAGAGGGTGAGACCTGTGCCTTTGGAAAGGAATTAATTGTTTCCTTTCTATAGAGTTGTTACATTTAGGATTTGGCTTAGCGGTTTGTGAGGAATCGTTGTTTTAAGGTTTTTCAGTTAGCTGTCCAAGTTTTAGGAGTGTAATGGGCTGATTTGGGAGAAGCTCGTTAGGGGGTTGCTGGAAACTATAAATAGGGGGTGAGGCATATGGGAAATTGTTTTAGTTTTCCATTCTCTCATTTGGGGGCCTTGTGCTTCTTCGTCTAACACCTTTCCACCGTTAAAAACCAAAATCCTTGGAGGGAAATTGAAGATCTACACCACTAGAGGATAGATCTACATCAATTGAGGCAAGGATTCATCGGATCAAAGTGTTTGGTGCGAATTTCTTGCTGTCCGGATTCATTTTCCTTTGATTTTTGCTTGTTTGGGAGAATCAGTGAGTGGTTTACATCTCTCACATGGATTCAATGACGTATATGAGTGTTTGATCTTATTTTTCATCAAGTTTAAGTGTTTAACCATAAATCTATGCCATATTTAGTCCATTTTCATATGAATCACCCTATGACCTCATTTACAAGTTTAAATCATTGATTCCATATGGTTATGCTTTAGTGAGGACAATGATGTTGATTGATGGCGAGCAGGAGGCTCACGTACCAGTTTTATTACTGTCTAGTACCTTTGTTTTTTCGATGTTTTTTATTTCTCTAAGTGTTGTAGTGAGGCAAATTGTACAACACTATTGTCATTATCCACGTGTATGGGAATTACTTTCTATTTTTCATGAAAGTTTAGTGTTTTCTGCTTCACTATCATTACCTGTTGTATATGTTCTATTATATTTTATCTTTGCACTGTGAGTTTGCGACAAGTCCTACTTATATATCATACCTAGATGATCGTCCATAGCTACCTGGCACACCCTTCAACGCATTATTCCTCTTGTATAGTGCAGGGGTTGCAGGCGGTCGTCACACACACATACACACACACACAAACACATACACACACACACACACACATATATATATATATATATATATATATATATTGTAGTGGCTGCAAATCACATTTGCATCATAGTATGCATCAAAATGCATGTAGCAGTATTCACTTGAAACTTTTAAGGTCATGTACATGTACAATTACATAAATTTTGTATACCATTATAAGTTAACACTGTCAGCTACTATTAATGTATTTATTTCAGTGTAATATGCATACCGGAAAGTACTCAATTAAACAATTTAAATGAACAACAAGTCAACATTTAAAACCAAACTTTAGCTGAGTATCATATACAGCATAAATCTTATAATTGCCCATTACTTACATACACACTATAATGAAACCTTTATATTTCCAGATCAAAATTGAAATATACATGGGTCGTAATCTTACAAAATTAATTGGGGGAATGTCAAAATTCAGACTTCAATAGTGGTTTAAAACCTAGATATAAAACACTTGGAAATGTATATTACATACATATATAATACTATCTGCCATACTTCATGTTGACTATGCAGCATCCTCATGAAATCACTATTTGTAAACAATTCATTCATGTGTAATGAGTTTAAATCCTTCTCTCATTTTAAGGCATGGGTCAATCATTAATGAAACTACAAATTATAAACACATCAATATGCACCTAAGTAATGTAGAAAATATGTCATCAACAAAGTGTCGTATATTTATATTGACACAACCTAAAGCGATCAATTATCATAGATAATGATATTTTTCTATAATCAAACATTTTGATTCCTTTTATTTTAGGAATTTTTCCTTTAAAATCCGAGTATTTAAATTTATTCACTCATAGATGAATATTACAAAGACACCAGAGTTTAGATTATCAAATATAATAGGTAAAACTGGAAACTTGATAGAATTAATATCATATATTAATTCACTATTCTATTCGAATTTTTTTATAAGAAAAACATAATTTTTGTTTATCCTGAAACCATTTCATATCCTAACATATCAAGATTGGAACACACTGGAAAAAAATATGATTCAAATATCTAGGGGTCAACTGTTGGATGATTGATCTAAATAGCCACTTCATTGATTTTTCTTAATTAATACCAGATCCAAAATGTCTTAACATGTTCAATCAATCAAAATTAGTTTTTGATAAATCTAAATCACATTTCAAAATTAACCATGAATCCATTTTGAAATTTTGTATCGTATATCAAAATTTATTTTCTATAAACAATTTTACTTTTGTGTCAAACACAGAGATTCTAATCATAGTGAAACTATTTCACTTTTATAAATGAATTTACTCTAAATTCTAACACTACTGCATTTAATACTTGATTATCTAGGAATTCAAGCAGACATGAACCAAAATCATAATTCAAAATACTGAATTTCGCGAGCTTGATGCTTCGATACCATTAAAGGAAATTTTGGTAAAATCAATCTAATCGAAAACCCTATTATAGCTATTTTAAACAATTTAAAACTTGAGGATCTATGCGATAATTTAGTACATCTAATTTTTTACCTTTCTAGGGTTTGGGAGATGAAACCAGATCTGGTTGTAGTGGAATCAAGTGCTTGAAAAAGGCACCTTTATCGGTGTCCAATTGAACTCCCCTCGAGTCATCATCATCATGAAATCGAGGAAGAAAGGGAGGTACTAACCTCTTGCCACCATGTTTCTTCGATCCCCATTAATTAGGGTATTTTATTTCTTTGTGTTCTTACCTAAAAAGGTAAGTGTATAACCTTTTTAATAGGAATGTAAGAATAAAATCTGGATCGAAGAGAATTAGGTCGGTCAGACCATTTCAAATAATATAAATTATTAACGATTTAATATTTATATAAATAATGGTCCTATTTCCTTTCAACGTTCTTATTGTGTGACCCTATAGGTTACTACAACGTTGGAATGTTTTTAAATCGTATTTAAGATCATAAACAGTGATTGACATCTAGTAATACGTCATCGCTATCCAGTTATAATAATATTGATGATTCGATACAGCCTTTTCTGTAACCAGTTTTTCAACGTAATATAATCCTTTTAACCAATATATCCAGGATTAAACTCGAGGCATGGAATTTATCATTCTCTTTATAACTTATCCTTTTAACTTGATCGATGAGTTGACTATATAAAACAAATCAATATTTGAGCATGGTCATGCATTTCATAGTCTCACTCAATCAAGAGGCCCATGGATATCACTACATATATTGTAGGGTTAAATTCCATCTACATTATTCATAATTTTCATTTGATTCAAGATGTATCTGATAATGACCTTTATCATCTACTCGATTAAAATTAACTTTTGATGATACCAAAATACAAATATCCTCGAATAAAATTATAATGATTTCATGTCTGAGGACCATTACATCACTGTCACTGTGAGACTAACTTATGATACTTGTTATTTATATTCCATATAGTTTTCTCATGATGGATCAGTCCAATACGCTATTCTCCAATACGTATTTATATCTTGACATTAATATCACGTATATTAATGATCAATGAGATATGATCATCAGTCGATCAGCATACCAGTCTCAATGTTTTATTGTTGTCCTATGTAAACAATAAAACTTGACTAGGGACATTTAAGAATTATAATACTTAATAAATTAATTATATAATCTCATGGGCATGTCACTTGCTTGAACTATGTAATTCTTTATTATTATTCTAAGGAATTCTATTATGTTAATGTTTATATTAGCAGTAAATATAATATAATAGTATACTTTTATTCCAAATAAAATAATAACATCAATAGTGTCATTAATCATATCAAATAAATTGCCTTTAGGGCAAATGGCGTTGTAAAGAGAAAAAATGAAAAACATGCTTCATTCATAGCAATGCAATATGCTTTGCTATTCCTTTATGAGGAGAATGGATTTAGGCCTAACATTCGGTATCAAGCTATTGAAAGTCATAGGTACACTAAAAGATAAATGGTTACCATGCGTGAATGCTACACTTACCCATTACAATTTAGGCCAAATGATGGGTCTGTTTTGCTGCACAAAGGTAGGCTTTTCCAGCAGTTCATCGTCGATGCCTACACATGCATAGATGATATGCTATCATGGACTAGATTCAATCAGAAAAAGCATAGTTGTGAAGTATACAACGGACTGCGAGATGCAGTAAGCGTCAGGGACACAATAGCTTATTTAATTAGAAAATAATTATACTACCTTCGACATTCATAGGTGGTCATAGCTACATGATAAAAAACTATCTGGATGCAATGACTATTTGCCAATGGCCAGGATCTTCTATTTATTTCATCACATTCACATGTAATTCTAAATGGCTTCAAATTGAACATGGTTTACAGATAATGAACGGGAAACGAACTAAGGGTAC
This sequence comes from Allium sativum, assembly GCA_030737875.1. Lineage (NCBI taxonomy): Eukaryota > Viridiplantae > Streptophyta > Magnoliopsida > Asparagales > Amaryllidaceae > Allium > Allium sativum. Next base: position 736,895,874 of record CM060919.1, on the reverse strand, counting down.
ACCGAATATAATAGCACATGTTTTTCATATTAAGTTAATGGAGCTGATAAAAGACATAAAAGGCGTATCCCATTTTGGTAGACCATTATTCCATCATTGTACATTTCTATAGTCAAGATAGGCCTTGTCTCCCTCACTCTGAACACAACTGTGTACATCACCTACTCAACCATGATAATTAAATATGTGCATTCTTGATCTAGTTTATTATACTAGTATGTATAGAAACCTTAATACTGATTGCTATGTAATGACGATCGGAACAAAGATCCCCTTCCTCCTGCATAGGGCGCACGAATATGAGTTGGCACACACATCATTGTAACAAAAGGAATTATTGTTGTTATGTGTCTACCAACTCATATTTATACTCCACTCCTTCAATTTATTCAGTGATGTAGAACTATTTATTCAAAGTGTCATTCCTACCTTTAACAACATAAGAGACAATCCTAACAGTCTCGCCCTTGACTTGCATTATATGAGTATCTTTTGAGAGCACTGCCTTGCCTGCATGGCCCAGTCCGTAACCTTTGGCTCTGATACCACTGTTATGTAACGACGGACGGAACAAAGCCCCCTCCTTCCAGCATAAGGCACACACATACAAGTTGGCACACACATTGTTGTAACAAAAATAATCCTTATTGTAACGTGTACCAACTCATATTTTCACTCCACCACATTAATTTATTCAGTGATGTGAGACTATTTATTCAAACCGTCATTCCTACCCTTAACAACATGAGGCAATCCTAAAACTAATCACTTACGATGGTTGGGTACACAACAACCCATCAAGTTTGTCATAGCAGTGGTAGCAACAAATTTTTACCTATCAATTACTCATTATGGGATGGTGACCAAAATTCTATTTTGTTAATAATTAAAATTTCATTTATTAATGGACGGTAAGATTTGGTGTACAACTATATGTGCGTATGTTCATTATACATAAGCTCTATTGATTGCAGCATTTATCCATGGATGAAAAACATTGCACTGCTCCTTTTCGACTTAATATGGACTGATCACTTAAGCTACTACTGTTAATTGTAACATTATTTACTCTCAATTATCAATTTGTGTAATATTTCTTAGTTGCTACATTTAAACCCTTCCAATTGCTAAACTGTGATTATTTACTGAACACTGATATACGCTGTAGAATTTCAAATTGTGTTCATTTGTGGTGATTACAAACCAAAAATTGCCATGGATGTAGACCGCGTGGTAAGTGCTAAGGTTCATGATTTGCAATCTGATCCTTTTGCTTACTGGTAGGTTTGTCAATTCAAGTTTCACGCCCTTGTGAATATGCAAATCCCATATTCCCATGTATGGTCCCTAATTCATGTTCAAAGCATTATCCAAAAAAAAATCTATAATGAACCTACTATTGACCCGAAGGGTTTTGTCATTCACTGAAGACGAAACATTGGTCGTTCCACCACAACCGACTGGATTTTTCGAGATAATTGTTAGGTTATACCACATAATGTCGATCTAATGGTGAAATATCAAGTGCATATAAATGTTGACATAGGGAATAAAGAAAGATCAGCTAAATATTTGTTCAAGTATATTAACAAGAGTCATGACAGGGAAATTGTAAACATTGAAGGTAATACTGGTGATAAGCATACTGTGGTCCAAGAGATAGATGAAGTAAAAACCTATTTTTACTACAGAAATGTTCCAACTTCTGAAGCAATTTGGCCTATACTAGAATTGTACATCCAATACCATAATCTTGTTGTTGAAAGACTAATATTCCACCTACATGGTGAGCATAATGTTCATCTTATGAATGAAGACGGTTTGGAAGATGTACAGTTTCGTTCAATGATTCGTAGAACAATTTTCACGGAATGGTTAGAAACTAACAAGTCCTCGCTCGAAGCTCGAGAACTTACATACATTGACTTTCCTACAAAATGGGTTTTGGATACCATTAACGCTATGGAATTCAAGCAGAAAATGATACTATTAGTAGAACATATTATGCTCATCCTACTTGTGGTGAAAGAATCTACATTGACATGTTAAATGTTGCGGAAGGGCCTACATGTTATGAGGATATTAAAACAGTTAATGAAGTTGTCCATGATTCTTTCAATAGCACAGGTATTGCACGTGGTTTACTTGAGGATGATCATGAATGGGATGAAATTTTACGCGAAGCTGCCTTTTGGGCATCATCGTCATAGTTATGAGAACTTTTTGTAACAATCTTACAATTCTGCGAGGTGTCCAACCGTGAGCACTTGTGGACCAAAAACTCGAATTTAATGTCATAAGACTTTGAAGTGGAGGGTAGAAAGATAACCATCTTAGTTTGAATTCCTGACTTGACGATGTACAAATTTAGGCTTCCACTTTGCAGAAGGTTGATAAAATTTTGAATCGAAGTGGAAGATTAGTGAAAAGATTTTTGGGCGCGTCTATTTTGCATAGGTCCCTATTAATTTTTAAAATTAGACTCACATCCAGTCATAAACTTGTTGTAAATTTAGTTCTATTTTTCGAAAATTCACTCAAAAAATAAAAATAAATAAAAAAATACGTTAGTTCATATTTAAATTAAACATGCACTCGACAAAAAATTCAGTTCAAAAAACCATCAAACAAGGCATCAAAAACAAAAAAAACAGCGAAACTGCAGTTAAATGCATAATATACGCATATATTCGAATTTTCCTTCATACATCCATGCAAGAATATCAGTCACGCATTTGTGTTGATTTTCGTGCATACATCTGTGCAAGTATTGCGTAATTTTTTCATCAAAATGTGCAACAATCCGCAAGCTAAATTTCACTTAAGTTTTATTCATGCAATACATGCATACATGTATGCAAGTATTTCAAATAGATGCATACATGTATGCAAGTTTCGGTCCATATTTTCAACCCAAAAATAGCTTATGCAATATTTGTACACATGTATGCAACTATTGGTAATAGTTGCATACATGTATGCAACTTTTTTTTAAAAGTTTCGTGAACTTCCGAGAATATTTCCAGAATTTAGATTTTATTATATATATATATATATAATAGCGCATGTTTTTCTGGCTAAAACATGTAAAACACGGAATTTAAAAAATAGGGAGCGGGTTTACATTTAAAACATAGGAGGGATGCGAGCCTAATTAAGTTTGAAAATAGGGATATGTGCCTAATGTTCACTTTTTGGACTGTGTCTGATAATGAACGTTACTACAGTCCTATCGCTGTAAACACATTAATACAAGAGAAAGAGTCGTATGGTTGTACCATTGTCATAATATTTTGCCAAGACTTAATCGAGATCAAAAACAAGTGTTTAACAATGTTCAATGTGTTGTTCACACAAGGGAGGGTGTTTTTTTCTCGTAAACGACAGCGATGGTATAGGAATGATATATTTGTGCAAAACTACAATAATGAGCCTTCGAGCTCAAGCTAGAATTGTGCTGGTAGTGGCATCATCAGGAATAACGTCCCTGCTTCTCCTTGGCGGTAGTACTACCTATTCTAAATTCAAAATATCAGTAACTCTATATGAAGTTGTACGAATGACATATCTAAATAATCATTTTTAGCTGGTCTGCTTAGACAAACTGATCTGATAATATGGGAAAGGCCCCTATATGGTGCATAGAAATTCCTTGGAGGCATTTCAGAAAAGAATAACCGATATTCTATCATGTGATTCATCTTCCCACATCAATAAAATATTTAGGGAAAAAACTATGGTTTAATTAGGTGATGATTTTAGACAGACCCTACTTGTAGTTCTAAAAGGAAACAGAGAAATGATCATCAGTGCTGCTATCAATCAGTCGCAACTTTGGAGTAGATGCAAAGTTCTTAATCTTAATGGGAACATGAGACTAGAAGCATACTGCACAAGCTTAGAAGAATCACGTCGAAAAGAAAAAATTTCAAACTGGGTCTTATGTTTGGGTGAATAGAAATTACTGTGTTTTACCTTCCAACTTGAAAAAGATCCAACTTAGATTGAAATACCAACTGAATAAGTTGTTCCTCCATCAGATAATGTTGTCAGCAGTACTACGAACACATATATCCACAGTTGGACGATATTTTGACAAGCTCAAAATACCATAGGGTTCGATGTATGTCATATGAATGATTGTGTTAAAGAGATTAATTCATTTGTCATTAGCGTGATCGGTGGTGCATTAAAAAGTTATCTTATTGTTGATTCAATCAGGGGCGGCGTGGAGGCCAGGCTTGGATTCCAACAGATTACCTCCCCTTGATAAAAGCATACATTAAGGCAGATAATATACATATGGAGGAAGAAGTTGATCAAGATTTTTGGGTTACCCTCAACGAAGAGTTCAACAAGCGACCAGATTGTAGGGTTGTGCGCACGACTCTAGAAACTAGAAGTGAGTTTGTCGTGTTTAGTATGTCCTCCATGAATTACCGCAAAATAATAGCTGAGGTGAAAGAGGAAGACGTTTTTCAGGAAAAATGTTTAACATATGACTCTCGTTATCACTACGTTCACCATACACACTTCGTGGGTCATTCGGCTTTTGAACTATGGAACAGATATATGTTACAATTTGAGTAGCAAAACAATGATTGTTTATGGTTTCTATTTACATTCTATCTATATTTGTATTGCGTATGATTTGAGCGAAATGCATTGGGCTACTTTGAAATACCTACATATATATCATGGTTGATATTGAAATGTATTGCAGCAAGTTTTAATCATGTAACAATTTGTATTGGATAAGGGACGACCTATATGTTTTAACTCCTTATCATATGAAAACAAGGGGATTGATTCTGCAATCCAACGATGTAGACAACACACTGTTATATAGATTGTACCCTTGTTTTATTATGTCAAATAGACTGCCACATGGACTGTAACAACTTGATTGTTGATTGGCTAGGTTGTTTTGGATAGTGAAGACATAAAAGAGAATAATATAATAGTACAAAAAATATTTGATTACAACATTAAAATACATAACTTAGTAGTTGATACTACAATACAAAACATAACAGTTCCCATAATAGTGCAATGCATGATGGATTCTACTTGATGAAACTAATAGTTAATAGTAAAAAAACATACTCCTTCTAGTACATAACATAGTAAATACGACAACAACTACCACCAGTCATTGATTTCCCTGGATGTGCTAGAGATGCTCAACTAAATCGGCTCGAAGTTTTTCATGAGTGTCTCTAGACCTAATTCGACGGAAACATCGTAAGAACACGTCAATGGTGTCTGGATCTCTCTCAGCAACAACGTGGGTTGTGTTGTCCGGATCGTGGCCCAAGCAAGATGGAAATGTACCTCTTTCTTTTTCGGTTATCATATTATGCATAATAATACTGGCTCGCATAATGTTGCTCATCGCTTGCGGCTTCCATAGTTTGATGGGGTTTTTAACTACTGCGAAACGTGCTTGTAAAACTCCAAAAGCTCTCTCTACATCTTTTCTCATAGTCTCTTGGTTTTAGCAAAATGTTTTTCTTTTTCTGTTTTGAGATCTGAAATTGTTTGAACTAGGGTTCCCCAAGAAGGATGAATACTAACTACTAAATAATATCCCATATTGTATGCATTTCCAACTATAATGAAGTGACAAGCAGGTGCATTACCATGTATTAGATCCTTAAAAAGATGTGATTGGTGTAAAACAATTAATGTCATTCATGTATCCAGGACAGCCGATGTACGTATGCCAAAATCATAGGTCGTGTGAGGCTACAGCTTAAAGGATCAAAGTAGCTCTGGGGTAATGACCAATAAATTGACCATGCCAAGCTTATGGCAGTTTTTCCACTCCAAGTGCATGCAATCGAGACTACCTAACATGCCTGGAAATCCTCTTTTCGATCCTAATCGTTTATGTTTATTCACATTGCTTTGCGTCGGGGATCGCAAGTATTCTTCCCCATATAATTCAATAATCGCTACGCAGAACTGATCCAAACTTAAATGGATGGTACTCTCACCCATGCGTACTACATCATCGAATGCGTCCAGGGCAATCCCGTAAGCCATTACACGTAACGCTCCTACTATTTTTTGATAAGGTGAACATCCTAACATACCAGCACTATTACGTTTTTGAACAAAGTAGATATCATGAGCAACAACTCCATTAAAAATACGCATAAACATATTCATACTCATTCAAAATCGTCGACGAAAATCATCAGGGTTGTACGTGCAAGGGTTATTGAAATAGTCTCTCAGCAATCTAGCCGCCCCGCCCTGGTGATAACGCATTTTTCTTTTATTTTCTCGACTAAAGACATCGCCTCCATGACTACCGCTTGAAGATCCTTCCATTATGAACCGTTGTGCGTTCAAATTATGAATAGTTACTGCTTGTATCGTAGGCTCTAATTCATCGCTATCGGCGGTGCTCTCTGAAGATAACTACACAAAATTTGACTGCGTAAATAGGTCTTACTCAAGATTGGAATCAGGTTGGCTTTCTTCCTCGATGTATCCATTAATGTTGTATGAACCTCAAACCCTTCAATTTCACTTGAATAAGGATATGTGAAACCGTTATTACTTGACATTTTTATTTGTGGTAGAACGTATGTGAATTGGTGTGGCTTCAAACTACATAAATTAGTGCATATAGCTGTTGAGAAGTTATAACGGCTATATTTTGCAAGTGTAAAAAATATATAAACAATCTATAATCATTTTTATCCATTAACACTTATAGTCGTTGTGAAGTCTACCTGTTTAAACGTGTGTTGTTACTACTGTAATACAAATAAACTTTTAAAATAGTATAACGGTTATATTTTGCCCATTGAATAAAACAAACAACGATGTGATTGGTCCTAGTGAATACAACCAATTATGCCTGACAGTAGACTGTTTACTGAACAATTGCCAAACATTTTGAATTATTACTGTGTGACGCGATTTCACTCTGCCATATTATAGTTGAATTGACTACACTCTGCTACATAACATGTGATTTTACAACACTCTGATTTGCAATAGTAGCGCAATGTGTTCAAGATTGTCCAGCAAAGTGATTAAAGATGAGTTGACCAGTCCAAATGCTTAAAGTTGGCATAAACTAAAGTAGTGACATGTTCAACGATGTCAACAAGTCTATCTTCTTCTTTTCCGCCTTCTCTTATTAAATACCAACCATCCTCTCTTTCGGTGATCATTATTTTTTGCCTCAGAAGTTTTAGAAATTTGGTTATTTTGTAAACATATAAAGAAATTTGATCATGTATTTACGCTTCTCTTCCATTTATACGCATTTAATTTAAGTTTCCACTATTCATATAGGTCAACATGGCTAATTGGGAATACCTTGACGACGCAATGGTTCAAATGTACGAGGAGTATGAATATGGTAAGCAACAAGTCGAAGATGTCGAATATGTTCTTGAAACGCAAATGGGATTCATAGTAGATGCTGCAGAGGTCGAATCCGAACTGTTCAGTGCATCGCAACCAAACGTTGCAGTTCGGCGTATCGGACCAGCTCAAAAATCAGTCGCCGCTCAGTTGAAGGAAGTACTTGAGCAACAAAATCCTGATAGGTCAAGCTATAGCATGACGGGTCATTTAGTGCAATGCTATTGCAGAGTGGAATGTAATGTGCTTGTTTCTAAAATCCAAACAAACGCAAATCGTCGCTTTTATGGTTGCAAAGCGTACATTGAAGCCAAAAATTGTCAAGGATTGGAAAGCTGCAATTTTTTCCATGGGTCGATCCACCGTTGACGGAGAGTGGTGTTTAGTACGCACTAGAGATGCAGGCTGAGGTTAGTCGCTTGGAAAGATTGAATGTGGTTATAAAGAATGATATGCTTCATGGGAGTTACAGTTTACCACGAAACTCAGAATCGTAGGAACATGGTATTGGGTCGTATTAATGTAGTATGCTTGGGTCGAAGTTATGTTTTATTGTTGGGTCGTATTTACGTTGTACTAAGTCACTGCTATATGGCTGTATACTTTGGGTTGTAATTTGTTGTCTCGAATTCGATGGTTGTAGTTTGTTTGATTATGATGTTTATCTACTGTATCCATTGTAATTTATATTGATACTTGAGTATCAAAATTGATTTTATACATAATATAAATAATATAAACTATAAGCAACATAAACTACAAAGAAGATATACACAATTATACAAATGTATGTTATAAACAAATTTAAAAATGTAAACTGAAAACTATGTACATTACAAGCACATATAAACTATAAACACATATAAAGTATGAATCTTATTAACACATATAAACTATAGAATTTATAAATGTAAAAACTACAATGTCAGCCGTAACACGGCAATAAAGTCTCCTGCTATAGTTCCTATAATGTGTGGCAATGCATGCGAATACGAAAAGTTGATTGCCACAATACGTACTAATGTGTGGCAGTGCACGCTATTAAGAAAAGCAGCTTCGCTACAGTACGTAATAATGTGTGGTAGTGCACGCTATTATGAAAAGCAGCTTTTCTACATTTCAATGTCAGGCGCACCAGTGACTAATCACATCAGACATTGTTTTTTTCTTTTAATACGAACTGGCTATATAACTTGAAAGGGTTTTCTACCCTTTACTAACTCAAACAATTTTTTCCTATACCTCAAAGTATACAAAAATATATGCCTTCATGGACCTCATCTGTGGATTCCGACTTTCCTTAGGGTTGGGCTCAAGCTCCGACAGATAGTCCGATGAAGGATATTGATTGGTTAATAGAATACCAAGAGCGACACTATGCGGAGGTCGAACGTGATCACCTAGATCTTATCCAAACCCCGATTCTAGGACCATTTGAATATGACCTGGAATTCGATTGGCATGTGGCTCAACCACAATTAGAACAGGAGGTGGAAGCGATGACAAATCCTCAACCACCAACGCAAGATGTGGTGGATCAATTCTCTGCAGTTCAGCAAAATCCGTACGAACACGAGGTCTAAAACGCTACAATTACTGACACGACAAATGAACATGAGGTAAACTCGTATCCCGTTTGTTGCCATTGTGGGTACGAGGTGGAAGTAGTGGTAAGGGCGGAAGGAGAAAACATTGGTCGTCACCTCATGTTATGCTCATTATGGCCGAACGGGTGTAATTACTTTAAATGGATTGATGACCGTTTATGTCCAAGGGGCATTTCATATGCCAATGAGTTAGAACAATAGATTAGGCGACTCCGAACTGGATTTGAATCTTTGAATATTGAACATAACAATTAGTTTGCTTGCATAATTATTTTCTTAGTTAAGCTCTGTTGTATCCTTAGTTGAAGTAGCTATTGCCTAGTTAATATATGTTGTATCCTATGCATTATCTACAATTTTTCTAGTTAACATCTATGTAATCATGCGTTTTTGCACTAATTTCCTTGTTAACATTTTGTTTATCAAAAGTAATAGTACCTATTTCTTAACTAATTTAAATTGCTTTTATTTTAGTAACCTATTATATCTACATTATAAATCTATATTCCGTACAAAGGCAAACTATTTATATAAAGCCTTAATATATAATTTTTTATATAGAACCTTTGAATATATAACCATTTACATTATTTTAAATACTATGAACATTTTTTTTTTCTTTAGTCGAAGTTCAGAAAACCCTTTGTTGTTTGAACGGTTAACATAAAACCGTATTACCGATAAACGGTTTTCATTATCCCGTTTACTCCTTTAAATGGTGAAGTAAAAATCGTTTATCAATAGGATGGTTTTCCTTTAACCGTCTAAAGGTTTCTTTTTTAACTGCGACCTGCAGCTAGCTGAACCGAGACCATAAACGGTATGTACTTAAGATGCTTGAAATAGCAACTGAACATCATTGACAAAATACTACTGCATCAAACACAGTAACAACCACTAAAATACATCATACATTCATACTGCGAGCCTACACTAACAACTTAATTAACATACAAGCCACCTTCATAATCACCATACAAGTTCATTATAACATCAGTCTAAAAACACATGTTACATACAAACCTACTTGGACATTCAAATATCTTCGGACTCTTGTTTTTCCTACTGCTCGAACGTCCTTTTAATAGCGATGTCATTTTGCTCACAATGCCGCCACTCTTTTGTTTCCCTTTTACTACTGTTTTTCCATGATCATAGCTTAATCATACAACAAGTACTTGAATGCAAATCTCTAAACACAAAAAATCAGAGAATGGTGTAGAACTAATGAATCGAGCCATTCATCAATACAATTAATGAATTAGTGAGGTGCACCATACATAATGAATGACTAATGATATAGAATTAACGAGCCCAAATGAGTATGATTAAGTTTTTATTTATTTAGGCTGGGTACTTGGTTAATGGATAAAAGGATTTTGGAGTAGTTTTGTTACCTATTCCAGAAAGAAAACCAAAACAAGTTGCAGCATTAAAGTAGAAGGGCCTGGCTATTTTAAGCATATCCAGATTAGCTTTCTTGTAGTGGCAACAAAAACTAGAAATGGTCACACATCAGTACTTATTTGAGCTTAAGGACAAATAAAGGCAATCCATGTTTTGTAGCTACTACTTGTTAACTGTTTTTCCGACTCTCTACTACTTGTTCTTGTAAGTATTTGAGAATGCGAGAACTCATTGCAAATTAAATATTTATGAAATGCAAACACTCTTTGGAAATGCCATACTGTTTGTTAACTAAATAGCTATGAAAATCTTTTTTACACACCTAGCATTTTCTTATAGTAACAACTAATTCAATTAAACAACTAGCATTTTCTCAAGCTTAAACACATAGCAGTCCATGATGACCATGGCAATGGTTAAATTAAGCCTAATCTAGAGATATAAGTATTAATGAATATCCAAACAAAATTATAAATTCTTATTTGGATTAAATTTAAATTCGAGGAGGATGAAGACCATGATGGTATTCGAGTTCGCTAATATTGATTCAACTGGCCTTACAACCGAAGATACTTGTTGTCAAAATTTCCATAGAACAATGAAGAATTTAATATTCAAATTTTCAAATATACCGTAGAAATGAAAACAACGTCCAAAAAATAATAAAGCATATGCATACCAAGTGTTAACCATAAATCATCCTTTTACTAAAATATGGACCATTCTATTTTTGGTTTCTTTGTAATTTAAACACTCGGTCAGCTTTTAACCTAATATACAATTGTTAAAACCAACAATTGATCCAAACTATAATGTAAGTGAAAGTTACATATGAAATCAATTTGCCGATGTAATATTGAGATGACCCCAATTATTTATTTTTAGTTCCACTACTGAATTATACGCATTGATTTAATTTAATACCTCAAACGATTGCAACATCAAGCATATAAAGGAGGTAAATTTATTCTCTTGATTTAAAAATTGATCGAATTATGAATGTTGAATCCCATTTTGAAGTCAATGTGAATAGTTTGAGATATTAAGTGCATTAAAAAGGGATTATAGAAAAACTTGAAAACAAGTTACATAGAAACAAAATGAAAAGAATAATGGAATATAAAACATAGCCATTGATCTGCAAAAATTTAGGCTTAGGTTAAAACACCATGGACTGTCAGGATCAGAGTACACACTAGCTGAAAATCTTTAACTCAAAGTTATAACTAATTCAATTAAACACCAAGCATTTTTCAAAAAAATGGACTGATTGTTTATTAACTAAATAATTCTATTACTTACCTAAGTCGATTAGATAGCAATTTCAGCTAGTGTTACTGAGCTCCGGTATCAATATCACATTGCATTATATGGCTAGTATTTATAAATTGTTCGAAGAAAATTTTAATAACCTGTAGAAGTTGAATGTGAGGGAATGGGTACTCTGATGCCAACACCATATCTATTTGTCTGCTCTCCACCACGGTCTGCTCCACCATCGTCATTATCTTTTGCATTATCGTCATCGGCAGTGTCGCCTCCGACGTCTTCGTCCTCGTCTTCGTCTTCATCATCTTCGTCTTCATTGTCTTCATCTTCCTTTTCCCCATCACCGTCATCATGCTCTACTTCATCTCCCTCATCCTCTTCATCATCATTCTCGTCTTCTTAAACTGATTGCATTTGTCGCATGGTTTTACTTTTTTTGCCATTTCTTTTTTTCGACCACTACCCCTCGTTGCAAGACCCAAACACAACTATCGAATAACCTGCATATTCTGTACAAAGTACGGAATAAAACCATACACTACACCAAAAAAAGACCTTTAGCAGCGTTTGAAAAACGCTACCAAAATCATTTAGTAGCGTTTTAAAGAACGCTACTACAGGTCGCGCAACTAAAAGTCTTGCTTTTTTGGTTGCGCTTTTATAAATTATACTAATTCTTATGTACAACTGCACTTTTCAAACGCAACTGAAGGTTCATATGTGGGTTATTTTTTTGCTTTTTTGTAGCGCTAATTTTGTGCAACTAGAAGCTTTTCGTTACATTTATTTTTTGCCACTAAAAATTCAAATGGTATGTTACATTTGTTTCCGTAGGGTTTCTTAAACGATACTAAAACGTGTTGATTGTTTTGTATTTTGTAGTATATTTTTAATGCTACTATATACTGTTAATGGTTTATGTTATTTCCAACAACTGGTCATATAATAGTCATACTAAAATCAACAATAATTGTATAAAAGTTTGATTTAAGTCATCAATCATATAATCATCATACACAAATAAATAAGAACACATTTAGTCATATGAGTATTTGCCATAACCATTTAGATAATAACTATTTGATAAATCAACAAATTCACATACGACAAGCATTCAAAAACAAGATTACACAATAAGTACTAAGAATTATCATAATACATATAACAATTGAAGTCATATCCATTGTTATTGATGGTCTTCACTCCAAAAAAGCTAATTACCTGTAAATAAGGTTGATAATCAATAATAAGAATTTGCCACGAATTATTGAGTAACATTTAAACAATAGGTTATGTCAAAAGAAATGATAAGATAGATGCATGTCTTTATGTTGAAGGTTGCGTGCTACTCAAATTGCTAGCAAACAAAAATATACTACAATGTTCTAGGGTTCTCATTTTGTTCCATCTTTTCTGTTTAATATTTTTAGCAATACCTTACTAAATTTTATGTGCAAGTACTGGTTTCGTTTGTTCATTTTGAATTGCCAAAGACATGAATTTTTGTGTGAAACATGGTAACAAACTAAACTAACAATTTTTAGAGTGAGCAAGTGTGCATGTTGTTAAATATTATATGTCTTAAAATCGAACCCAAGACAGATGGTTATTGATACGCATTCACAAATACACAACGAAGATAATCACCTTGATCAAATCATCTAAACAATGAACGTCAATCCCATCAAGGACAATGCCATGATTTAGCTGGTCTCTCACAAGCTCTTCCTGCCCATTTTCTGCATTAATTCTAAAGATGCCTTCAGCCTGCTCAATATTTTTTGTGAAGATTAAGTTTCAAAAGTCTAAATTATTTCTAAATTATGCATGCTTTCATTACTCGCATTAAACATACCTGGAGACCACCTTAGTTCATAAAGTCGTCCTTACAATAACAAGAGTATTGTTGGAACACTATTTCCTCTTGAACCGAAAGAACATTGCTTAGATTCGGTTGATATGCCAAACATAGTCACGCTGCAGTAATAAATAGGAATATCAAAATTTTCATGTGTCTCAGTTAAAAAAATACATACACAGTTAACTGTTTACAATGACAACTCTCAAACCACAGGAAGTCTCAACACTTGCATGCCGGTTTCACCCTTTCTTTGTAATGATGGGTACAATAATTTTCAAGTCTAGTGAATTTAAAATATTTATGCAACCAATCTCATTCTATTTTGTTTAGTACTATAGCATATCAGACACTATTGATCATGATATTAATTAACAATTAATATAAAAATTACTGTATCAAAATATCACCTTGAATGTAATTAAAACACTGGTGCATTAATATAAACAATGATTATTTGTACTTTGATTATGACATTTTTTTTTTAATTCAATACAATATGCACTTTATGTCCCCAAAAATCGCAACTACCATATTAACTACCGCTATTTTAATTCTACTCTCGATCCAATAATTTCATATTAGAAATCCCATGGTTATAAGCACTACCACAAATTCATAATCTCCAAAGTAGTAAAGTGAATCATTTACCAGTCAATGATTATTATGGTCTTGCAGTAGGATTGTCACTGTGGAAAAAAGTAGCTTTACATGGTCTACAAACACAGATCTCCCATTCAAAGTCTATATAAATGACGAAATAATTAATGACGTAGACAAACTGGAAGCACTCGGATTTGGTAATAAATGTATCCTTGCTAGTGATAATGTAATACAACATATTCTGGAATTTAGCTCGCTACAAACTTCACTACAAATGCTCCATATTTATGATAAGAAACCATGATCTCGAAAAGGTTGGAGACGAACTATTAATGTGCACTTAAGCTTGGATGATATAAAAATTCAGATTTCTAAGTCCAATTAAAGGTAACTAAACATGACTATGATATAGAAACGAGAAGCTACTTGGTTTAAGTACAGAATATCCTTTATAAATTACAGATTCATGATTTAGAAATATGTAATTATAAGTCAACTTAAAATATGAAATCTTTATATGGTAAACTAGTATTAGTACTGTCAGCGTTCCTGAACCAACTTCAACTACGTTAATTATTTATTCAGGTAACACATAATTTATACAAAATATTTTAAACTAGACCAAACATAGTAAAATTCAGGCTGAATTCGGGATAAGCTGATGAGAAAATGGTACCTTCTTTGGTGAATGTTAGATTAAAGTAATATGTTTTTAGCCTGTCGTTCATATCAGCGATTGCTCTACCTTCTTTCTTAGATAAAGCAAATGCTACAAATCCATAAGCCTTTAATATTTCTAGGATTATGTCATTAGCTATTTTTGTTAAAGTACATGTACTCGTTAAAGTTGAATTCATGGTTGTAAATATAAAAAAACATACCTTTTCAATATCAACAACTTTAAATCTCGGTAACTTCAACTCCTCAACGCCAACAAGAAGGTTGCAAATACTTTCAAAATGTAAAATTATACCTTCCTTGTTCAGCTTAATTACACCTTCCTTGTTCAGCTTCAATGAATGAATTCTCCTGAATGATGCTAGATTTACTGCAATCCACGGTCCTATCTGACACACAACATTGATCATGGTCAAAATGTAATGCTATTAAAATAATCATTATGTTATAGACCTTGGGAATGATAAGGTGAAACAATGAATAATGGTGGAAACATCATTAATGAATTCAATGTTTAGTTGAAACTAATGTTTATTGATTACTGGTTAACATAATGCAGTGGCCTTACGTTTAAGTGATCCATCATACCAAAAGTATACCCGAAAGGTGTATAAAATGGAAACTTAGGCGTAGTTTCTTTCAATTCATTCCATGGATAGTAGCAGGAAGACGAACATGCATTACCGTTACTGTCAGCCAAAGTATGCAACATTGGGAAACAAGGCTTGCCTTACTGTAATTACTACAGAAACTATTCCAGTTGGTTTAAAAATATTGGCAGTTGATTAAGTTATAAGCACATAAATATACTTTGGCATAAATTGTGCATAAAGAAACCATGTTGAACTAACAGTCCATGTGATGTGAATAAAGTATCACAGCAGAAACTGGGAAAAAATCTGCTATACAACTGAATCTGTGGATTAAATCAGGGACTAAATTATGTGGCTGCACGAGGATAAAACTTAAGTTTGGACAGGTATAACCTATAGCTTGCGATATAATCTATTACTGGAATGATGACAAATATTATATACCACTGTCAGCATTTTCGCTAACCTGCAATGTTGGATAATATGGTTGATTCTTTGTGAAATAACTAGTTTTACAGTTGTAATTAATGGACATAGAGGTATTCATGGTAAAAGGCATTTGGCCACTCAGGTGAATTATTGTGCATATATCAACAGAAGAAAGAAAAACGCAATACATATAGTCATCTTTAACATTGGATATTTATCAGAATAGCATAGAGTTCCACGCAGTCATGGGATGAAAAACTGAATTAAGCCATAGGAACAGAACATGCTTGGAATAACACAAGTAAACATTGAATTCGAAAAGGAAGTGGTTCACTGGACACATATTCACAAGTACAAATAGAATATAATAAAATCAGTGTCAAAAAAAGACAGCTAAATTTTAGGACATTAAATAAAAGAAAAGCTAATATAGGAAGAACCTACACAGGTTAATTTCGTTGCCTTTTCCCCAAATGCTTGTTATATATGATCTAGACCCATTTTGATCTTCATCAACAACTATGTAAAGGGTGCAGAATTTGCAAATAGATGGGTAGACTAAAGGTGTTAGATCAACAATAACAGTTGTAGATATGAAATGTGTATGTTAAGGGGAGAAGTGCGAGAATGACATGAGAGTACACACTGCTTCAAAATCAAGTGCGTAGTCGAATCAGTTAAAGTATTAAACTGAATATTTTCATATTATATTATCTTTGTTTTGAAGGATCTAAGATTTTCTAATGACTAATTTGAATACAGTCATTATTTTTAATAACGTGTACAATGAGCATGGATACTACAAATGTTCTTTTATATAATTATAAAATTGCAAAATTTGCCTGTCATGAAAAGCATTCAATACCTCCAGTTGAATTACCATGGCTCTCTTTCGCCCCTTCTTCAGGGGTAGTTGGTTAGTTGTACATTCTGGAGGTTGTAGACGGATGTTCGTCCTGAAACGGAACAAATGGAGGGTCATAAAAATAACATAATGAGTACTGAAACATCAAGAGAGGTGCTTTTAATCTTTTTCTTTCTTTTAAATCAATAGCAATGTTCCCAAACAAAACTTTCAAATAACAAGTAATAATTTAGTTGAGAAAGCAACGGTGTTATTTTTAAGGGGTTTGCACATTCGGTTAAACGAAGTGATCCGCTGAAAACTAACGGTTCGATTAACCGTTGATCAGTTAAAGTTGGTCGAATATACCGACCGAACCAACAAAATTTACCTATGGTTAACCGGTTAAATTTAACCGGTTCAATTAATCATTTGGACGGTTAACCGTTTAAAACGAACGGTTAACCGTAGATAGACATAAATTTACAGCTAAGCCTTAAACTCAATTATATTAAAATTCAACTAAATTAAATTCACAATCCTTATCATAGGTCAGTAAAAGACCATAGGTTTAAAACAAACTATCAAAATAACATAATCACGTAAGTTCCACAATAGAAAGTCCAACAGTCTTTTTTTTCAATCACCAATGCAATAATTTATCATTTACCAAACATTGTTAATCAGTCAAAACTTGCACTTCACAAAACCACAATCATTTCATGTACGACTATGACTTAAAACAAGAGCAAAGCCAAGAAGACCAAAGAGTATAATAACTTACCACTAATTCTGCCTATGAGCAATGTAATCCGCCAAATACAATGACGGCTTTGCCTTCTGATAAAAACCCTTCAACTTCTCCTTTGCATCCCTTAAACTCCCTTGACTTCTCCAACCCCTAAAAGCTTCAGATAGGTTGTCTTATCCGTTTCTAAATCCTTCCCTGTTGTCTTCTCCAACTCAGCCGAACTTTTTGTGACATCCAGAATCATCAACCACCTGAAACAACAGCCCCACGCAATTTGCATACTTCCTCAATATCTCCATCCGGATCTCTTCCCTACTCCCACAATTGCCCAAATCACCACAGATGCCACAAGAAATGCTGCAGTTTTATGCAGATGGATGTATTCAACCTTTCCCATGCTTGCTGGTTCTGCTAACCCAGTGGATTCAAGATCCACTACCTGACCTGCCACTAAGCCTTCTGTGCAGACACACTTGGCTAATTCGGTCACAGATCTAACCACGCTTGTGGCGCTAGCATTTGGGGTTTTCGTCAGATGCTTGAAGGCAATACCAGGAGAGCATCCCGGCCAAAACCGCCATGGACTTGCCATAGACAATGTGGTTGGTCGAACATTCGCGACGGAGGTCGTCGTCCATGTAGGGTAGGTTGTCATGGATCAAGGACATGGTATGGATCATCTAAATGGAGCAAGCAGGAGGCATGGCAGCAGAAAGTCCTATAGTTCATTAACATATTGAATACAACAGTCCCCGATATAAACACTAAACACACTTCATAAGCTGTAAGATACATAAATGGATATTGTGCACAACTCATTTTACTAGTAGCTCTAAAAATGAACTTCAAAACAGAACTAATACTGCATACATAACAGAGAAGAGATTTCCTACAAAGTGGACGGTTGAAGCAAGCGTAAGTAATGGAAAGCCGGGTTTGGCACTTCTTCAAACCAAAGACTAAAGCACGATGCACGAGCCAACCCGACTTAAATTAGCTGTATGTTTCATTAACAATCAAATTAATTGTTGAGACAGCAAAGAAGCAAAACTATAATTCAAATAAGCCAAATCTAAATTTAAAATATGCAAAAACAAACAAGTATCATGAACTACATACTCGTATCTTTTTTATCCGCTTCTACTATATTTGAAGCTTCTGTACTATCTTGTGTCCTCCCAAAGCACCATCCTGCAAATTCTGATATCAAGAACAAAGAGTACAAAATGACTTGCTTAATTCTGAGTCCCATCTCATCCCTAAAAGTGGTTGCATATGAATCCAAACTAAAATATGCTAATTCAACCTCTGATGTTTTGGCTCTTACTGTGACATCACTACCTAAAGAAGCAACAAATATGAATAAATAAAATTGAAAGTTAGGATAAAGAAACGTGTAAAAATGGAAAAAGACCAGTGGCTTGCATACCAAGATATTTTTAGGCAGTAATTATTGCAAAGATTATCGATTTCAATAAGAGCTACCTACCAAATTATATAAATTAAGAAAAACATGATTAGTGGGAATACACATTCTAATCGAAACATCAATTTTAAAATACCATAATAATCAATAAGCTTCTGCTAGTAATTAGAAATTATTAGTCCAAATGACACTTACAATCCACAATTTTAACATCAACAAGTTTTATGCACTTACATGGTTCTCCGTTATAGTTTTGATTGTATAAATCAAAACCGTTGTATATATTAAAAAATTGTTTGTATGTACATGACTCATAATGGAGAATTTCTTTAAACATAGATTTCTAACAGTGCTCTTATTCCCCGAGAAATGCTAAGGCATCCAAAATAAAGTAAGGAAAATATAAAGCCATGAAGATAAGAAGTTATACAACATCCTAAGTCCCTAATTTTCTCCTAAATTATGCTTCTGTTGTAGGTAAGGTTGATATTAATGAATTTTGCTGTGGTAAATTAGTTGATTAATTTCGATGGTAACGTAGGCCACAAACATTGATCATTCAATAAAGCACATGCTGCGGATTATGTGGTAGATGTTTGCTCGTCTACTAATGAACCTAATATTGAAACAAATTCAATAGTACTAATGCTAGTGCTTTACAACATAAAAACCAGCAGGCTGTAGTTCAGTCCACATGCATGTATATGAGGCAACGTGATCATTATGAACCAGTCTTACAAACAAATCAAGTAATTCCCCTTAATTCTATATGACGGTGACATAAATAAAAACACGTCAAAAATGAGGATTCAACCACGTCAAGTTTAGATAGGAACAGGAAAACCAGATAAAAGCATTTATCCCATAGTGAAAAATGAACTAGTTACAAACTGAATTTTATTTTAATGCAACCTAAGAGATATATATGCCCAAGATACAAAAACTTAAACAGCAAAAATTTCCTTTATTCCCAATCAGGCACAAAAGAGGATTAACATAACATTCAATTTAGCCAAACTACAATAAAATCTCAAACAACTTGAAACCAAGTACTGATATAACTGGAGATTGGCACAGCAGCAAAGCAATGAAACATAGAGCACAAAAATCTACAGTCAAAAATAAAAATAAGAATGCAATTTGAAATCAAGACTCAAGCCAAGTTTCAAAACATCATCACGTTATAGATTAGTTTTTTGTTTTTCTGGAATAGGGCTATCCATATTAAGTACTCTACCTACGCACATTTCAAAAATAGTGTCTGGGTAAACAAGACCTGGACGTTATCAAATAGCAGATAACCACTTTGAAAGATGAAATACTTTGAAAGATTTTGCAAAGCATTTAATAAACGCGGTCAAATTGAAGACAATTAAAAATGTGATGGACACATGGTTCTCTAATATAAATCATGACATGCTAAGCTTATATAATATGGCGACTGAGGAATGTTTTTCCATGTCTCATTAGTTTCGCCATCAGGTTCCAGATTTGATAACGCAACAAAACTAGAAATGTACTCATAGAAGTTAGGTAAAACGGTAGGTAAAGCGTGAAAGATAGCTACATGCGTATCTTTTATGAAAACATGTCATTCTCACATACTTCTACAACTCTGCTGTCATATTCACTAAACAAGTAATATTTAAAAATTCTTAGCTTCTTTTTGTTCAAGTAACATTAAAAGGTAATGGATAACTAGATATATGGCAAAATGTTGATCTCCACTAATTTATTTAAATTAGGAGGCACATATAGAATCTAGAACTATAGATTAATAAAACTCACGTTCTTCCTTTTCCTGCTAGCCCCCGCCTTCACCATGGCCCAGATGATTCAGATCGCAGACTAGGCAGCAAAGAATTGTAGGCAACGCAGCAAATTTACGGTAATCGATCTAATCTGAATTCGGAATGAATACGAAAAGGCTAAGGGTGTGTTTGGTTAAAAATGAGTTTTGGGTTTTTAGTTTTCAAAATTAATTACAAAACTTTAAAGGTGTAGAAGGAGGAATGGTAGAATGAAAGCAAGATGGAGGGGACCGCGGAGGGGATGTAGCAATCGTGAAATGAGGATTTGGTCTCCATATTTCTCTCATTTCTCAAAACATGAAAAATGGATAAAAGCTGTTTTTTATTTTGTGTGTTAACTTTGTTTTCTAAAATTGTTGTTTTCCATGATTTACATGCGTTGTGCACATTTTTGTATGGACGAAAATCCAAAACTTAAAATGGTAAACCAAACACTACCTAAATTTCTAGATCTAGGTTTTCTGGGTGACGAGATAAAATGTTGGAAGAAGGAAGTGGCGGAAATTAATTTAGGGGAAGACGAAGAACAAAGTAATAGGTTTAGGCGGAAAAACTAAGCAGGGAAGTGAAATGTGATGGGAGAGAACTATTAATGTAACCGATATTTTAGACAATTGTTAATAAATGTAACTAAAACCCCTGAATATAAAATTAAAAACCACATTGGTTACGTTACATATCAAATGCAACCAATAAATGTAACCATATATCTATTTTCTTGTAGTGGTATAAACATAAACAACCATTTTATACGAACGTACGGTAAAATTTAAAAGAAGCGGCACAACTTACAAAATCTGATGCGACTTCATTTATCCTTTCCAAACCTTCCTTGTAATACTGAGATTCCTGAATAGCTAAGTGGCGCATGCTTAAATTCATCTCCCAAAGGCTATCCACTGTATACTGCAGCGGAACTGGCGGCACATAAGGTAAATGAGGAATAGGCAATGGATTCATCACATCCAGTCCACTGCATATACCGGTCGGGATCTTCTGCCCAACTGGCTTGTTATGAAGGCGGAGGTGGGTTAAACCGTGATGAATAATTAACTTCCGAAGACATCACAACTAGAGCATGAATACCTGACTTCAATGCAGAAGGTCCAAAAAAATCCATATTCCCTATACGGACTTCAACATCTAGTAACGGCCCAACATCTCTAGAAATTTGCCGCCAATAAGTATCGTAGTCGATGTCCACACCCGAATACAAATAATGCTGACCGATGTCCTGATATAGCACTTGTTGCATTTCTGCATACGTATCATACATTATGGTACGTGCCATAAGAAGTGGGGGATCAGTAGAAATGGCGGTCTGGCCAGTCAACTGTCTATAGCATCGCTCTCCTAAAAATAACTCATAACAATCACCGGGGGGAACAAGTAAAGGCAAGTGCTTCATTGACAAATTACGGGCAACTTGAACTTCATTTTCATCAATAGCGATCGAGTTAAGCCACGGGTTCCTGTTAATATGGCTAGCTTGTCGGTGATCAATATGATATCGTGTAACAGAGAACGGATGTGCTACAGTATCGCGTGTTCTTGCTCTGTTCTCTCCAAGCTTTTAATCTGGGATATGCCGAATGCTTAACATTTTCTTTAACTATATATCCGCCAATAGTCATATACTCAAAGAACCAGTACTGCAAAGTAAAACATAAAATTTGTTAGCCAATTGACTAATAGAACAGGTTTGCTAAATTAAATTGAAAATAACTATGGTTTGTATACTTGTAATAACTCGATAAATCCAGTAAGATGACCAGATCGGGTCACAGCCACATCTAGACTCTGGTATATGTAGCCCAAAATAGCTGAACCCCAATTGTACCACCTAGCTGATGCCAAATTCATAACTGCTTCTATATACCCAAGACTGATTGTGTCATTTATCGATGTGAAGAAAAGAGTGCCCATCATATATAACACAAAAATGCTTGCAATATGTCCAAGGTTGTTCATATTAGCTGCTACATACTCCTCAGTTAAATATTTACTCAAATGTGATATGACAATATTACCCTTCCTGATATCTTTTCCAACAAGCAATGGTAAAAACTGACTAGCAGTATTAAATTCGCTCCAGCTCTCATCGTACGGTATATTATGATTATTCAATCCAACCGATATTGATGTAAGCGTCGTAAAATCAAACGGCGTAAAACCAATCTCATAATTTGGAAATAAAAATGTATGCATAGTAGGCCACCAATGCTCAGTTATGGCATGTAAGCATTTATTATCAGAATTCCTCAACTCAACATCCATAAATCTACCAAATATATCGACTATCGGCTCTCTAATCTGTTGATGGACTTTTAATCTTTTTTCCCACTATTTTTTCATTGTTGTAAACGAACCATGGCATCTCATGTTATCGCGATTCTATTCCAAACATGATTTAACGTAATTTATTAACTTAACAATACATTGAATTAAAACATAGCATTAGAATATAATACTAAATTTACCGTCATCTCTTTTCCAGTACCGAAAATGTGATGCATTCCTTCACGAAGACTAGTAATGGACCGAAAAGGAAATGTATTGGAAATCATTTTCTCCACGCCAATACCATATCCTCCATCATCACCACCAATGGACGGTATGTTTCTTCTAGACGATTTCCTTCTTCTAATAGGTCCGGCAGAGCTGGAAACTTCAACATTGATGTCTTCCATCAGATATTCACAAAATCGCCAAATCCTAAGATTTGTAAATTCAATCAAACCCTAAATTCAATTGTGCTAAATTGGGTAGGAAAGGGTGGAGATGGAGATGGAGATTAGAGAACAATTGAATTTGAGGCAACTATTGTTTTTTTTAAAAAAAAAGTGGTGATTGCCTGCTCCGCCATTATTTTTGACTGCACCTCCTGATTTTTTTCTCTAGAATGCAGCAAGGCTGCGCTAGCTGTATTAGAAAAAAACAAACATAAACGGGTTAATGAATACCGTTTAGGTATTAAATGGTTTAATAAAATACTGTTTAAACCACTAAACGATGTTCATTAACCTGTTTATTTGATTAAAAAAAATTTGAGTGTGGATCACTATTCTCTGCTGAAAGAACGGGCATTATCCACATTTTAAAATATTCCTCACCTCCCTAAATCCACACAGCTGATGGAGATTCCCTAATAAGCACAAATTATTGTGGGATGGTAGCGTGAGATATTGGGTAGCTTGAGACAGTGGGTACAGTAAATTTTAGTTTGCACCTTATAAATTTAAGGGATTACAAAATATTTTTAAGTTCGCTTAAATTAGATTACATCGAATTAAAGACTGAAATTCAGTAAGTAGTCAGTTTCAAATGTTAGAAACTGATTAGTAACTAGATTTCAGCTTTAAACTTTAGAAACTAAAGACTGAATCTTTCAGTCATTAATCAGTCAGTAGCTAAAGATTGAAAATTTTCAGTTTTTAACTTTCAGTCTGTATACGTAAGTTAATAATGATTATGATTAGGATACTTTTATTTGTATCCACTAATTTTGTTAGTTAATCTACATATTTGATTTTAGTAAGTTAATCCGCCACTCTATTTGTAAGTTAATCTACTGTAGGTTAACTAACCAAAAACAATATTCTTACAGTATTGACCATTTTGTTTATGATATATTCTGCGTGATTCCAACAGTAAAAACTTCTCTAGCTTCATATCAGAAGATGCTTTCAAGTATTAACATAGGTGAAGCGGTAGACTCTGATATACTGCTAGAAGTTCAGAGTTTCAGGATTGCAATTGAGGCTTTAAGAATAGCTCATTGCCCTTTGGAAAATAACATAAAACCAACAACTGTGGAATTTTCTCGAATCACTTCTGAAGAAACAATGCACAAGTTATAAGAAGTGAAGCAAGAAAATTTGGATCATTATAATCGTAGCTGATGCTGCAAGCTTACTGGGGCTTATAAAACTTTGGGCAACTCAGGTCCCATCAAAAATTTCTAATTTAATAGACCAATGTTTCATGCATTATTACAAAAAAGATGAGCATCCTAAAGAAGATTTAGATATCGATGACAGCAATTTATTAGCAAAAAACCCTTCAATCAACCTAGGAGCAGGAACAACCACAATTTTGAAATTAGCCTCATTGTTAAATACCATACCAATTTATGCACTCATCAAGCTAGCTACTACGTTCAAGTTTCATGCTTCATTGCAATTTGGCCTAGATAAGCTGCAAGAACATAAACTCCACTGTGTTTTTTTCTAAGGCATCTACATTGAATTCCTGATCTTTGGGTGAATTTATCTGAGCAATGGCTCATAGTTTGATTGTGTTGGCCGAGAGAACAAGTTTAATTTCTGCTCAAACATCATTTTATGAAATTATGAGGAAAAGACATGGTAGTGTTGTTAAGGCTAGTCCACTGGCCATGTTTTGTTGTAGTGTGAGCACATGCACAGGCTTTATGATGTATAAGGATCGTCTAAAGTGTGATGCAGAATCTATGCCATCAACCCCAATGATTGCTTCAATTGGATGTGGTCTAGAGAGTTTAAAACAAGCATCAAATAACCTTAAAGCGAAGAGTGGAATTAAGGTGTATGAAGCTATTCAGGGTTTGGTGCATAACTTTAAAAAATAGTATAAATGGGATATGGTAGATTTTTGTTTCAGATAGAGGGAGAGAGTAAAACATAGAGATTTTCTCTTTTATTAGTTATCATTCTTGTTTATGATTTGTACTATACATATTGCTAAGTGACGTTAATGAATGCATTGATGTCTTAATAGACTCTGTATACATGGTATTATGAAGTTAAGCTAATTTTTGTGTTGGGTTTCCCTCCTAATTTTATTGGAATGCTCAACGACTATTTTGAAAGGTGTGTAGACACATCAAATTCTATGCATATTTATGTATAGTCAAATGGAAACATTATTTCCAAGAAGAAGTTTGAAAGCCACAACATGCATTGTGAGAACCTTTTGTATTCTACACACATACACACACACACACACGCACATATATATATATATATATATACATACATATATATATATATACATACATATATATATATGAGTGTGAGATAGTGTGAGAGATATACCTAAAAAAAACAAAAAAAAAGAAACCATCCATTATTTGTGGTGACTTCTTGTAATCCTACTACCATCTTATAGTGGAAGAATTGGACTTTTAGTCCCGCGGTTTTTCCCTTATTGCGTTTTCCGCATAAACAAATCTCTTGTGTTGCTGCTTGTTATTTTCATCTATCTGTTAATTGTTTTACTGCACTTCACTTCCGAGCTTAACTACACAGAGGAAATTATAAGTTTATCTCAACAGTTGTATCAGAGCGAGGTTCAACATTATATTTCCTTCTTGTGTAAGCTACAATGGAGACCAATTTTACACATGATGGTGAAATGTTTAAGCTCACTGCAGAGATTTTTCTTACTGGAAGCAAATGATGGAAGATCATTTGTTCTACAAGGATTTGTACGAGCCAATCACAAACGCGGATAAACCGGAAGGAAAGTCTGAAAAAGAATGGGAGCTTTTGAACAGAAAAGAAGTTGCCATGATCCGAAAATATATAGATCAAAGTTTATTTGAGCATGTATCTATTTATACCAATGTCTACCAGTTATGGAAGAAACTTGAGTCTATGATTCAAAACAAGTCACCTCAGAACAAAGCTCATATAGTAAGACGATTGGTTAAATCAGAGTACAAAGTTGATCAAGGCATGATTGAGCACCTGAATAGATTTAAGGGTTTAGTAAATCAGTTAACCAACATTGAAATGAAGATCGATGATGAGCTACAAGCCTTTCTTCTTTTAAGCTCTTTACCTGAGAGTTGGGATACTTTGGTTGTTGCTCTAAGTAACGCATCCCCAGAAGGAAAACTCACCATGGATGCAATTGCTGATAGCCTTCTAAATGAAGAGGCAGGAAGAAAAGAGCGTGGAACAACACAAAGCGAGGCTCATATAGTAGAGAACCATGGCAAAACTGAATTCAATGGAAGAAATAAAAACAAAAGCGATAAGTCAAGAGGACGCTCCAAGTCTCGCTCCAGAATCACTTGCAAACCAGGTCATTAAAAATATGAGAATCACTTGTTATTATTGTGGCAAACCAGGTCATTAAAAATCTGAATGTTGTAATCTCAACAGAGATAAAAAAAATGGAACTGTGAAGCCAGATCAAGTTGACATGAGAAAGAAGGAAGAACAAAACACGATAGCAGTTGCAGTCAAAGATGAATCAGATGTATTCTTTATTGGAGATGACAATTATCTCAATTTGACTTATGATGACAATATATGGATTATCGACTCAGGTGCTTCCTTTCACATTACTCCACATGAATGGTTATTTTCTTCTTACCAAAAAAGTAATTTTGCTATTGTTAAAATGGGTAATCAAGTTACTAGCAAAATTATTGGCAAAGGAGATGTTCAATTGATAAATAATACTGGTTGCAAGCTTATATTGAAGGACGTAAGACATGTTCCAGATATGCGCCTCAATCTAATATCTGCAGGTAAGTTTGATGATGCTGGTTTAGTTAATCAATTTGGTTTCGGAAAATGGAAACATGGTCATTGCTCGAGGCAAAAAGGAGGGCTCTTTGTATTTAACACATGGTTGTTTACGCAGTGAAGCTAATGTTGTCCGTGATAATTCAGTATTGGAACTATGGCATAAGAGATTAAGACACATAAGCAAAAAGGGATTGCAAATTCTTGCCTAAAGGGAGCTGATCCCTGAAGTGAAAGGTAAAACACTTTAACCTTGTTTTGATTGTTTTGGCTGGAAAACAACATAGAGTTTCCTTTTATAGATCAAATAGACAATCAAGAAGAAAGCATATTCTTGATTTAGTATATACTGATGTCTGCTCTATGACTGAAAAATCTCTTGGAGGTGCATTATATTTTGTAACGTTCATTGATGATCATTCAAGAAAGGTTTGGGTGTATTTGTTGAAAACAAAAGACAATGTACTTGCGGCTTTTAAGGAGTTTCATGCCATGGTGGAACGACAAACAAAAAAGAAGTTGAAGTGTGTCCGTGCTCATAATGGTGGTGAATACTGTGGTCCATTTGAAGATTACTGCAAGACATTTGGTATCTGTCTTGAGAAAACACCTCCAAAGACACCTCAATTAAACGGTGTTGCTGAGAGAATGAATGGAACCATCGAAGAAAGAGTTCGATGTATGATATCTCATGCTGAGCTCTCTAAATCATTCAGGGGAGAAGCTGTGAAGACCGCTGTTGATATAATTAATCTCTCACCGTCAGGTCCACTAAACAAAGGCATTCTAGATGAAGTTTGGTCAGGCAAGAAGATCTCTTATGATCTCTTGAAGGTGTTTGGTTGTCTTGCATTTCTTTATATTCCTAAAGACAAGCGGGCTAAACTTGACTCAAAAACCAAACGGTGTATCTATCTTGGTTCACCTAAAAATGAGTTTGGATATCGGTTATGGGATCTAGTTAAAAGAAAGATTATTAGAAGCCAAGATGTTATATTCTTTGAAGACCAGGCAATAGAAGATCTTAAGCAAATAAAGAGGTCCAGACCTTAGCATATATATAATATATTCAGATGTTGCACCATCCTCTGTGATGCAAGATGCAAGATTCAAGTGGAAAACAAGAGGAGGAGCCTAATCATAATGGGTTGCCAAGACAACATGAAGTACTAAACAATCAGTTGAAGAGCCATCATTGCATGAACAATCTCAGTCAAATAAAGAGATGACAGATGAAACAAATGCTACAACACAACCTCTATTACGACTCTCTACAAGAGAAAGACATGCCTCTACTAGTTGTCCTAGAGATGAGTATGTGGTAATCGCCGATGAGGGGGAGCCTCAAAGTTATGAACAAGGCATGACCAGTGAACACAAAGGAGAATGGGAGAAAGCTATGCAGGAAGAAATGCATTCATTACATGACAATCATACATATGATCTGGTGGTGCTACCCAAGGGAAAACGAGCTTTAAAATGCAAATGGGTGTATAAGTTAAAAATAGAAGAAAAGAATAGTCTACCCAGATACAAAGCTCGAATTGTTGTTAAGGGATAAAAGAAAGGTATTGATTTTGATGAAATATTCTCTCCTGGGGTAAAGATATCATCTATTAGAGTTGTAATGGGTCTAGCAGCTTGTTTAGACTTAGAAGTTGAACAACTCGATGTTAAAACAACATTTTTACATGGAGATCTATAGGAAAAGATCCATATGGAGCAACCTGAGGGGTTCAAAGTAGTTGGAAAAGAGCATTTAGTGTGTCATCTCAAGAAGAGTCTATATGGTTTAAAACAAGCACCGCGTCAATGGTATAAGAAGTTTGACTCTTTCATGACTCAACATGACTTCAAGAAGACTCTAGGCGATCACTGTGTAAATATAAAGAAGTATGCTGGTGGTGATTTCATCATAGTTTTATTATATGTTGACGATATGTTCATTGTTGGACAGGACAAAAAAAAATTATAGCTCTTAAGAAGGCTTTAAACGATTCATTTGCAATGAAAGATTTGGGAACAACACGGCAGATTCTTGAAATGAAAGTCACTCGTGATAGATCCAAGAGACTATTGTGGTTATTGCAAGAAAGATATATAGAGAAAATTCTTGAAAGATTTAACATGAACAAGGCCAAGCTTGTAAGTGTACCACTTGCCAACAATTTTAAATTAAGCAAGGAACAGAGTCCAAAAACTGAAAATGAAAGGGCTGAAATGGAGAATGTTCCATATTCTTCCGATGTTGGAAGTTTAATGTATGCCATGATATGTACATGACCGGACATTGCATATGCTGTTGGAGTTGTGAGTCGGCATTTATCAAATCCTGGAAAGCAACATTGGGTTGTTGTTAAATGGATATTCTCGAGGAACAACCAAAAGATGTTTGTGCTTGGGAAAAGAAAAACCTGTGTTGAAAGGATACACAGACGCAGATATGGCAGGAGATGTTGACTCTAGAAAATTGACATCAAGCTATTTGATTACTTTTTCGGGGGGAGCAGTATCTTGGTAATCTAAGCTCCAAACATGTGTTGCCTTGTCTACAACTGAAGATGAATTCATTGCAGCTACAGAGTCATGCAAAGAAATGATATGGCTAAAAAACTTCTTGTTAGAATTGGGACAAAAACAAGAAAGTTATGATCTCTTTTGTGGCAATCAAAGTACAATTCAACTTGCAAAAAATTCATCCTATCATACCTGATCGAAACACATTGATGTTTGATATCACTGGATTAGAGATATATTGAAAGCAAAGTTGTTGCAACTCAACAAAGTCCATACTGGTGATAATTGGTCAGACATGTTGACGAAGGCCATAACAACTAAGAAATTTGATAACTCTTGTGATGGTATTAACATGGAGGTGCTCCCTGATTAAGTCGGGAAGGGGGATATTTTTTGGGTTTCACTCCTAATTTTATTGGAATGCTCAACAACTATTTTGAAAAGTGTGTAGACACATCAAATTCTATGCATATTTATGTATAGTCAAATGGAAACATTATTTACAAGAAGAAGTTTGAAAGCCACAACATGCATTGTGAGAACCTTTTGTATTCCACACACACACACAAATATATATATATATATATATATATATATGAGTGTGAGAGAGCGTGAGAGATATACCAAAATAAAAAATAAAAAATAAAAAACCATCCATTATTTGTGGTGAGTTCTTATAATCCTACTATCATCTTATAGTGGAAGAATTGGATTTTTAGTCCCGCGGTTTTTCCCTTATTGCGTTTTCCGCGTAAACAAATCTCTTGTGTTGCTGCTTGTTATTTTTATCTATCTGTTAATTGTTTTACTACACTTCACTTCTCAGCTTAACTCCACAGAGGAAATTATAAGTATATCTCAACATTTTGTTATGAAAAAAAAAATGATAGGAAATGTAAACTTAATTTGCAAGGAACAAGCAAAAAAATTGAAACTACTTAATTTAAAGCAAGAATAGATATGAAAAGAAGCTATATTGTACACAATAAACAGGAAATGTAAAATGCTCAAAGATAAGAACAGTAACAATTAAAAAAATAACAAGAACTAGAATTGATAATTGTGTGAGAAATGTAAATTTTGTAGGGAAGATTAAGAGTTTGATATTAATATGAGCTGGAAATAATTTACCAACAAAAATTAAGATCTATCTACGAGCCGAGGAAGTTGAAATAGAATACTAAGTTGCGATTGAACAAAAAAGAACTTGAATTGATAATGAAAGAAAATGAATACAGTTGCTTCAGATTTTCTTTACATCACCTATTGACCATAGAAAGAGAACCATGAGAATAAGATAAAGTATACATTGTGTGGATTAACTTATTAAATTTTTTAATTGAAAAAAACCATAAGGATGAAAAATAATTCTATAATTTAGGGTGGATTAACCAACAGATTTGGGGGATGTAAATAAAATTTCCCTTATGATTATTATTTGAAATAAATAAAAGTTGATAATGCCTTGTATCTAAAGTGTTCATAGCTGTGAGGTTGTATGCTTGATTGCCTTGTGATTACAGGGTTAGTATTTCGATTCTCCTTGATTATTCTTTTAGCAGTTTTACACTCACATATCCCTTCCAATGTCTCATCCAAAGTCTGTGATAAATGCTTTAAAATGGTATACAAGTTGGTTTTATAATCCTGTAATTGTATATATGCTAATGAACTTCTAATTCTGCACCTTTTATGGTAAACGTCTTTCTCAAGAACCATTACGTGACGATATCATAATATGAAAGGATCAAATCAAACTATCAATACTACAGTCGGAAATACCCTCACATATCCCCGTCCACTCTACCGACAGTATGCTGACTATTTTTCCTCACATATCTCCCCCTCCCCCCTTCCTCGCTTTTTCTCCATCCATGTCTGGTACTGTGGCAACCCGATGTCTGGATCCGGCACTGGATTCAATCAGTCCACTTTCCGATACGGTAGAAGATCATCACACTCTATATCCCACCGAGTTCCTACACACGTAAAACGTTTCCGGACTGATCCGAACCATGATTTGCAGTTGAAGGTTGGTTCTCCAATAATGCTCCTCACAAATCCTAATTGAAGTCTGGGGCTATGTACATACCACGGCTTGCATTCACGCATGAACAGGAGTTGTACATTGCCATGTCCCGAGCTACTTATTCATTCGGGCTGAAGATAATGGTAGCTGATAAAAGCAATGGCAACAGAGTTACACATAGAAACATTGTTTACAAGGAAGTTACTAAAAATTTAATAGGTATAACAACTTAACATTTTATCAATTTGTATGCACTGGTCACCTTTTTCCATATTTTTCTTATTACCCTTGTTGTATAATTCTATAACATGCAACACTGATGCTTGAATAACATAGAACAGTGAGTAACTGTTGTGTAACATTGATACCTGCTGTGCTGATATTGAATTTTAAAATCAAAAATGCTACTATGACAAAAACAGTTTTTGTCAAAAAATACACCAGAGACAAGGAAATAGGAGGCCCACCCCCTGAATTATACAAATACCCCTCTGAATTCAATGCATACCACCCCTGAATTCTGGATTTACCCTTATTTCTTACTTTTTGACAAAAACTTTTTTCGGGTACTGCAGCATAACTCTTTTAAAATATGATCTCCTTTCTCATCTGCTGAAGCAATCTGTTTTCGGTACTTTATTCTATCAGTATTTCGTTAATTAAGCTGATAGCGTGATAGGTTATTATACTAGTAAAGTTTATTGACACCACTTTATGTGGTGTGAACGTAACTCCACCACCTAACTGGTGGAAATCAAAGGGGCTCGTATGGACCCTTTAAATTTCGAGAGCAAATCACCTGTACCCAAATCCCCTGTCCCCTCTGTAGGATCCACAATTTTCACCTTTTTCAATTTAATCCGAGCGCTTAATTATAAAATGGTGGAATTCATGGATCTTTATTGGTTGGATATAGGGAAACAGGGGAAATTGGTTATAAGGGAGAGGCCGAAGTCATGGTGGTACCACATAAAGTGGTGTCAACAAACTCACTTCCTTATTGTACATGCATTGTTACACATGGGATAACTTGTTCTGTACCCAAATTGGGCGTTCCATGTGCCGGATCAGTCTTAGCCACTGATTTGCACAAACAATACAAGAAGAATAGGGGTTTCCAACGGCCAGGGGCCGTTGGCGGCCGTTGGAAATCCCGTTGGAAGTCGTTGGTCAATCCGTTGGTATACGGATCAACGGCTTCCAACGACTTCCAACGCAAACGACGCGTAATTTCCAACGGCTTCCAACTGATAAATAAGGACACGTGTATGATGTTTTGAGCAAATAGGCCGTTGGAAGCCGTTTGTATGGAATGACCTGTAAGCCGTCGCTGGCCGTTGGTCGCCGTTGGAAATCTGGGTGTTTTTTTTTTGGTAGATTTTAGATTTACCACTACAAGCCACACAACAAATATAAAACATTCTGAACTGCTCCATTTCGAGCATATAACTCACAATCTCAACCATATATACACCCAAACACAATACGAAATAAAAAACAAACACAAAACACATAAATTAACCAATATTTACATAACATTACCACCAAATTTCGCCAAAACAACACCAAACCATCACCATGTCCAAAATAACATAACCATCTCCAAAAAACATAACCAACACCATGTCCAAACTGTACCATCACCAAACCATAATAACATCATGTCCAAACCATCATAACAAAATATATACAACTACCATGGATGTAGCAAGCCTCACCAACTCTCAAAACACATCAAAACAAGCTAACCTGATCAACTCTCTCCCCCTGAAGATGAAGGTGTCGTACCGTGATGGGCAATGTACTCCGCCAATCGCTGGTTAAGCAACTCCATCTGCTCTTCACGGCGACGATCACGTTCACGAAGCTCTGCAATCTGTGCTTTCAACTGTGCGATTTCTTCCTTTTCCTGAGCCTTCTGATACATCTGCTGAGATGCTGTAATCTGTATATAATTTCAGATTTTCAGTATTTCATAATAGTAGTTCGAATACATTTGTGTTTTTATTATAAATTTTAGTTTTACCTCTAGATTTCCATAACCATATCGTCTGTTTCGGGTAGCAGGATCCATGACAGCATCAAATATCTTGTCCTCATCTTCCTTGGTCAGCTCAGTCCTCCCTGTAGCTTCCAGTACATGCGCCCTTTGCTCCTGAAATTTCTCCTGTTAAACAAAA
Source organism: Allium sativum (assembly GCA_030737875.1). Taxonomy (NCBI): domain Eukaryota; kingdom Viridiplantae; phylum Streptophyta; class Magnoliopsida; order Asparagales; family Amaryllidaceae; genus Allium; species Allium sativum. Next base: position 736,861,965 of record CM060919.1, on the reverse strand, counting down.
ATAAAATAAATTTAGATAACACTATTTTAATTAAATTATAAGTCTACTTAACTATTTTATACTTACATATCTCTCACGCACCTTATCATCATGGTCCCAAGTGTACGAAACTGAGCCTGTGTCGTTAGTCTGACTCAATGCATGTGTATGCTCGAAAACATCCCAGTACGACACAGGAGCCATACGCGTTCTCTCCTGAAATAAGCATGCACGCATGTAAATTAAAACTTAAACTTAAATCAACTATTAATTTTAACTAGTTATGAATTAAAATTTTAAACTGTGCAATTACAAAATATACCAGATCCTCACGATGATGCTGAAATGACTTGGACCCACCTCGATGCGTAACCGGATTCTTGCTCCTATTAGCTGCATTTCTTTCAGACGAAGCCTATACATTTAAATTTTAAAAAAAAATGTCTTAGCCTAAATCATGTACTAGTTGAATAGAATAATTGAAATTAAAAATATGCAGTAAAATTTACCAGAAAGTCCTCATTACTATTCCAATAAGTAAGTAGATCATTCCACACTGACTCGCTCACCCAAGACTGCCTTTTCCCACTTGATTTTAAAGTGTTCATTGTTTGTCTGTAATTTGCTGCCACTTTACTGTTCCAGTGGCGCTTAACGAGATCCAAATCCGTCTCCTGGAGATCCACCGCACCCTGCGTTTTTTTTATAAATTGCATACATATAAAGTTATCAAATAGGAGCATGTACTTAATATAAGAAATGTTATATCATACATACGTACCAAAAAATCCTACCATATGGTCTCCTTAACTAAGTCGGGTATCGAGTTCCAAGTGGGCCAACATGCAGTCATGCGGGCCTGATAAGCCCGTTTTGATATCCTCAAAACGGTATTGGACGGCTCCAACTCAAACCCCCTGTGTTAAATGGGAAAAAAAATACATGGTTGCTAGAACAACAATTTAAATAATTTAGTGTACTTAAATTAAATTTATACTAAAAACTTAGTTTTTACCCTTTTGATGCTCTTGGCTTAAGCCAGACCACAGGACGAGATAACTCCGATGATGGACCACCCTCCTCGCCACCTGACGCCATACCTGTTACAAACAAAAACACAACAAAACATAACATAACATAACTATATGTAAAAACATGGTATTAGAAAACATGAGTACTTGATAATAGAAATGTCATAACAAGAGTACAAGTTTGTTTCATAAAAGTGTTAAATATAAGTTTGATTCATAGATTTGTCTAGTTAACATATGATCGAGTTTGATTCATACAAGTGTTAAATATAAGTTTGATTCATTGATATGTCTAGTTAACATATGAGTTTGATTCATAGAAATGTCATGAAAATAAATATATGGTTACTTGATAATAGAAATGTCATAACATAAAATTACCTTTCGAAAATGAGGAGTATTAGTTAGTCGTCCTCATCACTTTCAGATTCCGACTCTATTTCCTCCTCCATATATGGTTCATCTGTAGTCTCAAATACATCAATTAATGCATTCGATTCATCGCTTAGAGGTCCAAAATCTGTTTGATCGTCGGTTATTACTATTTCTGCATTTTCCTCGACGTCTGCTTGATAAGCTTGGTCATCGGGAATATTACGCCCGTCAAATGTAAACCTTGCTTTTGTTTTGAAAACAGCCCACCAATCTATTTTGTCTCTTCTCATAGAAGGATAAGGAGCATAATATACTTGAAGAGCCTGTTTGGGAAGTACGAAAGGGTCGTACTTATAATAATGGACGTATGTCTTACTTCTATAAGATTATATTTTGGGTGCATGTTGATTCCAGAACCCGGAACATTGCTGAACTAGTTGCATTTAAACAAAAATACTTCTTCCGCGGGTCTTGTGAAATATGTCAATTGCAGAATCTGGTTTAGCACGCCATAAAAATCGTGTACATGGTCGTTTGGATCATCACTACCTTTAACAAATACACCGCTATTGTCAGTTAATTTTTCAGCATCATATTCTTTAGTGTTAAATTTATATCCATTGACAAAGAATATTGGATATGTCTTCACATTTCTTTTAGGTCCCAATGCCAAATGTTTCAATCCTTCATCCACAATACAATTTGTTGGATCAAAAACATAATTAGTAAACCAACTAGCGAATTCTTTGCTGATATCGCCGTTTGGATATTGTGATTCATAAATGCTGCAATCATGACATACGTTACATATATGATTAAAGATACAATACATGTATACATAGATGCATAAGTAGAGTACCTAACGAACGGTGCAACTTCGGTGCAATTGAGAAGAATATATGTGTGTGCTGCATTGTAATCTTTATCGTTCAGCCATTCCTCCACACATCTACCAGAAGGCCGACCATGTTTTTTAAAAATAGATAAAGTCGCTTGGCATTCATCTTGATCAATGCCTTCATCATTACGTGCAGTACTTGCAAATGAGATGTTCACATGATCACTAAAATAATGAGAGAGAAAAAATGAAGCTTCTTCTTCAATGTATGATTTGCAAATAGAACCTTCAACTCTAGCTTTCTGCCTCACTTTTTTCTTTAGATGATTTAAATACCTGTTTAGAATTATTGTAAATTATTTTTTCATACACTTAACCAAAATTTAATTAACAGAATATTAATATACCTTTCAAATGGATACATCCATCCGTATTGCACAGGCCCTCGAAGACGTGCTTCTGATGGAAGATGAATAGGTAAATGCTCCATAACATTGAAAAAGCCTGAAGGAAATATTTTTTCCAATTTGCAGAGTAGTATGGGGATTTCTTCCTCTAGTTTACGTAGTAGTATGGGGATTTCTTCCTCTAGTTTACGTAGATGGTCAATTTTTAATGTAGATGAACAAAGCTCTTTATAGAACAAACTAAGCTTTGTTACAACAGTCCAAACTTTCACGGGCAATAGTTCTTTGAAAGCGACGAGCAATAAATTTTCCATCATAACATGACAGTCATGGCTTTTCATCCCGCTAAGTTTACTGTTTTTATAGTCAACACATCTACGAAGATTGGAAGATATACCATCTAGGAATCTTAACCCTTCCATCCATTTTAAAAATATTTTTATTTGAGTAGTATCCAGTTCATAGCACACTTTCGGTTTTCTAGTGTCATTTGGCTTTATATGAAGCTCCGGACGATTACATATTACTTCAATATCACGTCTGGATTTCAAATCATCTTTCGTCTTCCCTTTGACATTCAAAATTGTGTTGATTACGTTATCAAACACGTTTTTCTCATTATGCATCACGTCAACATTATGACGAATCAGAAGATCTTTCCAATAAGGCAACTCCCAAAATATGCTTTGTTTCCACCAATTATGAATTGATGATTTACCTTGAATTTCTGTCTGTACTCCGATTTCATGAATCTTGGGAAAATCTTGTACAAGTTCATAAATTTCCTCACTTGTCCATACTTTAGGTGGTCGTAAAGTTTCAAGTCTATTAGCTGTAAAAATTTTCTTATCCCTTCTAAAAGGATGATTAATATGAATAAAACATCTATGACATTCAAACCATGAAATTTTCTTTCCAATAGGTAAAGAAAATGCTCTTGTTTCTTCCATACAGTACGAACAAGCTAGACGACCAGCCGTACTCCAACCTAAAAGCATCGCATAAGCAGGAAAATCGCTAATTGTCCACAATAGAGAAGCATGCATACAAAAGTTTTTCTTTTGGGAAATATCATATGTTTCTACCCCTTCATACCACAATTTTTTTAATTCTTCAATCAACGGTTGTAATTAAACATCGATTCCTTGTGTCGGATCATCAGGACCAGGTACGACAATTGTAAGAAACATATAAGGAGTTTTCATACACATCCACGGAGGTAAATTATAAGGTGTTACAATTACAGGTCAGGACGAATATTTAGAACCAAATTGAGAAAATTGTGAAAACCCATCCGTACATAAACCTAGTCTAACATTGCGACTCTCAGATGCAAAATTGGGATACTTTTGATCAAAATGCTTCCATGCTTCTCCATCAGATGGGTGTGTTAACGTACCTTCTTCCTGTGTTCTCACCTTGTGCCATCTCATATGTTGCGCGGTTACAGAAGATGCATATAACCTTTGAAGTCTAGGAATAATCGGTAAATAATGCATACGTTTATACGGGACTTCCTTTCCCTTTTTCTTTCTTGGTTTGTATCCTTCTTGATTACATATTTTACAATTCTTAAGCTTGATATCTTCCTTCCAAAATAGCATGCAACCCTTTAGACATGTATCTATTTTTTGATACGGTAAACCAAAGGCCGACATCATTTTTTTTTACTTCATAATGGTTTTCGCACATTAAATTATTGGGAGGCATATGCCGCTTCACAGCTTGTACAACAGCTGTAAATCCAGCTTCTGTGAGGTTGTATTTAGATTTCATCGCAATGTATTTAGCAGTTACTGATAATTGAGTTCCGCTTTCACAGACTTCCCAAAGAGGTTTTTTTGCGGCATCTAATAAGTCATATAGTTTTCTGGCTTCAATATTTGGTTCTTCTTCATCATTACCATCGTCATCATTACCAACGTTTTCATTAAATTGTTGAACCGGGAACATAGAACGTGCAGCATCTTCAACCATTTGTTCTACGAGATTCGTCGTGGCAATTTCATTATTCGCTACCTCCTCAACTTGTACAGAAGTAGATGCTAACGGTTCTCCATGACGATCCCAAACTAAATAGTTCGACACAAAACCGTACTGACGCAAATGAACTCTGACCATTTGCGGTATCAAATGCTTCAATAACTTGCATCTACTACATGGACAACGGATTTCGACATCGTTTCCATTGTTACTTAAAGCGAAATCAATAAACACGCTGACACCATTAATAAAATGTTTGTTTATTCTGCCATCGGTTTCTCTTCGTTTGTACATCCAGCTTCGATCATTAAAATAATCGTCCATTTTTTCTAAGTACATATAAAATTAGAAAGAATTATATAAAATTAGATTCATAATTTTTGTGTCCGATCGCTCAAACGCTAAGATTGTATTTTAATGACAACATTTCTTTTACATATTAATTATGATGATAAAATTTGCATTGACAATGTGTTAAAACAATTTTAGTGATTAATGCATGTTATGTCAATTGATCATTTAATGGTGGGTTATCCTACCTCCCATTACAAATACAATAACGTAATTAAATCGCGTAAATCTTTTCAATTTAAATGATTCAACAAAATTTCGGCAGCACTTCCCTTTAGTTCCCTAAATAGTACACAATTGCGTGTACATAGGGAACATAAAGGAAGTGCTTTTGAAATTTTGAGAACCGTTTAAAATGAAATACTTTACGAGATTTAATTTCGTTATTGCATTTGTAACTTGTCCAATACAAAGGACAAATCCAATAAAAATTGTATACAATGAATATAAATGTCCGTTCCATTAATAAAACGAACATCATATCACGATTATATACAATACTTATCAGACGGGGCCAAAAAAACTCTCTAAGGCTTTATGAATATAACATATTATGAATACGTATTTTTTCATGTTTGAAGTGTTTTTTGTACGCTTTTGTGCGCCTTAGCGCCTTTTTGCGCCTTAACCCAAAAAACACAAACTTAAATATTTCCAGTTGCACGACACGTTTTCAACAAATTAAATATTGTTTTCAATGAATTGGGGCTCAACCAAACAAACAAATACATAGATTATCAACTATATACATACATACATACATACCACACTATATATATGCATATATACATATTCAAATTTAACTAATTAAACCCTAGATTAGCAACATAATCAAGTAAATCTACAAATACAAAACTCATTAACAACAACTACTTAAACTAATTAAAACTCTAAATCATAACAACTAAGTAATTTATAACTCAAAACCCTAAATTAGCAACTTAAATAATTAAACCCTACATTAGCAACTAATTAACAACATTAGACACACAAACATACTCTAATTATGCTTAAATTACTAAACGGGGTATTAAACAAAATTTAGGTTAAACACATACCTTGAAATCAGAGAGAATCGGAGTTTAAAGAGGATGAGAGAGTTCCTTGATTGATTTGGAGAGTTCCTAGATGGATGATGGCGTGGGATTGGTGATTTCAGAATTGAAGGACGGAAAGATTGGGGGTTTTGAGAGAAAACTCGTGGGTTTGGAGAGAATGAGGAAGAAGAGCAGCTCTCGGCTGATTTGTGTTGAATCATGTGTAACGGGGGGCAACGGCTTCCAACGGATTAAAAACCAACGGTCGCAAACGGTTTCCAACGGCGTATATTTTGCATACGTAAGAAACATACGTATTTTGGCTTTCGTTGGAAACTGTTGGTCAACGGCCGTTGGAAGTGTCCGTTGCAATACTGTTCAATTCTTTTAGTGAAAATCTAGTGGTTTTTAGTGGATTGTAGGTTCCGTTCATTAAATTATTAATAATATGTGTGGTTGTGGTTTGTCGGGCACACGGGAACATCCGAGTTGTGTACAGAAGAATTGACCCATTACAAGGATGCAGCATGTGTTTCGTACAGCCGTCATGCAGCCCGTACGTCCCTCAGCTGCAATTTTTCGTTCTGGCACACGTGGTACGAATGTCTATTGCCGAATTTGCCATAACTAACAGTACTATCGGTTCCTGCATACTTAAAAATATATTATTATTTACTGTATACTAAAACTAGAAATTCAAGCCGTGATTGTTCTATATATGTTCTCCTTCGAACTGATAAGTTATTTTGATTGCAGCATATGTTAACCCAGCATATGTTCTATCATTGCCATGACTGGCGCTATACTACGGTTTTACTGTTTCCTACTGGTTATTTTCGTGGTTGATTGTAACAGCTAACAACGTTTAACCTATGAGGTACCCATGCGATTTATTTACTATTTTAAGCAATTCAATTCTTGGACTGACTTACTATAGGGTCTTCCAAAGGTAAATGTGAATTATTTACTCAAACTGCAGAAGAGTTCACATACATTCCATTATATATATTTAAAAGAAAACTAAGTTTTATGCCATTAAATATTTCAAAAGATAACGTTAAAATTAATCAAATTTTTATAATATTTTAAATCAATAAGTAAATAAAATATAATTTTAAGCACAGAGGAAGCAGTGTGCAGATATATAGTATATTAGCTGTTGGCATCATCTGAAGACTGATTGTGCTGCTACAGAGGAAGTTGGGTAGCAGAAAGCATCCAACTGATCATGGTTGGAGAGTGGAAAATTGAGCTTGGCAGCAGCACCCTTTAGCTGGATTGCAGCCTGATCATAACACTACAAGAATAATACGGATTTCCGACGGCTGAAAACTGTCGACGGCCGTCGGAAATGGTCGGAAGCCGTCGGAAATCGCCGTCGCAATTAAAGGCGTCGGTACACAGTGGTTCCGACGGTTTTCGACGGCTGTTGTCGAATATTTTTCCTACGTTTTCCTACGGTTATCGTCAATTTCCGACGGCTTTCGACGGCCGTCGGAAACCGTTAGAGACGTTTGCCTGGAAGCCGTCGCAAGCCGTCGGAAACCGTTATAAACATTTGAACCAGTAAGCCGTCGGAAGCCGTCGGAAATACTGCTGCTTTTTTTTTATATTACAGCTGCTATTTAACCATCAAACCCACATTCCACTCAATTAATTAATTCAGACCGTCGGTCTTTAACTCCATCACAACATTTCATACACAAACCATCAAAACCACACCATTTCAACCAAAAAATCATCAAAACCAAACCAATTCAACCAAAAATTCATAAAAACGATAAAAAAACATATAAAACATAACACTTCTACGATTGCACACTATATAATACATCACATTTACTACATCAATCCACCACATCTTGTCTACCATCAAAATACATACGAAATGTCAACCAATGTTCAGTCATACACCCCCATATATATATAGCGCATCTCTAGTCATATATGTACATATGTCAAACTAAAAAAACATACCTAACAAGCAACATCACTGGTCGTCCTCCTCTGCAGAGCCAGCTGATGAAGGAAAGCGTCCATACTGCCGCTCGAACTCTGCTATGTGTCGATCCACTATCTGAGTCATCTCAATGGCTTGGCGGCGATTCTGTTCCTCAAGCTGTGCCACCCTATCTCTCAAGTCCTCGATCTCTGCGGCGTCCATAGCTTCTCTAGCATGTCTGGCCCGTGCCTGCTGACTGGTGGACTGTAACAATTATTTAAAATTCTTTTACTCATTTACAATTATTTTAATAATCTGCATGGCGTAAAAATATGTAATTAAAGAGTTCGGAGTAATACATTATAATCTTCGTTGACATAAAAAGGTTATCGACTATATCATTACATTTTATATCCTCTTTTAACTATTATGGTAAATAAGACCATAAATGAACCTATTCCAAGCCAACGCATAACACTAATTATAAAACGTTTTATAAATTACAATAACATAGTTAATGCTTACTTGTTGGTATCAAATGTTAAAGAAAATTGATATGCTTTAAATTATAACAACAATTAATGACAGGTGTGATATCACATGTTAAAGAAATTTGATATGCTTTAAATGGCATAATTTAATACCGTAAACTATGCACTTCATCGAGTTAATTTAGAGCAATAATTATTGATCTCTCAAATGATAACATTGAATGCACGCAACATTGGTATCATGAAAGATATATTTATCACAAAATTAAAGAACTTGAGGCTTAAGCTTTCTAGATAAAAATAAAACGCATAAAAATTAAACTAAACTAAAAATGTTTTACCACTTGATTTCCAAATCCATATCGTCTGTTACGCGTCTGTGGATCCATCACTGACTGGAAGATAATGTCCTCCTCGTCTGTAGTAAGCTGCTCCTTTCCAGTCTCAGCTAGACGCAACTGACGTTTCTCCATGAACTTCTCCTGCAAGCCCAATAGGAATGTATATAAAATTAATATCATGATATCGTATTTTATATTAATTTAACAATTACTACATAAACTTCTACATAAAATGAAATCTTACGTGACTCTTCCTGGATTTCTCGTCATGCCATGAGTATGTGATGTTCCCGTCTGAGTCGACATGCTCTATGGCATGCGTACGTGTGAACACATCCATATAGGAGACTGGACCCTGCCCCTCAGCCTCCTGAATTAGATTATTAAACACAATTATTAAATGTTCAAAACTATATACAGCATAATAAGTCGCATTTTAAAAAAATTACCAACTCCTGCTGATACTGCTGGAATGACTTGGATCCTCCTCTATGCGTGACTGGATTTTTATTCCTATTCGCGCTGTTTCTTTGTGACTCCGCCTTCACATTTAAAATTTTATATTTATCAGTCTAAATATTTTAATATTTCTTAAAAAAAAATTAGTACACTAACCTTCGCTGTATCACTATCCCAATACTTCAGAAACCCACTCCAAACATTATCTCCCATCCACATAGGTTTTTTCCTATTTTTTTCATTGTTGATATGGCATCTTTATAGTTTTTCCTCATCTTTTGCATCCAATACGTCCTAGCCAATGCCAAATCATCGGTCTGTATATCAACCTCAGCCTGTATTTCACGTTAAACAAACATTAGTAGTAAAATATGTACAGTATATCTCAGCGATTAACATAAATTATATTGCAAAAAATATAAAAGAAAATACTTACTAGCACATCCTGCCAAATGACCTCCTGAATGTGAGGTGGTATCAAATCCCACTTAGGCCAACATCCCGACATCCTTGCCTTATATGCTGCTGTCGAAGCGGTCAAAATAGTCTTCGTAGGCTGAAAATCGAAAGTCCTGCATTAAATGTGAAAAACATATAAGTGTGCTGTATAAAATAATAAACATGCTAAATAAAGTTTAATTTTTACCCAGTACTCGTAGGAACTAAGGACACGACTGGACGCACGTGGGGATGCGATCCAGAACCCTCGCCTGACGAATTTCCTCTAGATGACATACCTGTCACATACAAATCATTTCAAAGATCTAAGCTAACTTAAACAAACGATATAAGCTGCTAAATAAGTGACATAAAAGATGCAAAAAATGACATAAAAGAGAAATTGTTTTTACCTGTATTTGATTTGGTCTCATATTCCAAAGATTTACATTTTTACATTATTGCAGATTTAAGACAAATAAATAAGCAAAACTGCATATGACACAAAAGATGTAAAAAACGATCATAAAAGTTAAAAATTTAATAGAGTTACATGAATTGCAAAATAAGCTGGGTTTACTACATAATTACATTACAATAGATAGATAGTACTCGATCATCATCTATATCAATCATCATCTTCTTCAGATTCAAATTCATCCTCAGATTGCATACTATCTTCCTCCGCACTCTCAAACGCATCTACCAAAGCATTTGCCTCATCGATTAGAGGTCCGAAATCTGCATGATCATCTTCAATTATTATTTCATTGTTCTGTTCGAGTTCTGCCTGATAGGCTCCTTCATCTGGAATATTCTTCCCATCAAACATAAATCTGGCCTTTGTTTTAAAAACTGCCGACCAATCTGCTTTATCTCTTTTTAGAGACGGGTAAGGAGCATAATAAACCTGTAATGCTTGTTTGGCTAGTACAAAAGGATCATACTTGTAATAACGCGATGTATGCTTTATTTCAATCAGATTATAATCCTTATGTACATTAATCCCAGAACCCGGAACATTGCTAAACCAATCGCATTTAAATAGAAACACCTCCTCTACGGGTCGTGAGAAATATGTCAATTGCAAAATTTGTGTTAAAACGCCATAAAAATCTTTGATGTGATTCTCAGGATCGTCACTGCCTTTAACGAATACACCAGTATTGTTCGTTGATTTTTCAGCACCGTATTCTTTTGTGTTAAATTTATATCCATTAACAAAATATATTGGATATGTCTTAACCAATCTTTTTGGTCCCATTGCAAGATGTTTCAACCCTTCATCAACAACACAATTTTTGGGTTCATAAACATAATTTGTAAACCAAGCAGAAAATTCTTTACTGATATCTCCATTTGGATGTTCACGTTCATAAACGCTGTAAATAGAAATAGTGTTTTGCATTAGATTATACACACGTAAAGATGTAGAAATAAAAATGCAGTAATTGATATTTCAGATTACCTAACGAATGGTGCAACTTCAGCACAATTTAGAAGAATATAAGTGTGAGCTACATGAACATCTTTATCATTTAGCCAGACGTCAACACATTTTCCAGAAGGTCGACCGTGTTGTCTAAAAATAGACAAAACTGTTTGAGACGATTCTTGTTCGTCTCCTTCGTCGTTTCTTGGAACACTTTCAAATGATATATTCACATGATCACTGAAATAATGAGAGAAAAAGAACGAAGCTTCTTCTTCGATGTAAGATTTACATATCGAACCTTCAACTCGTGCTTTTTGTCTCACTTTTTTCTTCAAATGATTCAGATACCTATGCAATATTAATTTACATTATTAAATAGTTTTAAATTCAATTAAATTAATCGTTAATATGTCTATGTTTACCTCTCGAATGGATACATCCATCCATATTGGACAGGACCTCGATATCGTGCTTCAGTTGGAAGGTGAACAGGTAAATGTTCCATTACATTAAAAAAACCTGGTGGGAATATTTTCTCTAATTTGCAAAGCAATATTGGAATATCTACCTCAAATTTACGTAAACGTTCCATTTTCAAAGTAGTTGAACAAAGTTCTTTGTAAAACAAACTAAGCTCCGTTATTACCTTCCAAACTTTTAACGGCAGTAGTTCTTTGAACATAACTGGGAATAGATGCTCCATCATAATATGACAATCGTGGCTTTTCATTCCGCTCAATTTACCATTTTTGAAGTCAACACACCTACGAAGGTTTGAGGAAATCCCATCAGGAAATCGTAACCCTTCAACCCATAGCGTTTTTCTGAAATTTTGATTTTGTCGTAACTTACAAATTATGAACTAAAATCTCAAATTCTTATATCCGTTAGAAAAATATTTTCAATACGGTCCTAGCGTTTCTTGTTTCGTCCAAATCCGATTTAAAATGAATTTTATATAATTTTTCAAAGTTCAAAATTAAATTTTGAAACTACCGCGCCATTTTAGTCTTCGAATATAAATTATTTTAATTTATAAAATCTAACTTAAATAACAAAAAAACAATCGTTGTTATTTAAAATAAATAATCTTAAATATCCATAACCCAACACAGTTAAATTTGACAGTTTTTTTAATGCAATTCTTTTACATGGTCAGGCATCCTACTTCCCATTATAAACACAGTAAACATTTACAATTGTATATTACTTCGTTTCAAACGATTCAACAAAATTTCGGCAGCATTTCCCTTTTGTTTCCTGCACTGTACACATGTACGCAGGAAACAAAAGGGAAAATGGAACCAAAATTTTGTGAATCTTTTGAAACGAAGTAGTATACAAAATGTAGATGCTTATTGCGTTTATAACTTGTCCAATACAAGGACAAATCCAACAAATATTGTACCAGATGAATATAAACGGTCGTTTTTTAATTTGAAAAAAAACAACTATTTATATAACGATCATGTACAACACTCGTCCGACGGGGCCGAAAACACTCTAGTGGATATTACTCAATTATATGTGCGCATATTAATATAAAGTACGTTTTACTGCAACAAAAAAATATTTTATATTTTATCACATCTGCTAACATTTCAATCAACTTAAAACAATATTATTACCGTCGATTCAATAGGCACACAACTATAATTTAGAATCATGCGTTTTTGTGCATAAATCAAAATTTGCACGATGTACTTTTCATAGTTCATCCATTTAATTATTCGTATGTCAAATAACACGTGCAAGAATGACGAGCGCATAACGGCACACATGTACAAAAATATCCTAAATTATACAACGACATAAACAATCTAAATTGAAACACATACACACACTTAAACCAATTTGTAAATATCTGGGTTTTTAAACAATTTTTTATGACCACTACAAACAACAATATATCCAAAACATGCCTTAATTTTGATGTCAAATACACAAATATGCAAATATTTAACATAACTTTTCCAATTTCAGTGTAGCAAATTAAACACACATATAATATGATGATATAACATACTACAACACCATAGGAACCAATTGCTATCAACAATTAACTCTAATTTTCTAATTTTACCAAATTTAGGTTTAGGTAAAAATTAAAATTTTAAGGTAAAAACGAGATTATACCTCAAATTGATGATGATACAAGGTTGAGAGGAAGTCGGGAGCTATCCGAACGCGAAAAAATTGGTGTTTAGAGGCGGGAAATCGAAAATTGGGGGAGGTAGGGTTTGGAAATCGCGGTTGAATGGGTTTAGGAGGAGATGGAATGAAGCAGAAATTGGCTCGGGTGGAAGAAATCCCGATTATAATCGACGGTTTCCGACGGCCGCCGACGGCCCGTCGAAAGCCGTCGGGAAAAGCCGTCGGAAACCGTCGATATGGGCCGTCGAATTTAAGCCATTTTCTTGTAGTGTAAGCTCTAGCCGCATCTTCTTCAGTGGCGAAGGTGCCGATCCACTTTCTTCCTTTACTTGCCGGATCATATATCTCAGCTATCCACTTACCGGGCTTTCTCTGCCTCACCCCCCTTGAACCTGTTCTCCCCCCTCCCCTGTCTCTTGACCCCATTTCGGGCACTTGATTCCGTGGCAAAGAGATCACAGCCGTTGCAGTTGAAAAGGCAGCACTGAGTGCAGTCCACTGCTGGCAGGACAATGGGACTGGAATTCAATGTTGTTGCACCACCTGCATCGGGCTCAGCGTCGGATAAGACACGGGTTAGTGCTGTCACTATGAGTATGACTCCATTATCATGTTCTGCCGTGATGTTGAGCACAACCCAAGGGTTTTGCATGCTGTGGCTCTGCTTCAGATGCTTGCTAACAAATCAGAAACAAAGCTGCAAGGCAAAAGGGTGGACGTATTAGTGGTATATATAACCGCCCATACTAAGCGACCCCATTTTAATGTCGTGACCGGTGGCCATCCAATTTTGTATGTGGAAGCGTCAGTTCAGATATCGGCTGCTTGGGATATTTTCGCAGTTTTGGTCCATTGAAATTTTGGAAGCATTCCGATACATTTGCCTGTTTCTTGTGCCAAGTAATCTTTTTGCTGTCTTGCATGGGTTTTCACAGGACCTCGGGCTCATGTAACACGTGCGAAAATGATTGATTTTTACCTCAAAATCAAAAGGTAATTTTTATTTAAATCCACGGTTAATTTTAATAAGTTAATCCATCATTTTACTTTAATAAGTTTATCCATAACTATTTTGTAAGTTAATCCACGAGTAGATTAACTTAAAGATTTCACTCTATTACATAACTAACAATCGATTTTGTATTTCTTGTTTCACAATTCTGCGTTATTTCACAATTCTCATATTCTTGCTTCCTGATACTAAGCCTATGTTTTTCAGACTCCATTGTCGATTTGATCGAATAATTACTGGGTGAATAGGAATTTGATTTGATGTGTCTGAGGACAACAGAATTTTTGAGGCTGATTTGACATCTGTTATCATCCATACTAGTAAAGGACCTATTATGATGTTAAAGATCATAAGGAAAATATGATTGATTGTTATCCATGTCCGAAAAGTTTGATGGTGGATTAGGCTCAAGCTCGACCATGTTGTCCATGTTGTAGTTGTTGACTATTGGAGTGTGATTTGGTACTTCCCAACTGTTTTCTAGTTTCTTTAAATAATCACATGTGATAGATAAACATAACAATTCATCTTTTATGTTAACTGTGTGATTTTTTGATGAACAATCAACATAGAAAAGTTATCAAACAAATTTTAGGATTGACGCCAATCGTGTCGGTTAACGGACATACTCTCATATACATATGACAAAGTACTTCAACAAAAGCATGCATACGTATTATTCGTGAGGTATACTGCAATCATAAGCACAGATATGAAAGACAATTGTATATTATACTCACGAGAGAATTTGGCTCCAAAAGAGATATTAAAAAAGTATATACAATTTTGTATATTATACTTAAAAAGAGAATTTGGCTCCATAAGTGATATTAAAAAAATTACAATGTTGTATTTAATTAATCAACTTCTCAAAAAAAAAAAAAAAAAAAAAAAAAAACTTATTGTTATTACATTGAGTTACTCCGCTTAAGCCTGGATTTAGATGCTAGGATTTCAAAAACAAAAGGATGACGGAAAACGCGCAGAGGAAGACTGAGAAGAAGAGAAAATATGTGCGTTTTTTTGTGTGGATATACTGATTAAAATTAAAATTTTAGTAAAAGTCAACGATCCTATAAAATAGGATGGATTAACTTGCTAATATTGTGGATTAGGATAAAAATTACCAAACCAAAATACTTACGAATAAGGATAGATCCATCATGCTCTAAAATCTGATGACACTCAACAAAAAGGTCACGACAATTGAATTCTTATGTTTCTACATGGAAGAAGCACTACGCCATAGATTGCATACTACAACACCGGAGAATTGATGCAGGAAATGCCAAAAAATGTTGCTATAGGCGAAAAATGATCTGTGGCAGCACTTTCTCGAGGTTGTCTTTTGCCGTGTTGGCTTAGAGTCAAAGACAACTTCTTTGCGACTCTATGGTAACATCAGTACAGGTGTTGCTACTAGGGATGGCAATGGGGCGGGGCGGGTGCGGGTAGTACTACCCCATCACCCGCCCCGTTGGGAGATTTTTTGCCCCGTGCCCGCCCCATACCCACACGGGTATCCATTAAACGGGTTTTAAACGGGTTGCGGGTAATGGCGGGTATTTGTGGGTATCCATTATATTTATTCAATTTATTTTTTAGCCATTTATTGAAATTATTAAAAAGTACATTTGGTTAAAAAAACAAATTAGACCAATTCTTAAATGCTAACATCAAAATACCAATACATATATAAACCAGCATCCAAAAAAGAAGAGACAACAACAAAAGTATCCACCAAAATATCGACAGCCAGTTATAAATTGTTGAGTAAAACCATGCACACAAATACCGAACAGCCAAGAACAATATTTTTTGTATTGACTTTTGATAATAAATCACATTCAATACGGACACGGATACCCACGGGCATGGATATCTTACTATCCGTACCCGCCCCATTAATTAACGAATATTAAAAATACCCGTTTATTTTACCCATGGATACCCATTTAACTATCTGTTTCATATCCATGACGGATTTTACCCGCAGATAACCGCGGGTACGGATTTTTTTGCCATCCCTAGTTGCTACAGGTACCACTACAACAAAACATACCCTTTCACAACTGCCAAAAATAGTTTTGATATATCTGGTACAACTGACAATCATAATAAAGTCAACCCTTTTTACAACTGTTTCTAGCAGTTGTTAAAATTTGTTTTACAACTGCTAAAAGTAATTACACCTCAACTGCTATTAATCAAAGATTTCATAATATTATAATGAATATTATTATAACAGATTACTTTATTCAAATAAATATTTTATTTCAACATTTCAAATGGTACCAATTTTTGACTCCACTACTGTACATTCACTCGTATATTACACAAATATTCATATTTACATACATTCCTCATTACATTGTCACTCGAATCACTCATATGCAGACTCACACATACAATCATAAGCAAGAAAAAATACATGAAAATTATTATATAAACTACTACCTTTATTTTTCCCTTCTGATGATTCGCTCGCAATCGCAACTTCTCTAGTTCAATCATGAATGGCCTCTGATACATCGGCATTCCTTCATCATTGCTCACCTTGAATTGATCTGCATCACATACATTTTCACTTCAGGTTATCATTTGCATAGAATAAATAAAGTGAACTGTTAACAAACATCATTGCTCATGAATCATAAAGTCGTTAAAAAGGATCATGTTCCAAGTACAAATGTTAAACAGTATTCATATTATTGTTATTTGACCAAGAAAATAGAATGGTATAGAGATTAATAGTTTGCATTGTTTGTTTACCACCGAAGAAAAGATCTGGCGAACAGGATCAACTTTGAGCTCTCGTTTCATCCGTAATAGACAGAAAATTTTTATGAACTCTATGGGTTTTGCAAAACTTTGTCACATGCTAAAAGATTTCAGTTTCCACTTTACAACAGCCACCGCCATCTTTTTTTTTGATGATGGAAGAATATGTTAAAGAAGCTCCTCAAGTTGCTTCCAACAAATATTTGAAATATGGCCATCATACAAACCAATGAAGAAGAATTGGATTTCCTCGAGCGGAAGTTGATGCAGAAGAGGAAGTAGAAGAAAAGTCAATGCTTCAAGAAACTGAAGAATCACAACCACCTGAAGTTTCTCAAACCCAACCTGAATGTGAATTTGAGGCTGAGGCTAAGCCTGAGTCTGAACCTACAAATACTGGAGATTTACTCGATCTTGAATCAGACGTAGATCCTATGGCTGCCCAAGTTAAGGAAAGCAATGCATTAGCTTTAGCAATCTTGCAACCCGGTTCTTTTCGATGATGGTCTCTGACTAGTTAGTTCAACATTTATTTGCTTTTTAGGAGATGAATCAAAATTTATGCCAAATATTGACTTGCTTCGAAGCAGCTCCTCAGGATGGGAATTAGCAGTTGTTACCGCTACTCCAGGCAACAATAATAGCCAGCAAATTGGCTGGCGGGTTCGATAAACTATTGCTCGACAGTCTTAACGATGATGCAGCTAGAATGCAGAAAACTGCAGTCGTTGGATACTATGGTGGTGCTGGTTCATCGAATCTATTTGATACCAGTGATCCATTTGCAATGCCAAATAGCACATCTCCTCTTACTGATGTTCAAATTGCTCTGATGCAGCAACAATGGCATTACAGTTATCAGCAACAACAATACTATATTTTGCAAAATAACGTGAACATTACAAATGTAAATGTGACTGCTGGTAACCCTTTTGCCAATGACCCCTTCTTTGGATTGACTGGATTTCCTCCTCATAGCAAGTAATACTATAAGTTCTGTATTTAGGGGAAAAAAGTACTTTGGGGTATGAACAAGTAGTATGAACAACCGTCTACAGCTACATAATATAAACAAGTACGTAGTATGAACAAGTAGTTTACATGCATATTCATATACACATAATATGAACAAGTACTATATCATCCTCTACAGCTACATCATATCAACATAGCTATACAATTTTGAACCAGTAATTATGAATAGAATCAAATTTTACGAATCTATTATATTATATGAAAGCACAATCTTTCATCAAAGTCCCTAGGTTCCACTTTTGTCCAAAAATATATGATTGTGCAATCTGTCCCACCATATAATCATTCGGCCTCACTTTCGCAAGGAATAGAATACCATCAGTTCCATCAATTGTTCGTTTCTTCATTTTACGTGTTTTCACTTATCGTATACATCATCCACCACTCCACTTCTCTTCTCATTTTACCATCTTTTTCCCCCAAAAATCACTCGCTCCCTTCCCCTTCTCATTTTACCCATAGATCCATTGATCCCAAAAATCGCTCCCTTCCCCTTCTCATTACCTGCGACGCAGCTGGTGGTCCTCCCCTTTTCCATCTCCAAATCTATTTAATCCGTGGTTTCTCCCATCCTTCCCAGAACTTTCCCTTATAGTCGACAGCGAATAACCTATGCCATTTCTACTGTGTTTTTTGTCCTTCTTTATGCCACTACAACAAAATATGATATTAATAACGCCATTTAATAACACGATATGCTGAAGTGTTATTATTAACATTTAATTATTTTCTTTTCAAGTCATTTTGTTAACACCACTCTAAGTAACGCTCACATTTTCTAACCCCTCCCGGAATTATTTCGTCTCTCTCCAACTTTTCATGAATTCTTTTCCTCCTCCCTCCAAAACAATTTCACCTCCCTCCATCATTTTGCTCCAATCTCTACACCTGATCAAAGCAAACAAACTCTTTCCGTCTCCAATCTCCTTACCCGATCTATCCAAGCCATGACGGTTCATTCCTTCACGTTATGAAACCCTAATCTTGGATTTCGATTCTGGTAAGCGTTCCTGTGCAAATCTATTTTTAGGCAGATGCTTGCAAAAGGAAAAATATGATTTAGGGGGAGAAACTGAGCATAGATTTGCGTTGCCTGCAGAAGATAAAGCTGCTCTTGAACTTGCGGAATTGGGGCCAGAACTTTTAAGAGGTCATCGGTATAATTGCTGAAATATTGTGATTTATTATAATGCATTGAAATCTTCTTTCGTGCTAAATGTCATGGATTTATTTGTAATTTGAGCAATACTCTAATTTTTGCAGAAGTGACAATTATGAATGAAAAATTTAGGAAGAAATAGACTTAGCTTATATAAATATATGCAAATGAGACAAACGGGCACACCTTTTAGGAGGAAGATAGAATATTTATAGAAGGAAAACAACAGAAATAGAGACCAAAAGCAACATGATAAGAAGGTATTGAAAATATTCTTAAAATATATAATTTAACTCATTTACTGCTCGATATTCACCTATACACATGGGTGGGGGGAGGGAGAGTGGAGAGGGGAGTACAAATTTGGATCTAAGGAAGGATATCGAGGGGATGGAAGTGATCAGGCGGTCACTGTAATTTCCACAGCATATTTGTACTTTTTGCACCGGTCGACTTAAAATTATCGTTTGGACAAAAAAACAAATGAGGAAGATGATGATATGTTACTACAAACAGATACTGGAGTTTGACAACTTGATAGCCTCCATTAATGTCTACTGTTGGTTTATGGAATTTCAATGAAAATACCATATAATTACTGAAATCATATACAAATAAAGCATTGTTCCTTAAATGTCATGCTAATCCTTAAATGCTTACCACAAAATACCTTGCTAATAATAATGCACTTATGTTTTCAAATCCAATTTTGTTGTCCCAGTCTAACCTTAATTCTTCCTTATTACCTATGAATCTTAATAAGAAAACACTGCTCATGTTCAATATCAAGCTTGATTTATCAAATGTGCGTGTATAATGATATGCAGATATCAGCTGTTAATTCAGCTTCTAATGGAAAAGCTAGCAATGGAAGATACCTTGGAAAATCTAGTAATGAACATGGGAAGAAAAATGGTACGGGAAGAAACAATTGCATAGGTGCGAGAGTTGATATTTCAGAAGGATTTGCACAAGATAGTTTTGATAGAGTTTTACTTGATGCTCCTTGCTCTGCTCTTGGTTTGCGACCTCGACTATTTGTTGGTGAGGAAACAATCGATTCTCTGCGACAGCATGCAACATATCAAAGAAGGCTGTATGATCAGGCCATTCAACTAGTTCGGCCTGGTGGAGTTATTGTCAGTTCGACGTAAGTTTGTACTTCCCAATCTGTTTTAGCCAATGATATTGATCCAAATGTAAGACATTCACATTTTCATGTTGGTACATCAGTATAGCAAAAATCACACATGGATTAGAAACGAATAAAAATACACTATTGATAATTTATTAGTGTTTAATCATGCTTATTTCAGTAAATTGATAGTAAATAAATACCGTATTATCTATGAGGTGCGACCATAATTTATGTATAAGCTCTGTTCTAGGATACCATATGGTTTACAGATTAGAAAGTAAAATTCATAGACAATATGAGACATAAATGTGACATCATGTTTCAGATTTTATATGCTCTTCTTGTCTCTCTACAAAATTTGCATAGTGCCTCTAAATGTTGTTCATTTCACTTTTATTGTTCACAAATAAAGAAGTACGCGAACCGGACTTTCTTTACTCTAGATTGAATTTATTATAGGTGGAAAATGTACTCTTTTAAATTCCCTTTTTGTTATTATTGATGATTTTTTGTTGGTTTTACGAATGTTTTTTGAAACAAATCTCTCAACAATAATTTAATCTTGAACTGTAACTGAATAACAATTTTCATCTTCATATTATAATATGAAATTGAATATGATCCATCCATTTTCTCTATTTCAGTTTTTTCAGTGTCAAGTCGAAATAAAAAATAAGTTGTTTTATTATCAATCTTCTTATCATTTTACTGTGCTAATATGATTAAATTATTTTCCTTCGTATAACTTGAGTCTACTTTATTGGAATTTCCATATCATGCAATTTTCCCCCAAAGTTTCCACTTTGAATATGTTACAGGGCCCACTGGCATACTGGGAAGACTTCTATTATGTTGCTTAATTTCAGTGTCATGCCTATGTTATATGATCTAGTTACTTGCATCATGCACTAGATGCTGGTCTATATAAATCACAATAGGTGAATAACATGTTTACACATTGCATGCTACCCCGCATGTTCTTTACCACATTTGATTATACGCGCCTCCCTTTACTGCAAATTACCGTGCAACTTTTCTATAACTAAAAACACAGCTTTACATTCCTATAAAATATGGCTTAGTAATTAAATTATCAGTGGTAAGAAGGATAATTCCTGAAGGCTCTTTTCTAGGTATAAGAGATAGTATATGCTGTTGCAGATGGATCTACAAAGTCTGTCCAGAAGATAGATTTTTCATCTTTGCATTCTCAGCTGGTATAAAATTATAATATTATCATGAAGTACAGTTACATCTCGTTTCATACTTTAGATATTTTTATTGATCACACTTTTTTGTTCCTGATTGTGTGTTTGCCTTTTGTTAATGTTCCGATCCTCTAAGATTGTATACTAATATACCATTCCTCCATCTTGTAAAGGCCAGAAGCATGCTATCTGAGATATATCCACGTACTTGTCCAAAGATTGGCTCTACTTATTGGGATCAAATTCGAGAGGTTACAATTATATCTGCATTGAGGCGCATACTTCAACGCGTAAATGATCTTCTAGAACAGGTTAGATCTTTATCCAGTGTAGCATCATATTATCTGGGAGCTGTTGTTCGCTTTTGATGCTAAAAATACTCAAATATAATAGTAGTTGAGCAAATCTTTTTATTTTGACGGATGTTATTCTCTTCTTGCGGACCTTTATGAGGCAACCATAGGTAACATAGGTAACACATGTATTTATAGTTTTGAGTAACTACTATAAATACATTTTGAGTAACTACTCACTTGTTATAGTTTTGGTATAAAGAAAATTGTAAAGTGTTTTACTGCATTTTTATGACTATTGAATTACCTTGTATGTACGTCGTGAAATACGTTGAATATACGTGTACTTGACAGCCTTAGAAAACAAATAGGCAATTCTGGATATACGTATATACCATATGTTATTCTTTGAGCTTAATTGTTCACCAGCCAACATATTCTAATAAAGTTGTATAATGATAAAGCCTTTAACGAAACAAGAATGAAAAATTTATATCACATAAAGAGGGTAGAAGAAAATTTAGAAAGCATATTTTGATATGTTGATTTATATTGATTTAGGAATTCACTGAATGATATATACAAGAACAAAGGTTGCTGCTCAAATTCTCTAGCCAGTCCAGCATTTCAGAAATCAGGTGATCATCACTACACAATTGTTTGATTCAATTCATTTATCAACGTGTAAACTTCATTTTAACAATTTTTTAAAGTGGTACAATAGTTTTAGTACATTATAAAAAAAAGCCATGCACTGTTCAAATGAACAATTGTTGCTATAGTTTCGAGTTGTGGGTGTTGAATTAATAGAAATTTTAGCTATAATTGATTAAGTCCATCAACCACAACGTGAACACAATACATTTATTTTACCTTTCATTTTTTAACTTCAGTAATTTCAGTTTATAACTCAGCAATAATTTGACATTTCAAAGGTAGAAATACTAATATTTTTTCATTTTTCTAAAGTTACTTCCCCGTTTTCAGCTAACCGTACACTTTAGTCAATCATTTCATTTAAAAGAATTGAATGATATGTGGTTTGAGGTGCACTGTTTAGATGAGCAATTGTTGCTATAAGCTCAAATTGTTGATTTTTGATTAGTAGAAATTTTAGCATAACATTATGATTGATTAAATCATTCAAGCACCATGTTAACACAAATCATTTATTTTAAATTTGATATTTTACAATCCAAGAATAATTTAAATAATTCAAAGATAGAAATATTAAGATTTATCATTTTATTGATTTGCGGTCCCCATATTCAGCTAACCCACGATTTTAGTCTGTCATTTCATTTTTACTAACATATAAAAATAGTGAACAATTCGTGGTTTCAAGTTTATTTCATTTGTGATCTTTGATCTTTAAACATTTCACAGCTTCTTATTAAGCTGTCACACTTACGTAAATCATTAAGTAGATGTATGTAGTTTATGTTGTGATCGGTGTAGATTATAATTTAAAGATTAAAAATGTGAATTAAGAACATGTTTCTACAGTAAAGGCTTACTAAGGAGATAGCATGAAATTCTAGATCTTACTGTTTTATTTTCCAATTTATTGTTATGCTAATGCTACTTTTCCCCTTGCATGTTATGTTGCCAAAAGTATCTTGTTGGCCCATCCCTAAATGAAAGAGGAAACAAATATTACTATGTACTGTGGTTTATGATATAGTATGGAGTAATGAGCTGTCTCAGTCATAATGGATATGCTCTTCCTCTTACAATTATCTTATATTTATATCAGCAAACAACAACTATGTCTTTATTTCCAATATATTGGCAAATAAAAATATTAAAATACGTATCCATAATTCATGTTAACAAAAAAATAAAACCAATGCAACAAAATAACAAAAGGTTGCAGTCATTTGCAAATTTTAGCTAATTTATCACATGTGGTTGCTGCCAGATGAGCAACACGTTTTGAGTTTGTTTGCTAAACGCCCTTCAAAAATATGGTTGCTATCAAATAAACAATATGTTTGTTAGACGGACTTAGACGCACTTCAAAAATTCTGAAATTGGTCAGAAAAGAAAACCTCATTAACAAACGCAACCAAGGTGCAATCCTCAAATTATTTTTATTTTTTTTCCAACTAAAATCTGCCCTTAGTTGCTAGATATTTGCGTAAAAAATTACAACTATTTACACAGTATTCTTTACAAACAACTGCAGATTTTGGCTGAAATATTCACGGGAGAAATGTATATTGTTGTGGAAAGTTTTTTTTTTTTCAGTTCTTGATCTGATTAACTGCAATTTAGTGCAGATTCGTATTGTGAGGGAAAAAAAATGAAAAAGATAGATATAAAATATAATTTTAAAGTTGTTTCGTGGTATTTGAAAACAATCAGTAAGTCCATTAAGTTTGTAAACAATGATGTGTTGCTAATTGCCATAAAAAATTGAAGTAGCTAAACTTTGCCAGAGAGGTGCCCGTTGAGTTGCGAGGTGAAGAAAAGGATAAGGCCACTTGAATAAGTATGGGTCTAATAATTTCATGTATGATCTGGAAAAAAAAAGAATAAATACATGCAATAAAATATGTGAATTTTACCATTTATAACCATCCACATGCAAGATCCACTGGAACGTTACATGTAAGATTTGAAGAAATAAAGATATATAAGAAACTAAGATATTTGAATTGATTGTAAACATCATGGAAAGTTACCAGTATGTTTAGTGAAGTATCAAATAGAAGAAAAATCCAGTTGAGACCATGCAAGCATGCCCAGAACTGACAGTGAGAGATAAAATGAGACCAACTGACGATTGTCTACGAATCATAGTAACATATTAGACAGGGAAGACAAATACAGCACGGTTAACTAAAAGATGAATAAAACTTATTAGTCACTCTCTCATGCATTACATTGTTAGCATACTTAATCGTTTGTGTGTGGATGTAAATGAAATATTGATTTTGTAGTATATATGGGCACCAAAAATACCTCCTTGCCAAATACCCAGTTATCCTTATTGGCTATTTATCACTGTATGTATGGAAGTGAAAGAAGGTAGATTAACAATGCTAGAAAACTGTGTAGTAGTGAACGATGATTGTAAAACAGAGACACGAGGCTGTTTTAGATTGAATGAGAAAAATAGAAGGTGGTGGTAAGTGGCGTAATAAATTTAATTCCTATTAAAAATTTAATGGCAGTCAGACTCTCTCTTCTTTCATGTTTCAGTAGCCACACACCAATTACTAGAACATCCTACTCAAGTTTGACTTGTATGAGTATAACTGTGGTTTACTATTGGTGCAAGTTTGACTTATGCGAGTATACAACTTTGGTCTACTATTGGTGTAAACTTAAATTTGAATGTGGAATAGGTACCTTATGTACTTTACATCCATTGTGAACTTAAGCTAAAATTGGTTTTGTCAAGTATATGAGATTTGCAATTCATGTGTATGGCAACACATATATATTATATTTGTATAGGAGGGTTTAGTGGCAGAGCTAGCAAGTATTGACGGTGTAGGCACCACACACATATGTTGCACCCTTGCAATTTTTTGGTATTTTTTTGAGGCTATTCAATAAATATCACATATACAAATATTCGTCTGATCACTGTGATTTGATATATTAAATAGTAAATAGATTCATAAATTTTAGCAATCACAATTTATTTTTTCTACTGCACTAGCATAACATGCAATGGGAAAAGTAGAACTAAGGTCAAGTTGATTTTGCCAATACTATAACAGATATTCGTGAGCAGTCAATGCGATTCTTTTTGCACCCAAGCGTATGGGGTTTTCTATAAAAGTGGTCACTGTGAGTTTATGAAATGTATTTGCTGTAAATTTGAATAGAAGTATAATCCAGCAAGGTCTTTTAAGAGCCGATGCTAAAACACTTGAATAACGAGGAAAGTTATGTTGTCTTGTATTTATTCCAAGTTATGGTTATCTTGTATTTGAAGATAATTGCCTTCTATATTTGTGGAGTCAGATGAGATGTTTGTGCTGTGTAAATACTTTAAAGTAAAAGATTCCCTTTAATTCATTATCTATTTTGAAATGTTGACTTCCAGGAACTCCTTGCATTTTTTATTGGACTACATGAAGATTTAAATCGGGTGAGAAAGAAGCTATATATTGAAGCAAAAGATCCTAATGGGCTTCCGAATGAAGAATATGCCGATGAGTGCTGGGAAATCCACAAGGCTAGAAATGATTCGATAATTGTAGACATCTGCCAAGTAAGTTTGTCCTATGTTTTCACCTTATTTCTATTTTTCACATGCTCGTAATTTAAAAATGCTTACAACTGAGTTGAGGTATCTTTATGGGTATTGTTAAAAGGAGAAATGAATTAGATAAGGGACATGATTGGTTAGGGGGTGAATCAGAATGATTGATTTTCTGATAAAAAAAGTTAATTCTATCACGTTGTAATAATAACATTTGTTGATTAGAAGCCCCATTAGCGTTCTCTTCTATGTGTAAACAAATAAAAAAAATTAAAAATCTATATTTTAGGAAAGTATAAAATTACAAAAGTAAAGTTTAAGTTAAATAAAATAAAATGGAATTTTAAAGTAAAAAAATGAGTTTATCGGAAAGGAACATTTATCCAATTTGTCAAATTTGGTTTACTTGTTAAGACATGGTCAATTTTGTAGCTTATGTGATAATTCTAGAAGAAGAAAAGCAGAATTGCTTCATTATTGGCATTCTATGTTTGTTTGCGATAAAAAGTCAATATGGTTTGTTCTTTTATAAAATTAGTGAGTGTTAGGAACCTTTATTATATTGAATTTTAAGCACATTTTAATGAGCTAGATGAACACAAACTTGGGGTATACAGTACAAATCAAGATTCCAAATTTTGGTTGCAAGTTCCTGTTTGTCAATTTCAAGATTTTTGGAATGTAGACTGGAACAGGAACTCACAGCGTATCCCGACCCGTTTATTGCTAGAACTGAATTACTGAAACTTTAAACTATGGTACAAATTACTATTCAAGATATTGTAGGCTGTAGGTATTAGTTAGGACAGTGAGTATACCTTGAAATTTCAAGTATTTTCTTTTCTGCACATGGAGAAAACTAATACACAATTCAGATATAAAAGTTAAGACATGCTTAATATGTGGCTGAACCACATTGTTTCAGCATGAAAATGTTCATTTTATGAGAATTATGCATAGCTTGTAGCCTTTGTATTCTTATTTTTTTTCAAAAACAGAAAGATGATTCACAGACTTGTTCACAAAGTCGTGGAGTGAAATCACGCCTGCAGTCTTCATATTCTCTGGTTGGGTCTATGAGAATGTTGTGAGGAGGATGAGGAAGGCATTGTCAATTTGTTGATGTTTGAAGTTCATTGTTGTACCATATCTTGGAAATGTTATCTGAGTATGTATCTATGTATTGTACATTGTACTATGTTGAATGTAACATTCTTTAGCCTCTTGGAATGTATATTAGAAAATTTTTATTTAGCCTTTTCAATTGTGTGTTTTTTATTATTTTATGATAATATTTATTTTGATCAGTATGTTTATAGGAATTGCAGCTATATATTTTATAGGTGTCACATCTATATATTTTATAGCGGCATATACAAGCTATTGAATTAATATTTTATAGCAGCTATACAGTGTTATAGAAATTCATTATTTCATGAAGAATGACATGTTTTATAGCGGCAATAACGAGCTATTATCCTTACGTATCATAGCGGTGTATAGCCGTTATAAAATCAGACTTTTTTATAGCGGCAGTTTCTGTGTTATAATTATTCATCTATTTTTTATAATATGTCGATATATAGCAGTTATCGAACCGCTATAATTGTTATTCATAGCGACTATAGGCCGCTATAAAATGCCAGTTTTGTTGTAGTGTGCCTTTTACCATGTTATTCCTATTTATTCGACCTGAAATGGAAGGACTCATCCGACCATCATAATCACCATCTGCTGCTACGAGCCTTTTGACGGATGCAACTTTATCGCAACCTAAATTCTTTCTGCAGTAAATATCAGGTAGAATTTCTTGTCATAAATTCATATTCCATTTGTCTTTTGTGGTTATTTTCTGTTACCCCCTTATTAAGTGCATCCTCGATCTTCTTTGGCATTAGTTGTAAGAAATTTGTGATGTACTTATTGACTTAATCATCGCTGGCTTTAAGCTCTCGCAGGCACTGTCCCAGTACAACTTATCATTAATGGGTTTGTAACATTTCCGCAATCGACATAAAGCTCAAGTCATTAATGGTGATTGGTGTAAAATTATAATTTACAAATTAAGATCTCTGGCCTTGGCATGGTTATGCTTATTTATACATTTTTATTGTGATTTTTTTCTTTTATATTCTTCTATTTGAAAATAATTGATGAGTTTGGTTTTTTTTATTCAAGCTTCAAGTTATGTTAGTAATGCTATATTACAAAGCATGATTGACATATAAATTGAATGTCGATCAGTCTTCGTTCAATTTTCCTTTATTTACCGAGCTTTAAACTTCATTTTGCATATACCTATTTTTTTTGGTTAAAAATGCAGTCTTCAATATTTGTTTATAAATATTAACTTTGATTTACTCAAATTAGTTTGAAATATTATAAAAGCTTTAGTATTAGGAAAAAGAAAGTCAGTATTTCAAGATTAACTTCAATCTTGATTTTTTTTTTTTTTTTTTGCATGAGGTTAACACTGGACAAATAAGTCCAACATATCAAAATCATGATTGAGGAAAATTTATGCAATATTTGTGTTAATTTTGCATGCTTTACTTTCATCTATTATTATATTAAATATAAATGGAGTAATAGTATTTTGCTGTTTGACAATCCTATTGTAATTTTCTTAATAATTTCTTTCATATTGAATTAATATTTTATTGGTTTCCTAATTATTATCAATTTTTGATATAACTTGTAGTATTTGGTAAGTCTTACTTGTGACTGTTTTTAATGTTATTCAGGTGATTTGGTATTCATAGTTGGGAGACCTCGGGCCCTCAGTCTAAAATTCATCAAAGCCTCAAAATTATGTTCAGGTGCCTAATGATCTTAAATGTTAGTTTGGAAATTATGTGAAATTTCATGTTAATATTTTTTATAAGTATTTACATTAGAATTTTTATATCGAAATGTTATTCTTAACTTCAAAACACCACAGGTACGATCTTAACGTTGAAAAACAACCTCGATTTAATTGATTATACTTGAAGTATGCCACATTCGAATTGTAATATAGAATGCAATTTTATTAATGTTATATGACATATAATTGGATTATCTAACATAAACAAGTGAGATGTTTATATCTTAATGTCAAATCCATGCGAATAATCTCACTTTTGTCAACAAATGTGATCGTTGCTGAATAATATTTTTTTATAACATGCCTCAAATTACATCACCAGCAACATGTTATTCTAAAACTGTGATATTAACAGTTCAATTGTTAATTTTCTAATACATGTTATCATAAACTAGCTAGTAATTTTTGCCCGCTTTGCTGGGCATTAAATTTTATTTTATTAATTTAATGATTAAATATCAAAAATAAAAGAAAACTAAAGTAACGTAATTAATATTAAATAGTTACATATATTTTTTTTTTTAATATTATAATTTAGGGTGGATTAACTAACAAATTTTGGGGATGTAAGTAAAATTTCCCTTATGATTATTATTTGAAATAAATAAAAGTTGATAACGCCTTGTATCTAAAGTGTTCATAGCTGTGAGGTTGTGTGCTTGATTGCCTTGTGATTACAGGGTTAGTAGTTCGATTCTCCTTGATTATTCTTTTAGCAGTTTTACACTCACATATCCCCCCTCCCTTCCAATGTCTCATCCAAAGTCTGTGATAAATGCTATAAAATGGTATACAAGTTGGTTTTATAATCCTGTAATTGTATATATGCTAATGAACTTCTAATTCTGCACCTTTTATGGTAAACGTCTTTCTCAAGAACCATTACGTGATGATATCATAACATGAAAGGACCAAATCAAACTATCAATACTACAGTCAGAAATACCCTCACATATCCCCAGGGGCGGATATACATATGGCCGAGATAGGACCGCCGCCCCATTTGGAAATGTGAAAACCTGGAAAGAAAAATTGTATTTTAGCACTTTGCCCTAGCTGGATTCTCCTAGTTCGCCCTACCTGATGGCTTCACAGGCGCATACAGGTCCAAACTTTGCCATGTTTCAGTCCCAGCACCCTTGCTTATAGCCATTTCAACCTGATTTTGCACTTGAATATATATATATATATATATATATATATATATATACATACACATATACGCCTTCACATATCTCCATGGGCGGATGTACATATGGCCGAGAAAGGGCCGCCGCCCCATCTGGAAATGTGAAAACCTGGAAATAAAAATTGTATTTTAGCACTTCGCCCTATCTGGATTCTCCTAGTTCGCCTAACCTGATGGCTTCACAGGCACATACAGGTCCAAACTTTGCCATGTTTCAGTCCCAGCACCCTTGCTTACGGCCATTTCAACATTATACATACATATACATATACATATACATACATATACATATATATATATATATATATGATAACTTATTCTATTTTTGTGATGCGGGACAAAAAAATATTTTTGGTCCTAGCTGGGTTACAATGCTGGCTCCACCACTGCATATCCCCGTCCACACTACCGACAATATGCGGACATTTTTTTCCTCACATATCTCCCCCTCCCCCCTTCCTCGCTTTTTCTCCATCCATGTCTGGTACTGTGGCAACCCGATGTCTGGAGCCGGCACTGGATTCAATCAGTCCACTTTCCGATACGATAGAAGATCATCACACTCTATATCCCACCGATCGAGTTCCTACACACGTAAAACGTTTCCAAACTGATCCGAACCATGATTTGCAGTTGAAGGTTGGTTCTCCAATAATGCTCCACAGAAATCCTAATTGAAGTCTGGAATCATGTAATGGTACTCAATTAATTGTCATCCAACTATCATCTAGAATTGTTGAAGCGGAAATCGTAACAGGAAATAATGTCGGTCGTAAGGTCTTTACTTCAAAGAACACATGGCCGTTCATTCTATGTCAAAGACTACTCCCTGTCAAGGTGTGCTTTACACACAGAACATTGTTTATAAGGAAGTTATTAAAAACTTAACAGGTATAACAACTTAACGGTCATCAATTTGACATGCAACACTGATGCTTGAATAACAAAGGACAGTGAGTAACTGCTAAGGTTTCATAATCTGCTCAAACAGCAAAGCATGTATTTTCATGTAACGAGGGTAGTAGGACTGTGTCAACATGTGTGCTTGTAATTGTATGTTCAACTACATTTGCTACACTGAGTACTTGTAATATATAACACATTGATACCTGCTGATTATTGAAATTTAAAATATGATCTCCTTTCTCATCTGTTAAACCTACATTTGCTGCACTGAGTACGTGTAATATACAACTAGAAATTCAAACCCTGAATGTTCTCTGTTCTCTTTCGAACTGATAAGTTATTTTGATTGCGTATGTTGTAAATAAATAAAATATAAATTTGAATACAGAGGAAACAGTGTGCATATATATAGAGTATTATTAACCATCTGCACCATCGGAAGACTGATTGTGCTGCTGCAGAGGAAGTTGGGGAGCAGAAGTAACTGATCATGGTTGGAGATTGGAAAAATGAGCATGGCAGCAGCCAGCAGCACCTTTTAATTGGATTGCAGCTTGATCATAAGCTCTTAGCCGCATCCTCTTCCGTGGAGAAGGTGCCAATCCACTCTCTTCTTTTTCTCGCCGGGTCGTATATCTCAGCTACCCACTTACCCGACTTTCTCTGTCTCACCCCCTTGAACCTGTTCTTCCCCTTCCTCTGTCTCTCGATCCAACTTCCGGCACTTGATTCCGTGGCGAAGAGATCACAGCCATTGCAGTTGGAAAGGCCGCACTGAGCACAGTCCGCTGCAGGAAGGACGATGGGACCGCAATTTGATGCTGATGCACTGGCTGCGTCCGACACATCGCTGGACAAGACGCGGGTCAGTGCTGTCACCATGGCTCTGTTATCTCGTTCTGCCATGGCGTTGAGCGCAACCCATGGGTTTTGCATGCTGTGACTCTTGCTTCAGATGTTTGCTAACAAGTCAGATCAAGCAAAGGTGTAGGGAAAAAGGGTGGACGTAGGTGTGTGTATATATGTAAGTATGTAACCACACATTTTAAGAGTCCGTACGATGCTGACATTTTGGAAACGAGGCTATTTTGGGGATGTTTGAACGCACAAAATGGAGGAGCTACGCGGAGTAAGAGACCAGATTGTGCACTTACTTTTCCACCTCATCCAGTTGGCAGTTATTGTCAGTTTTGTATGTGCAAAGCTAAGAGTGCGTTCGCAGCAAATAAATGGCACGCTGAGGTTTTTGTTCGCGTCCGACGCGTCGGACGCGAATACCATTTTTCACGTTTAAATGAAACGATTGCTGAACGTTGAAAATCAAGCCGTTGGCGTCCGACGCGTCGGACGCCAACGGCTTGATTTTCAACGTTCCTCCCACACACCTATAAAACCCTCTCACCTACACCTTTCTCTTCATCCACACTACACTCCTCCATTCCTCTTCTAAAATTTTCTTCCACATTATTAAATTTTCCATTTTATAGTATGACCAATCGAAAGGTTGCACATCACTGGTCGTTTACTGCAACTCAGATTATGCTGCAATGTTCGGTTGATGCATATGGTGTTTGTGGCATCAACAAAAAAGATGTACATAAAGCAATTGCAGAAAAGTTCAACGATGCAATAGAAACCATTCCAGACATCGTACCGATTGACGAAACCAAGATCCGAAATAAATATGACAGTCTTCGACGGGATTGGATGAAATGGGATGCACTGATGAACAAGACTGGCGCGGGTTGGGATGCATACAAAGGAACGGTCTCTAGAAGCGATGAATGGTGGGAAGATCGTGTTAAGGTCTGTAAATTTATTTTGTTACCATTCCTTTGTAGACAGTTTCTTACAATTTATTTCTTACATTTAGGAATTTGGAACGAGTGTCTTGAAATATAAGAAACGACCAATAGAAAACTTAGAGCTGATGCAACAATTATTTCGTGGGACGAATGCAACTGGTCAATCGTCGTACACTCCTGCTACTAGTGTACAACCGTCGCAGACTGGCACGCCGTCATCAACACAAAGCACGTTTGACAGGACATGGAATTTCGACGGGTTTTTGGAACCATTGGAAGATACGCAAAATAATCATATTCCAAACTTGAATTCACCATCAAATCCTCCACTGCAACAAACTTCAATGAATACACCAAATTGTGAAGCTCCAAGAATCCCTCCGTCAACCCAAATTCCAATGAATCCGCCCATTCAACCAACTGCACGTCAAAATTCAAGAAGAAAACGTGGTGAAAGTGACGATAAGATGGTCATGCTCATTGACCTAATGCACGAGAGACAGATGAAAAAATCTCGGACGCACTCTGATAGTCCTAATACGGGTACTAGCGTGGAA
Source organism: Allium sativum (assembly GCA_030737875.1). Classification (NCBI taxonomy): domain Eukaryota; kingdom Viridiplantae; phylum Streptophyta; class Magnoliopsida; order Asparagales; family Amaryllidaceae; genus Allium; species Allium sativum. The sequence continues at coordinate 736,828,533 of CM060919.1, read as the reverse complement.
TCAACGGGAAGTTCTACAACTTATGCAAATACGGTAGCTCGTATGCAACGTCTTGGAGCAACGGGTGAGTTTGATGTTGCAGACGCACTATTATTTGTGTTGGACCCCAAAATAAACAATATGTTCACTGCTCTTCCGGATGAGATAGCGAAAAGCTGTTTGATTAGAGGGCTTGCAGACAAACGCCACGACCAAGAATACCAAACTTATCTGATAAATAGCAACAAGTAGGAAGTTCATGTCATCGTGTTATTGTATTTCTGTCGTATTTATGTTTGTATTTTCTTTTGTGCAATGAAATGTAGTCATTTTGTTCAACCGAAATTAGTATTTAATTAACTCAAAACAAACAAATTAACAATTAAAATACCACGCTCAAATACCCCGTTCGTAGCTAAAAACACATTTCCCCTTCGCTACAGTACCACGCTCAAATGGCACGCTCAAATGACATGCTCACGTTCGTTAAGAACGCACCCTAATCACTTACGAATGACGGGGTCTCTTCGAATAACTGCTGATGCATTTGTCTGTTTCATTGTCTTGCTTGGCTTTCCACGTAACCTCTACCTTGGTCCTTTACTGTTTTAAGAGTAGTGTGTGGACACATGTAAGACGTGCGAACAATATTATGTTGGAAATCATCGATATTACGACCAACTAACTCAAGTTCAATACGATCAACTCAACTGTAACGGCCCAATACACAATACTGCATATTCAACTTAAATTGGAAATCATCTTTCATCTGCCGATTTCAGCGATATGACTTATATAAATGAAGTTAAACAAGCATCACAAACATATAGGTAAACAATAAAGTGGTTAATGATAATCATCAAAATAGTGTGATAGGAAGTTGAGGCTTGGAGGTAGAATTGGAAAAGAGAAGAAGACAGTCTACAGGAGAAAAGAGGAGAAGGAAGTCACACAGAGAAGGATTTAGCAAAGAAAAGAAAACATTTCATTCATTTCCTACCCGTTCATTACAATAGCATGTATATATAGATGCTAAATTATAACAACTAGTGTCAGCTGGCTATTGGAATCCTAGGCAGTTGTAATCTCCGCCATACATTTGTAAAGACTAATGGAAATAAAGCAGGTTTGTTATACCTAATCCAATCCAATGCAGCCTTATTACAGTAGCATGGTAGGTACACAAAGCGGGTCGGGTCACTAGTGAACATAACCGTATCATTACTGACCCCTCGAAAACGACCTTGTCCTCAAGGTCGAAGATGCAATCTATGTTGAATGTACCGCCGGGAACGAAGATGTAGATTTTGCTTTCATTTTTCAGTTTGTTCACGTCAGCAAACGCACTGGCAGCAATCAATTTCCACTCTAGTTCGTTCATTTCAACAAACATGTTGTGTGCATCGATCCATTTCTGCTTAATACGCCATGTAGAATTCTACGTGGCACACAATGCTTTAAAAACTGCAGCTCTTGAGTAGTACACATCTGACTGATAATGAACGTTATTTTTTAAAGCCGCAAAAGTAGGATAAAGTGGTGGTGGAGGAGAAATCATTGGCGGTGGCCGAGTTATAGATCTAGCAGCGATAGCAAGGGAAGGTGAAGATGTAGGGGACTTAGGCAAGGGAGGAGTAGCAAGTGAAATTGCTGGTGTGGCAGCGTCTGTTCCTGTGCGAATTGAAGGGGAGGAAAACATTGTAGATCCAGCAGTGGTTACATGAGACAGGGCATAAACTAGACAGGGTGAAGAAGTCAATAGAGAAGCAGGTTTTGGACTGGTGATGGATGGATTTGCTGTAGCCATAGTAGTAGTTGTCGAAGCAATTTCAGGAGGTGATCCAGCTGGTATCGCAGCTGGTGGAGCAGATCTGAGCGGAGGTAATGGTGGTTTGTAGGACGAGATTTTGGAGAAATATTCGACGACGGTTTTTGTGAGACGTTGTAGTGTTGTATTTTGAGAGGTGATGGCAGATTTCATGTCGACAAAGGTGGAATGGTCGGATCGGAGCATGCTTTCTTGCAAAGAAAGAGTGCTTTGAATGGCTAATAGGGAGCTACGGATGGCGAGGTGATAGGAGTTGTTGAGAAGTTGTTGAGAGGTAAGTGCTTCATCCATGGCGAGAGGGGAGAACGAAAGTGAAAGCACCAATTGATAGGAAGTTGAGGCTTGGAGGTAGAATTGGAAAAGAGAAGAAGACAGCCTACAGGAGAAAAGAGGAGAAGGAAGTCACACAGAGAAGGATTTAGCAAAGAAAAGAAAACATTTCATTCATTTCCTACCCGTTCTTTACAATAGCATGTATATATAGATGCTAAATTATAACAACTAGTGCCAGCTGGCTATTGGAATCCTAGGCAGTTGTAATCTCCGCCATACATTTGTAAAGACAAATGGAAATAAAGCAGGTTTGTTATACCTAATCCAATCCAATGCAGCCTTATTACAGTAGCATGGTAGATACACAAAGCGGTTCGGGTCACTAGTGAACATAACCGTATCATTGTGCAGCCAAGGATTTCCTATTGGTTACATGGATTTAGAAGTTGCTGAAACGGCTATGAAAACAAATCATGATAACAAAAACATAAAATAAACTAGAAAATATGGTATACCGTGAAAATCTAAGAAGAAAGAAAGCAAAAGATTTGTAGTTTTTCCCACTGTTGGAAATGCTCTAATAGTGGTGTTAAATATATAATTAAGACAAGGAAGCAATTTTAAGTCCTTATCACATGGTTGAAGTATTAATGTTTTTACTTAATACCTGCACAGTGCACGCAAGTCTATAATATTGCGACTTCCAGTGTGTTAGATGTGATTTATTCATCCAAATGGCAGAAAGGGTTACATACGCACATTTCATTTTGTATTTTGTAAGCGCTTGGAAGCAAATCAATGAAGAATGATTGTTACGGCATTCGGATAAATAAAATTATGACAGCCTTTCTAAGTAGTTACATGGTTTTAATTTTTATTGTAAAAAAATAAATTTCGAAAGACTATTTTAGTGGGAAAAAAGTAAAATTTTAAGTTTTAGTCAGTAAAAATTTTCAAAACATGACGCTTACAAATAGCCAAATTTCGTAATTCGTTAAATAAACAGTATAAATATAAATTTGAGCACAGAGGAATACATTTGCAGATAAAATGTATTAACCCATGAGTTTTGCATGCTGGTTTTAAACAAGTCAAAATCCAAAATTAGAAGTAAGAGACTGGGCGTATGTATATATTATTATATACGGAGGTGTGCAAGCTGGAGTTTTCGCCGGAACAGCCAGTTTTATGCGACCGTACGACGCTGACATTAGAAATTGAGCATATGTTTGGGATAATATGGACAAGCGTCAATAATTTGCAGAGCTGACGCGTAGTATTATACAAGGTCGAATTCTTGTGGAGCTCACTCCACTCACTGGTTGCTTTGCATCCACAAGCAGATTCTTAAGCTTTGCTGTGGGGCCCCTACAGATGACTGCCCCTTCTTAAATTTTGATCCAGGCTGCGTTTTTATGAACACGGTAACGAAGTATTTTGAGCGTGTCATTTGAACAGCGTATTTGAACGTGACGCTTTATTGAACGAGGTACACGTTTCTTGATGCAAACAGGGTATTTGAACCGGTATTTATATATAATATGTGTATGTGAGTGTGTGTCTATATATGTATATATACATATGTATATATATATATATATATATATATATATATATACATATATATATATATACATACACACATACATATGAGAAACTCTATTTAGACACAAAAATGCACACAATAAATCTCAACCATTGGATACTCACATGAATTACACTCTCCACATAAAGACAAGCAATTCCAATGGCGGAGGCTTTGTGTTTCTCTCTTTGTGTTCAAATAGCCGACCCCTATATATATATATACATACATATACATATACATATATATATATACATACACACACATACATACATATATGTATATGTGTGTGTATATATATATATATATATATATATATATATATATATATATGTTAGCCTACTTTATGAACTAGGCTATACAAAGTTAAAAAATCAAATAATGACAGCAATCACTCAAACGATCGGATCGGATCGGAGCTCGTTTGGTCAGGACAGAACGGCTCCAAGCAGTGAAAGAAGGGATATAAATCAAACCGGATCGGAAGGAACATACCCGAACCGATCCCCTAATTGCTGGTATTTCCGATCTGAGGCCAGACGATTGGAGTGGTAGCGGTTACAGCCCACGATCACTAGAGACTCGGAAACGGTTAGAAGGCCATTACCCTACGTTCACCCACTAACTCATTGTGCTGGCACCATCTTATGAGATCCGAACCCGAGAGTAGTGGGATGGACGCCACGTGAATCCGAACCGAAGCCGTTTTAGGAGCACTTTCCACCTATAAATACACCATGAAGGCACATTTGAAAGAATCTTTTGGCATTTTCAGAGTTGAAACCCCTTTGAGAACCGAATTCCATCACCATTTTCATATTACAATCATCGTATAAAGTACATTTCAGAAAAGATTGAGTGAATCTATGTATGGTATGAGTGAAAGTGAGTGAGAATCATTGTTGTATCTACATTCAATTCATCAATTCAAAGAGTAGAAAGTGGACGTAGGCTATTTAACGTCGAACCTCTATAAATTGTGTGTTTTCTTCATTTTTAGTTTCATTTCATTAGAAATTGTTCCTATTTTGGGTGTTATAGCCATTTTTGGATCTAACATTTTGGTGATTTCACCGAGAAATCTTTGAATTCTTCGCTTTTTGGGATTATCGTTCTACTATTTGGACCTTCAAGTTCAAAGAAGTTAATCCTCTATTTCCGTCACTTTCAACCATTTGCTAATCAAATACTGAAGGATTGGACATTATGGCTAAAGGAAAAGGAAAAGAAGTGCAAAGCGCTAGGGAGAACGATGTTAGAGAAGATCAACAAGTCATCGTATTGACGAGGTCGCGGGGACAAAGCTCAGGACAACCTCAATCTGAATCGGATGTTCCAAACCGAGCTGACTAGAAGAATCTGATCCGGCCAGGGATCATTGGAACTGCTCAAATCCCCCTCTGAACCGATCCAACTCCGGCACCCTACTCCGAACCGAATGAGACTAAAGCTGGTACATCTACTCAAGCACCTACCAATGCTCTGATGCCGGCTGCGACGACTGGTGATCAACCTGCTCCATCTGCACCCATCGCGCACCGGGATTTTTCGCGTTTTCTTGACATGCTTGAGAGTACTAGAAATGCGTTGGAATCCCATAAACGTGACAGTCTCCGCATGCAAGAGAACATGATCACCATGAGTAGGGAACTCAATGAGCTTCGAAGGCAAAAGACACCTTCCCCAACACGCCGCCTTGCTGCAGACTATTCATCTTCTTCGGATGAAGGACGTCCACGTGAAAGAAGGCCGCTTGAGCGACCTCAAAATCTTGATCAGTTGACTTTTGGATCTTTAGGATCCCGTGAAGATGTTGCTCGTGCGTTCGAACCTGATGACCCGAGCATGAAAGAACCTATGTTGCTGCCCATGCGTAGATCCCACGTTCTACCCAGGGATCCTAATATTACTAATCCTACGCAACAACAACTTCTCCAACCCCTTCTTCCTGAGATCGACCGGGAGCATAGGGAACAGTGTAGAGCAGCTGCCGCCAGAAACAGGAGTTTATCCTCTAATCAGGAACACAGGGGTAATCCGAATATCAGACCTAGAGAACCTGTGCAAACATTAACAAATGCCGATGTATGGGCAATGGTGCGTCAAATCATGTCTGAAAGCCGATGATACACTAATGAGGACTGGGGTATTGTGTGAAGTCATACCCCCTTCACAGATGATATATTGGACTTTCAGTTCCCTTGGCGGTTTAACTTGCCACAGATGGATCGGTATTCAGGGAGAACCAATCCAGGACCGCATCTGATGAGGTATGCATGGTTCATGAATGCCGCAACAGCTCAAAATGCTGTAAAATGCAAAGCCTTCCCGATTTATCTAGAAGACGTGACGCTAATCTGGTTCACCCGACACCCTCCATGGTAAATATCAATTTTCACAGAATTGAGTGAACACTTTATGAACCAGTTTCGACTTCACGCTCGAAAATCCAAAAGCGTCATAGAGTTGTCAAGGATTAAGCAGCTCCAGGTGAATCTTTGAAATCATATTTAAAATGCTTCAACCTGGTTGTCACCGAAATTAGTGACCCTTATGAACCCACTATTCTGATGGCCTTGATAGAAGGAGTTGACCCGAACACAGAATTCGGGGATTATCTATTCGGGAAACCACCCCCCCACTAGGGAATTGTTCTACGAAAAGGCCAATATCTAATTAAGGCGAGAAGAAGCTCATGCAAATAGAAAGAGAAAGTCAGATGGGGCCTCAAGGGAAGGTGTCCAAAGTATGTTGCTGTGAAGCAATCCGGTGATAGTTCGGGGAAGGTTGAGGTGAACGTCGGCAACTAGAACCGAGGTAATAATAACAGAATGAAAATGACAATAGAAGGAATAGGAACCGAGGGAATAATTCCAGCAAAAGACCTTGATTCCAAAATTTTGAGAACTATTTGCCATTGAATGACACATTGGAAAACATTTACTTGGATACATACAACATATTGCAATATAAAAAGCCGCCACCCAAAGACTCCACTGAAAAAGAGATCGCAACAGGAAATTTTTGTTTGTTCCATGGAACCCACGGTCATTCTACCAATGAATGCCGTCGTTTGAGAGATGTAGTTGAGAAATTGCTGTAGGAAGGGAAGTTAGACGAGTACAAGGTTGCCCCACGGGATATGGGGCAAGGGGGTCAAGCCCCGAACCAAAACCAGCCTACTTCTAAACCCACAGCCCAGCAGAAAGGTAAAGGGATCGTTATCAATACCATTATAGGCGGACCCCATCTAGCTAGCCATAGTTTCAAAGCAATGGATCAGTACGTTAATGCCGCCAAGCACTTTGAGGTAGGAGAATGCAGTAACCTCAAAGACATTACTCCAGTAAAACAACAAAAGACAATGTCAGATGACGTCATATACCGTGGTAGAGACGACACGGAATTCAATCACCCACTGAAGACCCGTTGGTAATTACCATAGCCATCGGCCCCGCTTAAGTCCATAAAGTGTTGGTGGATAACGGAAGTTCGGTAAATATCCTCTTTAAGAAAGCTTTTGAACAAATGAGACTTGAAGCAAAAGATTTAAAGCCCTGCGAAGGATGGATACGGGGCATCAACGGCTTCGATGGTCTATGTAGAATTACCAGTAACGTTAGGACAAGGAGATCGCCAGAGAGTGAGAATCCTGCCATTTGTAGTTTTGGATGTTGAGTCACCCTATAATGTTTTCCTAGGGCGACCAGCCCTCGCCGAGTTTAGGGCATGTATTGCACCTTGGTGCTTACTACTTAAATTTCCGACTGATGCGGGAGTAGGGGTGATGAGAGGTGACCAAGCTACGGGATGAGCTTGTTACATGAAAGAGTTGAAGATGCTAATGAAGGGGTTGAATATAGAATCTAAGGACGTTTCTCCCTCTTCGAAGGAAAACTCAACATAGCAATTAAGGGGTCCAGCCCTAGGAGAGTCGCCCTTAGATGTGCTCGACGATATAGATTCTAGAGAGGATAGAGAACCCGAAGACAGAAAGGCGACTCCCAACAAGACGACAATAAATATATCTATTGATGACGCAGATTCGATAAAAGTACTGAAGATCGGATCACAACTAGATCCAATTCGAGCGAACGAGTTAGCTGATTTTTTAAAGGAAAATTTAAATGTGTTTGCCGGGACTCACGCTGACATGTATGGGATTTCGCCTGCTATTATGAGCCACTCTTTAAGCATCAATCCAAAGCACCCGCCGGTCAAGCAGAAGAGACGGATGTTAGGCCAAGAGCAGTCAACAGCTTTGAAGGAAGACGTAGAGAAATTGAAGGATAATGGATTCATTAAGGATTCGAAATATCCCGACTGGATATCAAATCCTGTCCTAGTCAAAAAAATCTAACGGGAAGTGGCGTATGTGTATTGACTTCTCTGACTTGAAAAAGGCTTGTCCGAAAGATAGCATTCCTCTTCCCATGATTGATCAATTAGTAGACTCGACGGCCTAACATGAGTTGTTATCCTTTATGGATGCCTATTCGGGGTACAAACAAATTCCCATGCACATACCAGATCAGGAGCACACAAGTTTCGTCACAGACTTGGGGTTTTATTATTATGCGGTAATACCATTTGGATTGAAGAATGCATGAGCCACATATCATCGCTTGGTCAACGCTTGTTCTATAATCAAATCGGAAAAACCATGGAGGTTTATGTGGATGACATGCTTGTGAAGTCTAGGCAATCTTCCGACCATACCAAAGACTTAGCCGAAATGTTCGACATTCTCCGAAGGTATGGGATGAAGTTAAACCCCCTAAAATGTTCGTTTGGGGTCGCATCTAGGAAATTCCTTGGGTTTATCGTGAGCTCTCAAGGGATTGAGATAAATCCTAGTCAGATAGCAGCAATAAGGAATATTGAAGAACCATGAAAGACTAAGGATGTTCAAAGCCTGGCCGGAAAGGTTGCTGCATTGAGCAGGTTTATCTCCAAAACCAAAGATAAGTATGTACCTTTCTTCGATCTGATAAAACCAGGGAAACGAAATTTTGAGCGGACTCCTGATTGTGTGGAGGCTTTCCAGAATCTATTAGACTTATTGAGAAGCCTCCAATACTGTCAAATCCCGTGGAACATGAGGATTTGTTTGTCTACCTAATGGTATCATCTCATGCCGTCAGTACAGTGTTGGTACGTGAAGAAGATAAAGTCCAGAGGCCTGTATACTACGTAACCAAGAAGCTAGCCTCTGCAGAATGTAATTATCCAAAAATAGAAAAACTTTCTTATGGCCTCCTGATTGCTTCCCGCAAACTTCGTCATTACTTTCAGGCTTACCCGATAGTTGTATACACCGATCGACCTTTAAGGCAAGTGTTGCAAAAACCCGAAGCATCGGGGCGGTTACTTAAATGGAACATCGAGTTGAGTCTATTCGATTTGAATTTTCAACCATGAAGATCAATAAGGGGGCAGGCCTTCGCCGACTTCATAGCCGAATTCACGATTCCCGAAGAGTAAACAGTGGGTGACAAAGTGGTTACTTCAAAACAAGAGCTAGAGCTTAGTCCGTGGAAGTTATACACGGACAGGGCCAAGAATGATCGAAGGTCCGGCGCCGAAGTTGTTTTAATCACTCCTGAAGCATGATCTATTTACTATGCCTTGCGATTAGAATTTGCTGCTACCAATAACGATTCCGAGTATGAAGCCCTAATTGCCGGGCTGAAGCTCGCCAAAGAACTAGGAGTAAAGAAACTGGATATATGTTGTGACTGCAAGATAGTTGTCTCCCAGGTACGAGAGGAGTTTGTTACCAAAGGACCTCGGCTTGTTACTTATGTTAGAAAAGTAAAGGAGTTGCTGGACAATTTGGAGCATTACAGCATAACACATATTCCAAGAGCAGAGAATCAAAAAGCAAACTGGTTGGCAAAATTAGCGAGTTCTAACAACCCTGAAGAAACCAAAATGATCCCAACAGAGATATTGGAGTCACCAAGTTTCGACCTAATGGAAGTGCAACCATCCCTACAAATCGAGCTAGAGAGGGAGTCATGGATGACACCAATCAAGAACTTCCTCAAGAGCAGAATTCTCCCTTTGAAGAAAAGCGAAAAACGAGTTGTAACACGTAAGGCTGCGAGATACGTGCTACAGGACGACATCCTTTATCCCCAAGGGTTTTCCATGCCCTTACTACGATGTATCGCACACGACGACATCAAATGTGCACTGCAAGAAGTACATGAAGGCGAGTGTGGAGATCACACCGGGGGCCAAACCCTAGCAAAGAAGGTATTACGGTACGAATATTTTTGGCCTACCATGAATAAAGACGCAGCTGACTACTCACGACGCTGTAATAAATGTCAAAGGTTCGCCAAAGTTCCCAGAGTACCTCCGACCCAGCTTAAGTCAATGGTAAGCCCATGGCCGTTTGCCATGTGGGGAATCGATATTATTGGAGTGTTACCTATCGCCAAAGGAGGGGTAAAGTACGCGATCATCGTCGTGGATTATTTCATGAAGTGGGTGGAAGCCGAACCCTTAACCACGATCACAACAAGAAAGGTGATAAGTTTTGTGGTTAGAAATATTATCTGCCGATTTGGGATGCCGAAGACCATTATAACTGACAACGGGACACAGTTCGACAGCGTCGAATTCAGAAACTTTTGTCAAAATTTAAGATCGATAAGAGATATACCGCTGTAGCTCACCCATAAACAAATGGGCAAGTTGAGGCAATAAACAAAGCTATTAAATCCATTCTTAAGAAGCGGTTAGAACGAGCCAAAGCCAAGTGGGTGGATGAGCTACCACTGGATTTGTGGGCCTATAGGACAAACTTTAAGACGACAACTGGCTGTACTCCCTTTTCACTCTCCTTCGGATCAGAGGTAGTAATCCCGGTGGAGCTCGAAGTCCCCTCTCATAGGGTGACATACTATGACCCGATGACGAATAGATCACTCCTCCTTGAGTCTCTTGACATGGTTGAAGAAAAAAGAGACGAAGCTGACCTGCGTGCCTTAAGACATCGAGACCAAGTAGCACGTTATTATAACCGAAAAGTTCGCTTCAGGACATTCCAACAAGGAGACTAAGTGTTAAAACGAATATTCCCGCCTTCAACCGAATTGGATCCAAAGTGGGAAGGACCATATGCCATCCAACGGAAGCTTGATACAGGAGCCTTCAAGCTAACGACCGTTGATGGCGAGGAGATTCCCAAAGCCTGGAACGCTCAGCACTTGCGGCGATATCTGGGCTAAACATGCAATCTTTTCCTTTTATTTTTATAGACTATGTAAAAAGGCACGACCTGTCTTAAAAAGTCTGTTGATATGAATAAAGATTATAAAGTGGATGTAGGCTGCAACTTAGCTGAACCACTATAAAAATATCGTGTGTCATTTACTTTCCTGCACTATTTCTATCTTCAACGATTATTCTATCATGACCATGAAACACAAAACATTAAATTAGATTTGGAAAATTGGAGATAATCTATGTGCAGGGGCGAATGAAATGAACGTATGCATAATAAGATAGGAAGAATGGGAAGACGACATTCCTAACTCTAACTCTCATGAATCGAGAGAGATTATAAATGACGGGAAGACGACGTCCCGTGAGGCGTGAAGGTGCACCCCGATAAGAGACCGCCTCAATAATACTCTAACCTGGTTATGAGATAGGAGAGTATAAAGATGCTAGAAGAATAAGCATCAACGAAGAAAAAATTTAGCCCCGCCAGAGAGTCGGGAGCAACTAGATGTTGAATTTAATCAATCTCGCATAAGTCTTAGTTTATCGGCCTATCCAATATTGATTGGGGGCATATACATACACATGTTCCCTTTATCATGACTTAACTGTATAACTGTCATATGATATGATGTCTATCTGCATTTTTACTTAAATAATAGATTCACAAATATTTGACATTACAGGGACAAACTACTTTATTCACAAATACGTGAGTTTACACAGAAAGACTAAGCAAAAGGTGCGAGGTCTGCACCCGCTACAACAATAACGGACTAGTGAAATATCAAAACAAAAGACAGAATGCGTTTTCACTTGAATTTCGGAGTAGACTTTGCATTTTTGGCATCCTTGAGCTTCTCCTTCTCTTCTTTCTCAGTCTCAGTAAAAATACACTTCGATTTCTTTTTCCCCGGAACAATGACACTGGGATCAATAGAAGATTTTTTATTAAGTTCCTCGGTGATCGATCTAGTTGAAAGTTTAACGACTAACCTTGACCCTAGATGTACTATCGCAAGAGGTTTAAGATTTTCAGGATTTGCCTCCTCAACTTTCAATTGCATGCGTTTATCTTGCTTGGCCTTCATCTTGGCCAAAGTCAGATCATCATCGTTTCCTGTATCCCCAGTTATAGTAACATCGGGGTCTTCATCATGCCCATTATTACCACTGTCATCTTTCAAAGCAGCTATTATTTCATCATCATGAGGAGTTTCGGCGTTAGGTGGTACGGGAGCTTTGTCGACAGTCTCCTTTCTCTTGCCCTCGTCTTCTTTCCTAGGTTCTGTAGTAGCGACCTTATCTTGTTTCTCCCGGGTCTCTTCAGTAGACCTTTTATCCCGGGAAGTCCTTTGCGAATCGTCAGCCTTTTCAACTGGATTAGTACCTGCAGAGCGAGAAGCAACTGTTATTAATTCAGGAGAAAGCATGGGGTCTTCATTAGTCTGTCCGATAATATGACCAAAGGTTGAGATAGCTTTGATGAATTGAGGCGAAAAGGTAGAAATACCTTCAGCAGACTTCTCGAATTGAGCGGCCGTAACGTCGGTGGTGGATTCGTTTATAGGAGACAAAAGAGAAGCCTCAGTAATTCCTGGCCTTTCTGGGTCGTATCCCTCTACTCCACTGATCTCAGCTGGAGCAGAAGAGGAGCCAGCTCCGATGATATTTTTTCCTTTGGATTGACGCTTCTCTTTCTCCATAGCAGCAGCGATAAGTCTACGCCCTTCGTCCAAATTCAATTGTTCCTCATCTCTAAGGAATGTCTCTATAAGCTTATTTTCGTCAATCGAATCTACTCCAAGTTCTGCTTTCTCCCACTCGACCAGCTGGTCCTATGCATACACAAGGGGAGTGGGATAGTCCTTCAGCCAGGCAAGGTTTCGGTGATGAATCACTTGAGAAAAAAATCCGACCGTGGTTTCACCACTCTCGTCAATCTCCCTTTGAGCATCTTTCAGCTGTTCGTTGACCTCCTCAACTTGCTGCAAAGAAGTATTTACATTTCCTTCAGCAAGAGCCACCCTCGTTTCAACTTCCAATAACTTAGTCTCAAGCTCTGCATTCTTTATGGCTAAATCTGCTTTCTCTTGAGCAAGACGAACATTCTCAGATTTGGCATCCTCGGCATGCTTCTTTAAATATATTCGCTCCTGGCTATGGCAAGCTCGGAATGATAGGCTTTTGTCATTCCTCGAGCTGCTTCTTATAGTTATCTACATCGCATTTTACAAGAGCAAGCTTAGCTTGGGCATCCTCTAAATCTTTCTTAGAGTTTTCGATGGCCCTTGCATCATACTCCGCAGCGTCTGCCATGGATTTTACGTCTGCCATCAGATCACTAATTATTTTTAGAAATAGTCTTTTCATAATTTTTAATCTCTTTATATTGTTCATCCATGAAATCTATAGTAGCCTTAACATTGTTGGCCCAATCAGATTTTACTGGTTGGAGTTTTGGGACAAAGTGCATATGCCCGAAATGGTGTTCGGGAAATTGCTGCCTCGGAACTTCTAGTCTAGCCTGATTCTCATCATTGAGAATGACCGGTCTTGTGGTAGTTATGTCGATAATGCGACAAGATAGCATCGTGATTGGTCGTTTCTTCCCAGCATCTTTCCCCGATTTTGGTTGTTTCCCTTTTGGATCAGAAACCCAATTTGAACTATCACCTCGAGGAATCGTGCCCTTAGATGGAGCAGGAGGCTTGCCACTATGCTTGTCTTTCTCATGATCTGAAGGATGACTCTTGTGTTTCTTTGAGCCTCTGTGATGTAGGGATCGAGAGAGGGAGGGTCGATACGACTTTGGAAGTCGATCCCTCCTATCGTCTCTACTCCTACTCTCATACCGGTCGTGTTTATCGTCGGGACCTATTGGGGACATGCTCGAACGAACATCTAGCATATGATATCTTTGTCTCCCCATTCGTTCTACAGAAAAGAAATGAAAGAATATTAAGATCAATATTAGCATAAAGTTCGAGTGTTGTGACATGCAGTGCTAGAGTGTCATGTGTATTCTAAGTGATGCTTCCCCCCAAATAGACCAGAACCCGGATTGATAGTCTCACTGACCTTTACAGGAGCGATCTCTTCCTTGAGAGTAAAACTGAGTGGATTTATTGGGAAATCCTTTGAAGAATAAAAAGTTTCATGCAGGGGAATATCTCCCAAGCCCCGAAATGTAGATTTATCGGCTATGGGAGTGTATCCAAGAGGAATAACTGACGGCAACCCCTTCAGAGAAATTGGCCCCTCAGGAGTGGCCGCATCATCAGGAGTAATATATTTGTCCCTGTCAGCGGCAGGTAAATTTGCTAATATGTCATCTTGAGTTATGGAAGACGACGGAGAAGGAATCTTTTGAGGCACCGGAGGATCCTTCAGGCTATCTCCATGCCCCGATGAGGCCTGAATTGGCCCTTCTACTGGAGGTATATACACCTAAGGTCCCTCGCCATGCCCTATGCTACGAGTTATAGCAACAAGACGGTTCCTATGAAGATAGTCATCCACCAAACACTCTTTGATGGTCAAGAATTTCTAGTCTCCGTTGAGTAGCCGATTCAAGCGATCGAATTGTATTGGTTGTTTTTCTTGTGGCGAATTAGGAACTGTAAGAAAAGACAAGCGGTGTTAGTATGTTTTTGAGTTCTGAAATTTAAAACATTGATGTCCTTACTTGAATTGAGACTATTTAGGCTTTGGATCCCCAGCATTGCTACTAAACGGAACGGTGATAATCTTTCTTTTTGGCACAGATTCGGAATATACAATGGACAGAGTGTCATTGGTTCGATGTTTGAAGTTGTAAAAGAAATGAAAATCTTCAAAAGTCAACTCTTCACCAAGAATCTCTCTTTAGGCCATGTACAAGGTATACAAATAGGCGTAAGAATTGGGAAGAAGCTGCATGGGGGCAATCCTTAACTGTCTCAGGAAATCGACGACGAATGGCGGGAATGGAGGTATCGCTCCAACAAGACACATTAGTCTGGAAATAGCCATATATCCTTCTGGTGGATTATGGGGACGATCTATTTTTGGGGGTAAAAGGGTATCTCCTTGAAGAATCCCATGTTTGAGGCGTATCCGTATTAGTCTATCGTTATCAATTGTCAACTCAACTGAATCTTTAGGCGATTCCAGGATAACTGCATCCCAGAATTCGTCGGAGCACAGTTATCTCTTGTCCCTCCTTTTTCCTCCTCACCGAGAGAGACATCACCTCCAGATGATGCATCACTACCATGAGTTCGCATCTCATAATCTGGGCCTTCGTTATTCCAACCTGAATCGGAAGTAGAAGATACATCTTCAATGGTAGGGTTTTCAGCTGTCCCTATAGCCTCCCTTCTTTCTGCAAATCTAGATGAGCGTCTCTTGGTCATATCTGATAAACTATTGAAGAAACAATAGCAAGGATTAAGGTAAAGTTGCCGGTATCCCCCCATACATGTGTTTGAACTAAAGTGTATGAAGTAAGTGCAAGAAATACAAAGTAAATAAATAAGAGCACGATGCAAAAGTTTGACGAAGCAGTAGTGTGTTCAGAATAGTTTTAAACGTTCACTCATGTTTAAAAGGCGCTATCTTAACTGTTCATTAAGTTGTAGAGCACGACCAACATTGATCGAGCAAGTTGGACAGTTCCCTTGCATTAAGTAGGATGGCCTCGAGTCGGCTTGGGTATATATGTTGGGATCGAATCGGACATCCACAAAGGAAAGGGTTCGGATCGGAGGCAGGACTATGTGTGGTTTAAAGCATAAGTTAATACCCTACAGGCAAATCGGTTCAGTTCGGAAATTGGTACTTTAAGTAGTCCGGATCGGCCCAAGTACCCATAGTTTTCCATGTCCATTTCTGACACTCCGACCCGACCCGGTCGGATGGATCCCTCTCTCCTTTTCCCTCTTGTGCTTCCTGTTCCGAACCGATCCCAAACCTTTCCCTCTTCTTCTTATCCATCTTCTCTATCCTTTAATCAACACGAACCCAGTATCATGCCAAAAACCGAATCAAAGCCAAACACTTATGTGCTGGCGCGTCCAACATTAGTTTCAACCCTCCTCTGCAACTACCTCGAGATGGCGGCGAAACCATCAGCGACGGTGGCGAAGGAGAAAAAAGCATGGCGTTCGATTAAACACCATATTGAAACCACTCAAATCGTTCATGAATTTGAATTTAAATTAAGTAAAAAGAGATTAATCGAAGTCGTTTGACGCACCTATGTCGTTGATTTGAAGATGGAAAGGGAATTTTGGAGGTTCAGAAGTTAGGGTTTTTCTTTTCTTCTAAAACCTAGGAGACAAGAATAATAAAAAGAAAGAAGGAAGAAGAGGAGAAACAACGGATTTATATGGATTTAAGGTGGCTCTTTGTATTCCCAACATTTTATTCCGCTCAGACCGGAATGCTGGCCCGTACATATTTAGCCCATTAATCTTGTGTTGGTAGGGTATAAGAAAAGCCATTCAGATCGGATCCGAGCCCAAGCTTAACCCTCGGTGTTAACTCAACGTATGAAATGAACTAAATATATATAAATGAACTGAATATATAAATAAGAAATTTACCTGGAGGAGTTGCTGGACATCAAACGGAGTTCTCATAATTATTTGAAACGAAACAAATAATTTGCACATTCCATGGTGTATATATAGACGACAAGAGATACGACATTATGAAGTAACGAGTCCCTACAAACGAATGGAAGCGACTATTCAACAGTCCAAATTCAGAAACCAATGGACAGATAATGTCAAAGCATGCCCCATCTTCAATAGAACCGTCCTTTGAGGGGGCAAAATTTTAGCCTACTTTGTGAACTAGGCTACACAAAGTTAAAAGATCAAATAATGAAAGCAATCACTCACACGATCGGGTCGGATCGAAGCTCTTTTGGTCAAAGCAGAACGGCTTCAAGCAACAAAAAGAAGGGATATAAACCAAACCGGATCAGAAGGATCATACCCGATCCGGTCCCCTAATTACTGGTATTTCCGATCCAAAGGCAGACGATTGGAGTGGTAGCGGTCACAGCCCACGATCCCTAGAGATTCGGAAACGGTTAGAAGGCCATTACCCCACGTTCACCCACTAACTCATTGTGCTGGCACCATCTTATGAGATCCGAACCTGAGAATAGAGGGATGGACGCCACATGGATCCGAACCGAAGCCATTTCAGGAGCACTTTCCACCTATAAATACACCATAAAGGCACATTTGAAAGGATCTTTTGGCATTTTCGGAGTTGAAACCCCTTTGAGAACCTAATTCCATCACCATTTTCATATTACAATCATCTTATAAAGTACATTTCAGAGAAGATTGAGTGAATCTATGTATGATATGAGTGAAAGTGAGTGAGAATCATTGTTGTATCTACATTCAAGTCATCAATTCAAAGAGAAGAAAGTAGACGTAGGCTATCTAACGCCGAACCAGTATAAATTGTGTGTTTTCTTCATTTTTAGTTTCATTTCATTAGAAATTGTTCCTATTTTGGGTGTTAGAGCCATTTTTGGATCCAACAATATATATATGTATGTATATGTGTATATGTATATGTGTATATGTATATATATATGTATATGTTTATATGTATATATGTATATATATGTATATGTGTGTGTATATATACACATATACATGGCGAGTGTTCAGTGGCACCCGAAACAGTGCAACACCCCTAAATGCCACCTGATTTCCACCACACATTCCGTTTCTCTCTCCCTCCACTACTTCTCTCTGCTTCCACTAACTTAAACTAATATAAATGCTTGGTTTATATAGAGGGGCTTTTGGGGTGCTCACTATTTGGGGTGCCATTGAACGCTCCTATATATATAATGCTGCAAACGAGAAGAATAGACTGGAAAATGGACCCGCGTCGGACGCGAAAGGTACATTTATCAGCGTTCAAAATGACCAATTTGAATGTGACATGCGTCAGACGAGGTGGGGATTGTATAATTTGATGGTGTGATAATGGAGAACCGAGTTGGTCAGGTGACTATCGAAGAAGAGAGAAAACATAACAATTAGGACTAACACTTTTCTACTTAAGAATAAAATTTTGATGGGCTCTATCCTACTACTTAAAAAACTTTAGATTTGTCCAAATGAGTATTTTCATGTTAAATTATTGTAACAAACAAAGTTGTTGTGTTTTGTCGTTCTTCTCACCGTTAACAAATATCATATCACCATTAACAAATATCATAAATTATTTTGATGATTTAGTAAATGAAAATAACATTAGTCACTGTAAAATAGTGTTTGTTTTGCAGATAGCTCAAGTAGCAAAATTCTTAGGATGATATAGTTGTTTAAATCACATGCCACAAGTTTATAGCCAGCAGCATCTTGCATCGAAGTTAGAGGGTGAAACTGCGATGTTGAGCATAATATGTCTAAAGATATTAATACAACTTAAGGATTCTTCGATATCAGTACATAATGAGGATTTAATTTCGTTAATCGATCTTCCTCCACTACGAAATTAAGATTCGAGTACTGCAGTAGAAACCGGAACGACTAGAATATCACCAGCAACTCTTGCGAGGATAGGAAATGTAGGATCATTTATTTTCCACCACATTAAAAAATTGTCATTATCTTCAGTGGGCAACAATTCATCTTCTAAATATTTATCGAGCTCCGTGTTAATAACTTGTAAACTTTTGAATTTTTGTTCTCTATAATTTCTCCATTTAAGATCCTTTTTTTTTGTACTCTTAGGCCCATTATTAGAATTATCATCTAATGAACAAGAAGAAGTAGATACATTCGTATACGATACACATTCTCTTTTGTATGAATAAAAAAGAAGTTTCAACAAGTCATAATTTTTTCTTATTTGAGTTTGTTCTTCTTATTCATAAATCACATCATGAAAAAATTCTATGTAGGTCATTCTGTAACGGGGATCAGAAATCATGGTAATACTCATCATCAAATTGCAAGTTCTCCAATACTTATCGAATTTAAGTCTAATTATTTGTGCCACAGAACTAATGTATTCATGCTCGCTTAACTCCCAGTTTGTAATACTCTCATAAACATCACATATACTTTTGAAATATAAATTAGCCGTTGGATGTTTAACTCCTGAAATTTAAGTGAAATTTTGTAAAATAATTTAAAGCATTCACAGATTTCTTTTCCTGTCTCTCACTCTTCCCTTGAAGGTAAACATTTGTAATCAGAAGTTAACTAAACAAATCGTACAAATGCGGGATGTAATTCAAGCGCTCATTCATGGATAAGGTATGTTGAGTTCCATCTTGTCATAACATCATATGAAACTCATTTCCAATTAATTAAATTTAAGCCAATGCGTTTTATCAAATTTGTTCCTAAATTGTGATGACTTTGTAAAATTAACGCTTTCTTTTATCTTTACAATGAGATCATATGATCTTTTTATCGTAACATCATTATTAGAAGCATTTGAAACATAAATTGAAAATAAGTTGTTATCCAAATTCTAATGCAATAATTCAGTTTTAATTACAACACTCAGTGCATGCTCAGTGTATGGAGGAGGCATTTTCAATGTTTTTTTTTTTTTTTTTTGCAATTTTCAATCATCATCGATGTAATGACAAGTCATGCTATAATTACCTATATTCTGATGTTCGAATGTCCATAGATCTGTAAAAATACTAATATGAGCAAATAAACTATCAAATATTTGTTGTAATTCGGCTCTCATACCAACATAAAAGCCTCAACACATTACAACAAACTGTATTTCTAGAAATGAGTTTAACAATTGAGTTAAAACTTTTAACATATTCTTGAAAGTAAACATGCTCCGTCATATTGAACGGATAACGATATTTGCTAACCATATGAGCAAAACACATTTGAGTTCTATACTGATCAAACTTCCAACTTATTAATTTAAATGGTTAACTAGAAGTCTTTTTTGTAGTCAAAATTTGTTGTCTAGATAGTTTCCTATTATTTATTTATTTTTGGACAAACTTTTAAATGATTATTCAAATGTGTTATTTCTAATATTGTAGCTCTATTAAATATCTTGGAACAGTGTTTACAAGTGGCCTTAATGTTATTACTATCCTCCAACCTCTTCTCTATCAAAATCTTTCCATACCTCGGGATTCATGGGATTTACATTTAAAGTTGTAGATTTTTCTTCATTTGTTAATTGACCGTGATCTTGTGGCATACTAGAGTCGGGGGTTATGAGGAGGGGGTCAGAACACAAGTTCTGGTGACTAGACTAAATTACACATTCTAAAATAACCCTGCATATATTGTTCAGTTATGTTTTCTTGTTTATTAGGTTAATTTGGGTTAATAGCACTCAAGGCTTTACACAAACGTCATACCCATCTACCTTATAGCAGATTAACCTAATATAGTATATATGTAGCTACCCCTAGTGTATCTAGGTACTTCCCATGGTACCCTTTTCGCACGATCTCCGTTGTCCCGCCTCAGAAGCATGTGCAACTCTCATCCTACGCTGAACGGCGTATGGACTGTCATATCCAAATTCCTCGATCAAGCTCAATCTCAAATCAGAGTAATGTCCTAAAGACTACGATACACCACCCGATGCAGCGTGCGTGTACCCCCTAGTGTCTATGATACACTACCTGGTACGGTGTGCATGTACCTAGACCCTCACGCGTACGTACTGTCTACTGTACCTCATGCCCCGTAATTGGTCTGTATCCAATACACGCAACTCGGTATGGAGCGTTTCCTTATCTGTATAGGTCTGTAAAAGATCCTAAAGTACAAATATCTAAACTATGGTATGCATTTTCACTGTGGTTATGGTCCCACATCGGCCCCTCCCTCAATAAGTGAAAGACTACATCAAAGTGAACTTCCCCTAGCAAACAATCTACATCCAAATTGGCGTGTTCCGCAACAATACTCTCGACAGTGAAAGATCGATGGTCTGTAGGTTTAGCACTAGTCTTTCCGCATCACACTGATTCCCGATGGCAGCTACCCGACGATTACTATCATTTATTTGGTCATGACCAGCTTATCTATAGGAAAATCGTCGAATTAACATAGTGTCATACCGCCACAAACTTATGACTACCAAGCTACCTTTGTAGTCAAGGTCTACTCGCCGAGTAGTAACACGCAGACCCAACCTCTGCTAGTACAGCCTGAGCATGTACCGCAAAAGAGGACCACCACGGAGTACCCTACCACGTCCCTTGGAAGCGGCGTGCTTCCTTCCAGTCCCACAGAGCCAGCAAGTAGAATAAAACGCAGAAGAATCATATGGATGTGCTCCTCTCATGCCTCCAAACACCTCGATGATTTACCCCGTTGCGTTTTTCACCTTCAGATGTGTGGTCTGGTCTAAGCACCTCACGCTATCGTGTTATTAGTCCCTATGTCTAATTTGTTAATTATGTGCTTACTCTATCCACTACAACAAATTGACCATATTACAATGGTGGAAAACCATTGTAAAATGTTTTTTACAATGGTGGGGTAACCGTTGTGTATTAAGTTGCTATAAGCTTTTGCAACTGTTTTTCACCGTTGTGACATCGTTGTAATATATATATTTTACAACTGTTTTCCACTGTTGTAATTAACTTTATCACAACTTTGTTGTTATAATTTTTACAATTGTTTATAACCTTTGTGATATATTTTATTACAAATTATTTTACAATTGTAATATATCCACAAATTATATGCATAAAAATATAAATATATTATATATGCAACAATAAATAGATAAATAACATAAGAAATAGATGTAAATTTAAAGGCACCATAATTCATTCATTGATAAAAATCACAACTTTATATCCAAAATACAAATTATAAATCATATACCATATAAAAATGTATAAAATTACAACTATCCTCATTTATCTCTGAAAGCCTAACCCAGTTACAAAGCACAAATGCCTACGAAATCTACCAAGATCATTTTCCTCTCAAATGTAATCGGCCTCCATCTAATGCTATCCTCGTATCTTCTATTCACATCGGGACTTGCCTCTAAAATTTACAAAGCTCATTTGCCTCTGAAAACAATGAAACCTACAAAGCTGAATTATACATGCAAATAAGTATCTTGGTATTTTTATTCAACAAGAATCAAAGCAAAGAACCGTATGCAATCACCAAACTGTCATCATTCATATCATATGATGCAACATATAATAACTCAACCAAACTTCATAAATATTATCACGGTAGAGCATAAATTAATAATGTAAGTTCTCCACCCAGTGCATGCATAGAAAAGATTATTGAAATTGAAATGTCAGCAAAAGCACAATAAAAATAAGAATTGATGAAAGTAGAAATAGTTGTGTAACAAAAAAATATCTGTAAGTGAGAAATGTTGCACTGAATTAAAATGTGTATGGTTAAGCCATCATATTGAAAATTGTGAGTACAATAAAAAGAAACTGAGGCACCTTTTGTAAGTAATACATAGGACAGATCTAAGGTGGCCACTCCCAGATTGCCCTCGTCCCAACTGAATGCATCTCTATGATTGCCAAGACAAACTGGATGCAAATGTAACACATCCATTTTGCGCACCTATAACTTGAATTGGTTACTTGTATCTTTATAGTCACAGTATAAGCTACATAAGCACCTATTTTGAAGCCATACTCTTTTAACAACTTGTTCTCCATCACAGCATTTTTAACTACAATGGGATCATACAGGTATAAATGTTCACTGCAACCAATCATCATGTGACAAATCCAATTGTAGTTTTTTTTTGGATAATTATTGATATTGCTATTTGGTATATTAAAACTACCAACATAGCAGACTATAACTTAGCTTACTAATAAAGTGGGTTTCTACTGCATCACTTCATCCATCTATGCCAGAAACTCCTTCTCTGGAGAGAATCGCAAACACTAACTCTTAATACATAACAAAACATCACAGCATGAAATAATCTAAAATATATCACGCACTCAAAAAAAATCCAAGAAACAACACCTAAATAACCTTTTTTAGAAAGACAGATCCTAATAAGAAAGAGACATGACACGAGAACATAGTTGATGCATAACTAAAACATTATTATTCATAATAACATGCTAAACGACCTTAGAAATGGGAAACGGCCTCATTCCATTTCAAACAAACATTAAAAAAAAGAGATATAAAGATGAACTTCGACACGCTCCAAAGCCATATACATACCTCACATGGCCAGCCCTCACATGAGGTCCCAGTCAATGCCATCTTCTTCATCGCTGATGCTTTCGCTCAAGCGGCGATCTGATTCACCATTCACTTCTTCATCGAAACAACCAAGAACAAGATAAGGCATTGAAAACCATCCAGTGGTGAATCGGAAGAATCGGAAAGAGATGGCGAATGGCCCAAAAGTTAGGAACAGAAGTAAAGATGGATAAGTTAATGTTGTAGGTGAATGTTGAAAGTAATGTTGAAATTGGATAATGTCGATATTTTGCAAAACAGCTACAATTGTAGATTACCCACTGATCACCATGTGTTAGATCCAAAATGGCTCTAACACCCAAACTATCTGAATTGGTAGAAATTTATATCTAGAAATGCAAGAAAACACAGAAAACACGCAAGATCTATAGTGGTTCGGTGTTAACGAGCCTACATCCACTTTATATCTATGATTATACGTAAGATTCGAATACAATCAATGATTTTTCTCTCAATCTCACTTTTACAATGTTGATTCACTCAATGATTTCGAATTAATATTGAGAAGAAATAATGCAGAGATAGTAATGGTAGAAACAACACTTAGAACTGCCAAAAAGGTCCTAAAAACGTCGAGTACAGGGCTATTTATAGCTGAAATCCACATGTGGATCGTGGTCACATGTGGCACAAACCCGAGGATCTCGGACTGGCTCATAGTTGGATGGTGAAATGGTCTAGATGAGGGCTGTAGACAGGTGTCCTCAGATCCTGTATTTTCGGATCGTGGTAGACCAAGTCGTGGTCAATACCTTTTGGTTTATGAGGTAGGGTCGTGGAGAGCTAGCGTGGCGAGATCGGATTATGATAAGGGATCACGAATGGGCGCTGTGAGTCGAGGATGGAAATATGACCACGGTTGAGTGTTTTATACGAGACTTCATATTTCCTTTGTGCGTGAACCTTGATGGCTTGGTCCAAAAACTAGCCAACATTTTGCCCCCTCGAAGTATGTTTCATTAGTTATGAAACATGCTTCGAAACTGCTGAACTATTCCTTCACAAAATGACGTAGGTTGGTAGTCACATCCGTTTACAACGTCGCATTGTTTCGAAGGGTTACGCCTTTTGAAGAGTATAAGTATCAGTCCGAATTTCCAATTATTTCTCTGTTCATTGGTTAATTTCCATCTTCTTAATTCTAGAGTTACTGCAATTAGCTTGTCAGATAAGTTTTAAAACCCATGAGTATTTCCATATCTTTTATTTTGTGATCATTCTCGAGTTCGGGTCATTAAAACACCATATGATTCATGGAATTGAACATTCATTACGGTCCGGTGGTTGAGCTGGCCTTTCAATCGTGATCCATTGGCGGAGCAGGCGGTATCCATGAGCCTTGGCGGGCTCTTGCAAGTGGCCCGTATATTCTCACGGTCTGTGCATTTAAGCTGATCCGAATAGGACAAAAAAAGGGAAGTGCAAGAGTCCCTATTTGCCTATATAATCCGCCCCTTTCTCTTCTTTCTTTTCTGTTTCTATTGTCACATTTATTGCTGCCGCCTATTTCGATCCAAACCCTAATTCAAGCAATCTCCCCTTGTAATCCCAAAAAAGGTAAAAAAAAATAGTTTTTAAGTCTCTATTATTCGGTTCTGATGGCTACGAATTTTGTGTTGCCTCGAGTACCAGCTTTCCTCGCATTTTTCTTTACTCCAGCGGATTTTCTGATGATCTCAAGGCCATGGCGATGGAGCTCGCGATGCCAGGACTTGAAGGAGGACGTGATGAATGGGGTGAAAAAGGAAAAAGAAATTTGGGTTTAGTTCGGATAGGAGGGGCGATATCACAGATTGAAGAGGAAGTTGACTATCCGAGGTGCTTCGGTTGATCGATTCGTGGATGAGAAGGCGATACAGATCGTGATGGTGAAGAGCAGAAGTTGTTCAACTTGAACAGTGGGTCGTGGTAATAGGTTCGCTCGTGGAGAGGAATGCAGTGTCGATTCGTGATAATGGTGACATAAAAGGATTTGGGATAAAGATGAAGCGTTAATCTGGACAGCAGATCAGGTTGCAGGGATCATGAGGGCCTGTTGCGATCCTTTTAGATAAAGCAAAATGGGTCACAAGCCAGGGTGTTCCACGATCTGAGGCCTTTCTTAGGGCTTATTTTTTCCCGCGATCCGGTTTTGCTTCACGAACCAATGTTATTTCGCGATCCGAACCCTGTCTCATGAGTTAACTTGGCTGGCGATCCAATACCCACGTTGACTTAATAAATACAATGCAACCCTGATATATCTGTGGACAGTTAGGATTAGAGCCTTCAACATGAAACTTCTGAACTGGACAACTGTGTGACCTAATAGAATATAATGGGCATTATTCAATTTATTTAACTGACTTCATGTTTTTCTTCAATGTCTGCAACACTTACACTTACACACATGGGGTACAGGTAATTGTGTTCTAACTTCTCACGTTTTCTCGCTAACACAGCCATGTCAGATAAGCAGTCAACCGAAATGTCAGAGAGAGATGATGAATCAGAGTCATCAAAGCATTATGATCCCGATGTGCTTCCAACAAATTTAGTTCTGGAAGAGTCTGACCCCGATTATGGACAGACACCGATATTGAATCGACGACCTCTAAAAGTACATCTCTTGAAGACGAGGAAGAAGAAGATGATCGGGCTCCCGATGAGATCCCAGGTGTTGAGGAAGTTGAGGAAGAGAAACTCACTGATTCTCTGGCCTCCAAATTAGATGACATAAATCTTAAGAAAATATGCTTGAGACATGGGATCCCTTGGGACGATGTGAAGACTCTGGAAGGGGGAGATAGACCCCATTCCGCCCCCGAATGGTATATGGCTGTCAGTAGGCTAATGTGCTGGGTAGGCGCTATTCCTCCATTTCCACCAATCGTCGTTGAGACCTTAAGATGATTACGCATTGCCCTTTGCAGCTTCATCCCAATGCTTACGCAGCCCTGTATACACTGTGCGTGGCATACGCGGAGATTTTGCAGACTGAGCTCACCTTCAAAGATTTGAAATTCTATTACCTCTTCAAACACCGCTCTACAGCGACTCCAAACTTTTCTTTCTTCGAATCGATAGCCAATAGGAAGGTTTTATGGGAAGGCCACAGCAGCATAGGGGATCCCAAAGCTGATTGGTTCTATATAAAATACCAAGTTGGGTGTGCAAGGAAGTGGCTAAAATCAAGTGAGCTTTAAACCTCTAGATGCATGACCCGAGTTCGTAACCAAGGCACTGATATGTTTCGTTTCTCTATACAGATCATAGCTTCCAAAAAACGGAAGGCTCGGTATATGATGATCGACTGTCCCGCCTCCTCAAAAGCAAATCAGACTTATTAAAAATCAAGAAATGTATCACCGACGAGAATCTTCACAAGCACCGTCTTTTGGATGTAAGGTTCGGACTTGGTGCAGGTGGTATTCCTTATAAATATGTGCCCCCGGCTGAAGGTGCAGGGACCTCGGGAGTCACGAAAACCATTGAACTTCGCAAGAGCCCCTCACCAATTGTCAATCAGGATGATGAGGATTTGAATGTATATAAAGGGGGCGAGGTCCGAACCGATGAGCCAAAGGAAATCCCAGACTCTGAGGGACAATCTCCCTTAAGGACTTCACCACCAGCTGAGCCTCCTGCTCATGATGAATTAACAGAGGAACAGATATTCGTAGAACTGAGCAAGATCCCTCTACCAGACGACATTTACACACAAGAAGATTTCAAAGAGGAACCATTCTTTCCCATCTCTGAGGAAATGAATTTTCCAGTTGGGGAAAAAGAAAACACATAGACGAGCCAGACTCTGGGCCTTGGTCTGTTAGGGGGGATTATACGGGATGCACGAATCACATGCACCACTCATCACAACACTTCTACACCACCAGTATTCATGATTTTGATACACATTTTTTTCTTTGTAGGGAAAATGCCTCATAAACAATCCTATTCTTATCGCTCTCTCCGAGCGAGCACACCGAGGCTTCTTTCTGATTCTGAACATGCTTGCAGTGATAGCCGGGGGAGAGATAGTTATCGACCCTGTGATTCTTATCAAACTCATTCTACACGGTCTCATTCTCCATCAATCCAAGTTGCTGGGAAATCCCATAGTCGTCCAGTTCCACCGGCGGGGGGTAAGCAGCTTCCCAAAGAATTGACTCCCCAAAAAGTACACCCTCTCATAGTAAGTCTACCAAGAAACACCATGAGCCAAAAGATAAAAACAAAGACCCGAGCAAAGATTAATAAAAGGATAAAATAGTTATTGTCCCCTATAGCCAGCGCGATTTGGATACTACCGCTACATAAGAAGTTGTTTACACCTCCGAGAATCAGGTCAAGCTGCAGCGTTTGCCGAAGTAGCTTCCCGACATCTTCTTCGAGAGAATGGTGTTTGTTCCAGACCTTGAACCGGTTCCCGATGACTTGGATATGGAGGTCATAGGGCGAGTGAGTCACGTAGCCAAACAATATAGGGTGATGAAGAAGCATGCCGCCAATCTTTTTGCTACCATTCGTCACCTAGAGATAGAAGTAGCCAGAAACAGAGCGAAGATTGACAATGATAGTAGGGCCAGGCGAAAATTGGAAAAGGAGATATAAGATACATAAGCTCAGCTCGCTTTAGCTCAGCGAGACGCTAAAAATTACAAATCAGAGCTAGAGAGTGCTAGGAAGCGTTTTCACACTGAGCTCGACTCAAATAGCCAAGAACGTTTGGCTTTGAAGAAAGAAGCAGAGGATCTCAGGAGAATCAACACCGAACTGAAAACGGCACAAGAACATTTTGCTGCTGAGAAGGCTGTCTGGGAGAAAGAGAAAGAGAGCTTAAAAGACAATCTAGCGCTTGTTGAAAAAGAGAAAGCATCTTTGAATGATCGGCTTATCCAAGCCGAAGAGCGTGCAGCTTTTGCTGAAAGTAATGCTAATAGCGCTCTTGAATCGGCTTCCACCACTGCTGATGAGGTTGCCACAACCAAAAAAGAGATAGAAGGCTTCAAATAACTGCTATTTGACTTCTTTGGTCACGTTATTAAGACCCAAGACATCTCGTGGATACAGGATTATCACGTTACTTTGGTCAATGTGTGGGATATAATCATTGAGGGAGAAAAGCATCGATTAAAAACCGAGGAAGTTGATAAAAAACTGCTCATACAGACTTATCTCAAAGGTGAAGAGCCTGAGGCTTGGGAGATAGGCAGACGGCTGATCGAAGAGGAAATTGAGAAAGAGAGATTAAAGCTCAAGCTCAAGGATAAAATTGACAAAGGCTCTAACTTGGTTGTGGATCCCAAGGCCTCGGAAATTGAGGAATACAATCCTGATGATCCGTTGATTCCCTTGGGTCCAACCCCTTCAGTTGTCGGCGCTTCTATTACAAATCTGAGCGAGGAGTTGGCTGAAGGTATCTCCATATTCTCTCCACAATTCATCAATGCAGTTATAATTTGTCATCGTACCGCGGGACAGACAACTGAGATGACCACGTTATCTACCAAATTACTAAGATTTGCCTCTCATGACATAGGTGACAAGCCGATCGAGATGGATACGAAAGAGAAAGCAGAGGCGGAGAAAGCTAGTGTCCCTTCAAGTGTTGGTGCCAGAGTTCCTGAGGTTTTAAAGCAAACCGAGGACACAACAAGTGAGAAGGTTATTGTGGCACCTAGCACTGATGCTCCTGCGGATGCTGAAGTTATTGGAGCTTCGCAAGACACCGACGATGGTCATGGAGATGAAGAGGATGACGTAGTCATCACGGAAGAAATCAAGGATGACGATAACGAGACCTTGGCTGGTATGCAGGCTAGGAAAGAGAAACAATTGGTTTTGAAGAAGGAATAGCAGAACCCTCTATATGTGCCTCCAATTTCGGAGGTTGACCCCAGAACTGGGCTGATCATAAAATTCTCCTCCAGATCAATAACTTCACAGCTCGCCTCCCAGCCTTCTGATTCTCCCTCGGAGTCTCTTTTTGATAAGAGGAAGAGGAAGAAAGGCGACCGCTCTGATGCTGACAAGGAGGAGTTGGAGAAACAGAAGAAGGAGAAGAAATCAAAATCTTCTCCCAAGTGTAAATAGGATGCACTTATTAGCTCATATTTTTCTTTTAGGCTTTCCACTGGCCAAGAAATGTAGTTGTAAGCATGGCCCTCACCTTTGTTTAGATTTATTCTTGTAATTCCGCACTTAGCTACTGAAAATTCGTTTCTTTTATATCTTCGCATACCTGCAAGTTTACTATGTCTGCGGAGTTTATTATTCTGAATCACAAAACTTAAAGATAATCATAGCTGAAACAATCATAACTAAATGATGAAGTTATGAATGATAATCATTGAAAAGTCCGTGTGTTAAATAAACGCGTAGTGTTCACAAATGCAAAGTGTCGTATGTATATGCCCCTAATCAATCGTTATTATGATGCCTGGCCAGGGCTTATTGACGATTGGTTAGGATCACATTCGTACTGCCCCCAATATACGGAAATGAGGGGATTATGTCGTTTGGCAGCATACATGCTGCGCCTTTATACTTTCCCGTCCCTTTGGTGGGGCAGGAATTCTTGAGGCGCTAAGTCTCTAGCGCCTTTATACTCTCCCGATCCTTCAGCGGGTTAGAGTTCGAGCTCGGTTTTTAGTCTGTTCAACGATCCTTAAGCGGGGCAGAAGTTCTGGGGGCGCTAAGTCTCTAGCACCTTTATACTCTCCCGATCCTTCACCGGGTTAGAGTGTTACCATGGCGATTTTATCACGGTTCACCTTCACGCCTTGGGGACATTATCTCCGCATCCTTTATACTCTCTCTCCAATCTCGAGAGTTAGAGGGAAAGTAGTAGTGCGGTTTACCTCGCTGCACCTTCTGGAACTTTGAATTAGGTTTTTCGAAATCGCTGTATAGTTTATAACAAATCTCAAAATGATAATGACTGATGTTAGTTAAAAATAAAAGAGCAGATAAGAAACGGTGCAGTAAAGGTAAATGACACACGATATTTTTATAGTGGTTCGGTCAAATCATGACCTACGTCCACTTTATAATCTTTTGCTCCAACCAGACTGTTCTAGGCAAGTCGTGCCTTTTTACATGGTCCTAAAAACAAAAGAGTAAAACTTACAATTTCACATCAGATAAGGCAGCAAATGCTGGGCATTCCATACTTTGGGAATTTCATCTCCATCCACGATTGCTAGCTTGAAGGTTCCACTATCAAGCCTTCGTAAAATGGAATACGGTCCTTCCCATTTCGGGCCCATATATACTAGGGGTAGAAAGACGTGTTTCAGAACCAAGTCTCTGGGTTCAAAGGTTCGAGCTCGGACTTTCTTATCGTAATACCGAGCAACCTGTTGCTTGTGCCTCAAGGCGCGTAGATCGACTTCATCCCTCTTTTCTCCAACCATGTCCAGAGACTCAAGGAGCAGCTCATTGTTGGTCATTAGGTCATAATAAGTGATTCGATGAGACGGTACTTCTAACTCGACCGGGATGACCGCTTCAGCTCCAAAAGCGAGGGAAAAGGTGGTGTGACCCGTCGCCGACTTGTATGTAGTCCTGTAGGCCCATAGAGCCAAAGGTAATTCATCGACTCACATGGCTTTGGCCTATTTCAATCTTTTCTTCAGAATAGATTTAATCACTTTATTTGCTGCTTTGACCTGCCCGTTCGATTGCGGATGTGCCACAGAGGTGTATCTTTTCTCGATACGATACTTCTTGCATAAATCTTGAAACTCAGTGCTATCAAACTGGGTTCCATTTTCGGTTACGACGACTTTTGGTATCCCAAACTGGCATATAATATTCCTGATGACAAAGTTGATCACTTGCTTGGTTGTGATCGTGGTCAATGGCTTAGCCTCGACCCATTTGGTGAAGTAATCCACGGCCACGACGGCAATTTTTTCTCCGCCCTTAGCTATGGGGAGGCTTCCAATAATATCGATTCCCCAAACACCAAAGGGCCACGGGCTCATCATTGTCTTCAACTTGCAAGGAGGTTCCTTAGGAATCTTGGAAAACTTCTGACATGCATCACAACGTCGTGCATACTTGGTTGCATCCTTGTTTATAGTGGGCCAGAAATAGCCATATCGCAATATCTTCTTTGCCAATGTTTTCCCTCCAGTGTGGTCTCCACATTCACCTTCGTGGACCTCTTTCAGTACACGCTTGATGTCTTCATGGGCGATGCACCGGAGGAGGGGCATCGAGAAACCTTGTCTGTAAAGAACTTCGCCTTACAACACATATCGGGAAGCCTTTCAGATAACTGCGCGCCTCTCATGTTTCTTTGTTGGAAGCATTCCATTCATCAAAAAATTCTTTAGAGGGGTCATCCATGACTCCCTCTCAGGTACAATCTCTAGTACCAGATCAATTTCCATCTGACCTACACTAGGAGACTGTAACACTTCAATCTGGACTAGCTCCGTATCTTCAAGATTATCAGAGCTAGCCATCTTCGCTAACTTGTCTGCCTTTTGATTCTCCGTTCGAGGAATATGAGATATGTTGTGGTGATTAGAACCACCCAGCAACTTCTTCACCCTATCCAAATATGATATAAGCCTCGGACTCTTGGCCTGAAACTCTCCAGTGACCTGATTCACGGCTATCTTGGAATCGCAAAAGATGTCCATCTTTGTGATCTCTAACTCCTTTGTGAGCTTCAGCACAACAATTAGGGCTTCGTGCTCGGAGTCGTTATTAGTGGCATGGAACTTCAATCTAAGAGCGTAGTATATTAGTCATTTCTCTGGGGTTTCAAGCACCACTCCGGCACCAGATCGTCTGTCATTCTTAGCTCCAACAGTGTACAATTTCCAGGCACTGGGGTCAAGGAGTAGTTTTGGTGGGTCAGCTTCTTCACTTACTACATCATCTTCTAGGACGGTAAATTCTGCTATGAAGTCTGCAAGTACTTGCCCCCTTATCGATCGTCGGGGCTGGAAGTTTAAGTCGAACTGACTTAGTTCAATATTCCACTTAAGCAGTATTCCTGATGCTTCTGGCCTTTGCAGAACTTGTTTGAGCTGGTGATTGTTGTACACAATGATGGGATGAGCCTGGAAGTAGCGGCGGAGCTTCCTAGAGGCGATTAGTAAGCTATACGCAAGCTTTTTTATTCTTGGGTAGTTTCGTTTGGCTACCGCCAATTTCTTACTCACATAGTACACTGGTTTTTGCACCTTATCTTCTACTCTTACCAAAGCCAAACTGATCGCATGGGATGACACTGCCAAGTACACAAATAGATCCTCGTGGTCCATGGGCTTAGACAGTATCGGGGGTCTTTCCAGATGATTCAATAGGTTCTGGAATGCTTCTATACAATCAGGAGTCCATTTGAAGTTGCGCTTGCCCCGCTTTATCAGCTCGAAAAACGGGATGCATTTATCTATGGTTTTGGAGATAAATCTACTCAGTGCTGCCACTTTTCTGACGAGGCTTTGTACATCTTTAATTTGCTTTGGTTCCTGAATATTTCGGATTGTTGTAATTTGATCTGGATTGATTTCAATTCCACGTGAGCTGACGATGAACCCTAAGAATTTTCCGGATGCTACTCCAAATGAGCATTTCAAAGGATTTAGTTTCATCCCGTATTTCCGGAGAATCTCAAACATTTCCGCTAAATCGACAGTATGGTCGGATGATTGTTTGGACTTTACCAACATGTCATCGATGTATACCTCCATCGTTTTCCCGATTTGGTTGTAGAACATCCTATTCACAAATTGCTGATACGTAGCACCGTCATTCTTCAGACCGAAAGGCATAACTACGTAACAGTATAATCCCAGATCGATAATGAAGCTGGTATGCTCTTTGTCCGGGACGTGCATGAGGATTTGGTTGTACCCTGAGTAGGTATCCATTAAAGAAAGAAGATCATGACCCACCATCGAATCTACGAGCGGATCAGTTCTAGGCAACAGTAAACTATCCTTTGGGCAGGCTTTGTTTAGTTCTGAGAAGTCAATGCATGTGCGCCACTTTCCATTGGCCTTCTTCACCAAAATCGGGCTTGAAATCCAGTCAGGGTATATGGAATCTTTAATAAACCCATTACTTCTCAGCTTTTTGACTTCTTCCTTCAAGGTAGCAGACTTCTCTGGGCCAAGCATTCTCCTTTTCTGTTTGACGGGAGGATGTTTCGGGTTGATGCTTAATGAATGACTCATAATCGAGGGAGATATTACACACATGTCCGCATGGGTCTAGGCGAATACATCCAAGTTAGCTTCCAAGAAATTTGTTAATTCTTTGGCTCGAACACAGTCGCTTCATTGGGAGTCGCCATTTTTCCCTCAGGCTCTTCATCCTCTCTGGGATCTATATCCTCGGGCAACTCTCTGGGCGACCCTCCCAGAGTTACTTTCTTTAGTTGCTATGATGTTTCCTCCCTTGGGGGGGAGGAAGCGCTCTTTGTTTCCAAATCTCTTCCTTTGCGGAGCAACTTCAGCTCCGCTATGTAGCATGCTCATGCAACAACTTGATCTTCTTTAACTATACCTACACCAGCATCTGTCAGGAACTTCAACAATAAGCACCGGCGTGTGATGCAGGCCCTGAATTTGGCTAGGGCCGGTCGGCCTAAAAAGGCATTGTACGGCGACTCAATATCCAGAACTACAAAGGGGAGGATCCTCATTCTCTGGCGTTCTCCTTCCCCAAGGGTCACTGACAATTCCACGTATTCTATCGGAGCGGTCGAGGCTCAATTAAATCTGCATATCCAACCCTTGCAAGCTTTCAAATCCTTCGGCGCGAGTTTCATTTGGTCAAATGTTTTCTTAAATAGAATGTTAACCAAACTTCCGTTATCCACTAGAACTTTATGGACTATAGCTGGGCCGATGGTAACGGTGATTACTAATGGGTCTTCGGTTGGGGAGTGGACTCCAATACACTTTCTCAATCGCGAAATATGACGTCATCAGACATCGTCTTCTGTTGTATAATCGGGGCATTATCCTCGGGATTGCTACATTCCCCTACTTCAAAATGATGTTTTGCCGCGTTCACGTACTGATCCATAGCTCTGAAACTGTGCCTTGCCAGATGAAGCCCACTAACTATGGTATTGATAACGATATTTTTTCATTTTTACTGAGCCGTTGGTTTGGCATTAGGTTGGCATTGATTCGAGCCTCTCCATCAATGGTAAAGGGCGAATGACTGCGGCCTATACCCCAATCTTCGGTTCTTTGTCCGCGACTTTCCACCATCACTTGCCTAATCATGGCTTCGACATATGCATGCGTCAGGGTGGACTCGGGGTCAGCACTTCTTTCCCTGCGAGCCTCTCCATCATTTCTTTGATGTGCTGCTGTAAGGTCTGAGTCCTGAGCAGAACTCCCTTGCCCCCTATTGTCGCGATCAGTCGCGCGGCGAGCAGGAGGAATGGGTCGATTCTGAGCAGGATCAACAACGTATCCATTCCTAGGCGGCACGACGGGCTCATTTAAGTTATGGTTATTGGTTTCCAAATTAACCGCCCCTATATTCTCATCCCTTTCCAATAGAGGTCGGTTTCTTCGAGGTTCTTCAGACGAGGATTTTTGTTTCGGGGATAGAGGGTGAGCTGGAGGTGGTGAAACCTGCCTTTGAATATCTTCAATGCATCTGCCTAAGCGAGCAATATTCTGACGCAGCAACGAGCTCTCCTGCCTTTGTGCGGCCAATTCATCAGTTTGCCTGTCCAATGCTTCAAGTACGTGAGCCAGATGTCCTTCGGTAACTGGAGCAGAAGGGTTGAACTGGTTATCTTCATCTTCTCTTATACGCAAGGAACTCGAACCAGGTTGAGCAGAAGTACCAGCACGAGCGGAACAAGCCATAATTTCATTCCCAGGTCGGGTAGTAGTCTGATTGTCATTTCGGATCGTGGTCCACCTAGGCTGCTAGTTCGTGGTTCCCTCTTGGCGTCGGTCCGTGGTGGTCCCCTGGGTTCGGATCGTGGGAGTATTAGCTGGAAGGAGAGTGGAGTTATCTTGGGATCGGGTCGTTACACCTTCGACTACACGATTCGTGGCACCCGCTCCAGTTCGGATCGTTCCTCCATCTCCACGATCCGAGGACTCCAGTTCAACCTCGACCTGCTCCTGAACGTTTTCTTCACGAGCTTCGTTTGTAACTTCGTCGGCGTGCGAAGTTCGTACTTCCTTAGACTTCTTTCCAGCCATAATACTTTGGATTTGCTGGAATCTTCAAAAATTGAAATAGTGAAGTTTTGGACTGTTTTCTTCGGACATGACTATCTAAACAATAGAACAACAATCTGAAACATTGAGACTTCATACACGGTGAAATCACCAAAATGTAAGATCCAAAAGTGGCTCTAACACCCAAACTATCTGAATTGGTAGAAATTTATATCTAGAAATGCAAGAAAACACACAAGATTTATAGTGGTTCAACGTTAACGAGCCTACGTCCACTTTGTATCTATGATTATACGTAAGATTCGAATATAATCAATGATTTTTCTCTCAATCTCACTTTTACAATGTTGATTCACTCAACGATTTCGAATTAATATTGAGAAGAAATAATGCAGAGACAACAATGGTAGAAACAACACTTAGAACTGCCAAAAAGATCCTAAAAACGTCGGGCAGAGGGCTATTTATAGCAGTTATCTACAGGTGGATCATGGTCACACGTGGCACAAATCCCGAGGATCTTGGACTGGCTCGTAGTTGGATGGTAAAATGGTCAAGACGACGGTTGTAGATAAGTGTCCTCAGATCCTGTATTTTTGGATCGTGGTAGACCAAGTCGTGGTCAACACCTTTTGGTTTATGAGGTCGGGTCGTGGAGAGCTAGCGTGGCGAGATCGGATCGTGGTAAGTGATCGCAATCGTGGATGGGCGCTACGAGTCGAGGATGGCAATATGACCATGGTTGAGTGTTTTATACGAGACTTGATATTTCCTTTGTGCGTGAACCTTGGTGGCTTGTCCAAAAACTAGCCAACACCATGCATTAAGCAAGAGTGCTGAAATCATGCAAGAAAATTTCTTAAACAAGCATTGTCACTATTCACTGCCTTTACTGGCGAAACTGGTTGCTACGTCCATATCACCAGAAGTGGGAAGATCGAAAATTGTAGACTATGTCAAGTTGCACTTAAGCAATAACAAAAGAATTACCGCAACAAAGACCTAACCAAATAGGCCACAATGTTGTACACAGCACATTAACATGAAACAAAAACTAGCAAACAAACCTGACAGACCACAGCATCCGCTAAATATGCAGCAACCCAAAGGAATTCCCCACCAAATCACCTGAACAACCAAGGAGACAACAGGGACGAGCAACTACAGCTAGCTCGAAACAGAATTAGAGATGTCAAACCAATTCCTAAGCCAAATTCGCAAGTAACTAGAAACGAATCACATAAACATCAGTGCCAAATCGAAAACCCAAACTCACCGGTTGAACCAGAAACCACTACCTTCAATAGCTGCCTTCACCTGCTCTAAATCACCTTTGAATACCCCAAATCAAAAAACTTAAATCGAATCGAATCCACTTCGAATACCCCAAATCGAAAACCCTTAAAAGTTGCCTTCACTTTCGAATCACCTTCTGATTCCAATCCCCAAGGAATTAAATTTGACCTAATCGATTTTTTTCTTTTTTTTGGTTTTTGAATCCAAACCGGAGTGGCGATTGAAGTTTGTTGAGACGACTTTTTTTAGGATGGAAGAAGTGGGGAACGATTTTGATTTAGTGAAAAGCACAAGATGACGGCTCGCAGTACGAACTAAAATTCAAAAATGTGGGTTGCTTTGGAGCCAGATTTTTCTTTTGTCACCTGAGTTTATGGTTTTGCAATTGCGTTATGGCTATCATTTTTGCAAAGGACATTACCGCTTAATTTTCATATGTTATAACCAAAATTTCATAAAAATTTAGAAAATTAAGTATTATAAGTTAGAATTAATTAGTAAATATTTATGTTAAATTTAATACGATTTCTTGAAAAGTAATTTAAAAAAATACTATGTATTACTTATCAACAATAGTTATTATTAATTATCGCTTATTTCTTCTTAGTTATTATTGAATATTAATTATTATTTATATGTTACTAGCACTATACCATATCAGCGAATTTGGCACACAAGGATGCGTGTATACAATTTGGCTAATAGTCGTATCAATTTGATAATGCTCAGATCCGTATCAAACAACAGTTTGCGATCCGCACCACCCCAACCACCCCAAATCTGACTGTCCATCGTGAATGCCTCAGATCGGTTAATTTGATATGGCTTAGGGCCAAATCTGACCAACCACCCATCGTTCAAAATCATGCCTTTTTTGTGTAAAACTTTTGGCCGAAAAAGCACGCCCTTTCTTCCAAAATTTTAATCCTTTCAGGTTCTCTCCCTCCCTTTTTTTATTTCCCTTGTCTAATATTGTATCTCGTGCCCATATTTCCATTTCTGAAAAGTGCTCCCAAAAAATTATAGAAATCCGATAGTTGTTTGCTCAAATCTGCTTCTTTGTCATTGTCTGCAAATCGTGCGTCTCTATTGCTGGTAAAATTTTGGTTTTATTTGGTTTCTAGTAATTGATACTTTTTGCGCTATTATTTCAATTCATGCTCAACACGTTATAGGCCGGAGAGCTATTTATTGGTTTTTACCTAAGGGCGGTTACAAAGCAAGGTTGAACGTTGAAGAAAGTTAGGTTTTCGCAGTTGGTCATATTACACCATGGTTAGTGCATACAAGTTATTTGATCTATTTCCTTATATTAGCTAGTCATACTGGATATGTAGAATATGAACCTTGAATTTTGTTTGTTAAGTTGTTATACTCATTCCAGTAAATAAAATTAGTTTTAGGTTAACTAGTTAATTCATGTGCTAAACAATACACAAGAATTAGCAAGTTTCATTTAATTTTCATGCACCGGACTTGGACGAACGTACTGAAACTAACTTACTAAGCCCTGAAAATGTACTGAACCTAGACAAATGTAATGAACCTAGCTAGACAAACTAGGCTCGCTAAGGCCTGGAAATTCCTTTGATGTTTTAACGGAGAAAGATACGGGCATGTGCGAAGGGGGTAGGCCCATTTGTGATCCAGTGGTTGATGCATTTTTAAGTTGTAACAATTTTTGAATTTATAGGCTGGCAACATGCCATTCAATATAGGCAAAAAGTGGATTAGTGAATCTAATCAATGATCTCCATACTATATTGATGGGGCACTACAACAGAAATGCTATTTCGCAACGGCTTTGAGCCGTTGCAAAATCTTGGGTGGCAAAAAATTAGCAACGGCTCAGAGCCGTTGCGAAATTATATTTTGCAATGGCTCAAAGACGTTGCTATTTTTGATTTAGCAATGGTTTATAGCCGTTGCGAATTCACGTATCTCTTTTTATTAAAATTTTACTTTTTTAGACTCTCCTACAATATCAAATGCATTTAATTTTCATATTCAATACAAACGTTTACAAATTTAACATAATATCACAAAAGAAAAATCATTGAACCAAATATTTTTTTGTAAATTCAACACAAAGACCAAACTTAACAAGTTTTGAAATTACAACGTTCAATAATGGTATGTTAAACTTCAAAGTTCAACAACGTACATATATTACATAATACAATACGCAATTTACAAGCAAATTATTATGTATATAGTTCAGCAAGCATGCTAAGTATGTTGTAGAGGTCTATTCTTAGTCGGTACATAGTTCGTTGTCACGAAGCCTTCCTCCATATTGGCTCTTGCATGCTCTTTGTAGTTTGTAAACATGCATGCTTTTATATGTCATTTGTATAAATGTATTATACACCATTAATTTGTCTCCCTAATAAATCTGGATGCATGAAGGATTATGGTAAGTAACGAGAATCAAACCTCATGTAACCTTGGTTCTTAAATTGATTGGCAACCTAATTTTCAAGTGTCATCTGAATTCCACTGTTCCTGCCAACATATATGTAAGTGTAAACCTATTAAATTATTTTGATATGCATGTAGATGTTTGCATGCACACAAACTGAAAATAAATAATTTACTTACCAGGTGAAGGCATTGTCAAAGGTTGAGAGCCAAAAATTGAGTTTGCACTACTCGAAAAAGTGCAGAATGCTATTCTCAGGTTGGTGGTTGAAGATGGAGTACTCGGCTTTATAAATGCAATACAGGTAATAAAAAAAATTATGTTAAGATTTCGATTTATACGATTCTTATGTATAAATGGATCGACAAAATATACCAGATTTAAGGAGAGCAAGTACAATTGAAGATAAGGGACTAATGAAGTAACTGGCTGGATTTTCTGCGATATTGTAATATATCTCCAGACTTCCAAGTAAATGTACTGGGTATGAATTACATATGTGCAAAGTTGGGGTTTTCACCATCTCTTTGAAGTAAATAGAATCTCCTAATTTATAAATGATTCAACATACCTGCATATTTTAACAGTAAAATCATAATAAAGACAGTTAATATGCAATGCATGATCAACATAATTAATTTATAGTGTTCTTATGTATACACTTGAGAATTAGAGCCCAGGATTACATGCAAAGAACACTGGCCGTGGCTCCACCTAAATATTTAATTTTCAGTTCACAATTATTAATTTATAAATATAAACAGTTTTTTTTAACAAAATAAAATTTTATTAAATTCCAGACAGGATTACAATAGATTGATGCATCTATTTTTATGGAAGTATAATACAAGAAAAAAGAAAGAAGCACACGAGAGAATTACAATCTCTAATAAATGATCACATGCACACGCAATCGCACGAGTGCACACACACACACACACACACACACACACACACACATATATATATATATATATATGGAAATGTTCCGCTACAAAAATATATGATACTATCACAAATGAATATAAGACAATGTCAAATTAACTTTGTAATAATAATACAAGATTAGTTGGGAATTTTTGATGATTTAGCACCAACAATATTGTTGTTTGTTCTATTTCTTATTTTTGAGAAAAATTGTATGACAACAAATGTTTCAGTGCCAAAACTACAGAGAAGTGATGGCATACATTGATATAGGTAAACCAAAAAGAAGATGACAATGCATTTCTCTCCTTCAGACCCTTGTAGACAGATTTATAGCAATGGCAATAAGTTTGTGTTGTCAAAATACTAACAATAATGTGTTTTGTTGTCAGATATTATTTGTACCAATGATAAATGTATGTGATACATAATCCAAGGGCAGAAGAAAATCAAGTACACAGTAAAAAAAAGTTAAATGGCATACATGAGCAATTCCTAACAGTTCAGTTAAGAAAAAAGATTAAGTTCAGAGTATTTTATCAATGTTTATTAATTTCAACATTTGACTGTATTAGGATCCCCTCAAAATGAGGTTTATTTCATATTTTATTAATATATGACATCTTTCTCACATAGCCTAGTGAAAATAGAAAAGAAGCATAGGGCATTCTTCACTGACATGATTTTACCTAATGAAAAAGTGATGGATGTTAAAGCTTTCCAACTTACAGTGACTGTTTGAAACATACTAGACAAGATTATTCTTTATTTATGTTAGCAATATATTGTACACGTTGTGGCAATTTAAGAGTCTAAACTCAGGTTATTTATGTTTAAGCACGTTACTATAATGTTATTTTATTACTGTTGTAAAAGGCTTCTCCCCTAGAATTAATGAGAGTAGATTATAAAAATAATATTACAAGCTTACATATTTAGCACTCAATCAATTCTAACATTTTATTCAGTACTCCTAATATATTTTTTTAGCAATTTTCAATTCTCGGTAAAAGTGGGTATATCATTTGTTCTTTAGTTTATGGCATTTTGTGATGTTCAAGTTCTATCATGGGACAAAATAAATTTTGAATCCTTTGAGAGAAAAAATTGGATACACATATGAAATCAAGTTTTTTTTTTTGTAAAATATCAGTGCCAAAGTTTTTGCAAGCATTGCTTGTGTACTTAGATGCTTTAGACATAAAAATATTTAACTATTATATATAACAAGTGTTAGAATAAATGAATATACACGATATATAAGTATTGGGTTACCTTTATTCACACCTCCCCGTTATTACATATAGGCTAAGGCCTTGTTACAGTTTGTATCATTCTGGGCCAAGCCCAATAGTCCATCTTTGTATTTAAATAAGCCGCAAGCTTTATTTTGTAATAATATTGAGATACAACAAACATTACAGTATAATAAAATCATCTTTTCAAGTCTTTAATCATATCATTGTTCAGACTTGATCAAATTCATAAATTCAACTTGGTATCAGAGCTGATCTTTGTGCTTGACAGCATTAGATCCTGAAAATTCTGAAAGAAAAATTCCGATTCATCTGTTTCAAGATTGATCAGAATATATTTTCCATCAGAAAGGTTTCATCATTTGGACTCCTTTCATCCAAGATCAAAGATCTTATCATCTGAAAGTTGTTGCTCTTTCTAATAAACTGTGCCACGCTCAGTTCATCACTCTGGCTGCGTCAGTTTATCAAGAATAGCTGTTGTAAAGAAAAGTTCAAAATCTGTTCAGAAAATCGATCAAGAATTTCAAGAAAAACATCAGTTGAAAACAAGTGCAATCAGAAGAAAC
Organism: Allium sativum; assembly: GCA_030737875.1. Classification (NCBI taxonomy): domain Eukaryota; kingdom Viridiplantae; phylum Streptophyta; class Magnoliopsida; order Asparagales; family Amaryllidaceae; genus Allium; species Allium sativum. The sequence continues at coordinate 736,786,747 of CM060919.1, read as the reverse complement.
TCATCAGTCACTGTTATCCCTGTTTAAATAGGGTAATTGCAAGTATTCGTCACCTGAGTTCCTTGATAGCTTCATACTCTCATCTGAGTGTTTTCTTTGATTCTCAATTCAAGATTGTCTGTTTCTTTTAAACTTTTCCCACAAATTCTGTGATCTTTCTTTTGTTCATCATGTAAAATGAAGGAGATACCACTCCTCAAGCTTTTGTCACTAGAGGTGCACAGAGCTCCTCTTCTGGTGATCAAGTTAATGACCTGATGAAGGCCATTATCAAACCACAAAGCCAAATTATTTCTGTTCAACTTGATGAGACCAACTTTTTACTCTAGAAATTACAAATAGAAACTGCAATCAGAGGATATGGGTTAGAAGATTACATTCTTGGTACAAAGATAATTCCATCTAAGTTCATTTGAGATAAAGATAATCAACTTGTATCAAATCCTGAATATGCAGTTCATCAGAGACAAGACAGTCTTGTGTGTGCATGGATGATGTCATCCATAAGTTCTAGTATTTTACCTCAATTAATTGGGTGCAAAACAGCTCAAGAAGTTTGGTCTACAATAGAAAGGAATTTTACTTCTCAATCTTCTGCTAGGATAATGCATTATAGAAGACAGTTGCAGACCATGAGAAAAAATGAAATGAGTATGAATGAGTACTTACTTAAAGTCAAGAATCTATGTGATCAATTGGCTTCTGCATGTCATAAAGTTTCTGATTCTGAGCATGTGTTGTATATAATTAGTGGATTGGATCATGAATATGAAGCTGTTGTGGCAATTATATCAACCATGGATCCTACCCCTACCTTGTAGTTTGTGTATTCTACTCTTCTTACACATGATGGAAGAATAGAACACAACAAAGTATTAAACCCTGACATGGCTATGAAGTATACTTATAACAAGGGGAAACAGCAAGAAAGAAATCAAGGTTCAGGGGGTCAATTTAATAATAATCAGAGGGGTGGATTTGCAAATAGAGGAGGCAGAAGAGGTGGTAGAAGTGGTAATAATACCAATAGAGTTAGATGTCAAATCTGTGATAAGTTTGGTCACAGTGCCAACAAATGTTATTTCAGATATAACTCTAATTACAACCCCTCACAAAAAGGCAACATCAGCAATGTAAATCTGGTCAGTGTGCAGAAAGATTGCAATAAAAGTCAATCAGAAGTGCTAAACACAGAATCAACCTCAATAGATGATGCTAATGATCATTGCTGGTATCCAGACTCTGGGGCAACAAATCATGTTACAAACAATTTGGCCAATTTAAACTTGGGCAACAAGGAATATAAAGGTATGCAAAATTTACTAGTGGGTAATGGTAAAATTGCACAAATAACACACACTGGAAATACAAGTTTATTTGGACCTAAAGAATTAATTTTAAAAAATCTTCTAAGGGTCCCTTCTATCAAGAAGAATCTGATGAGTGTTTCCCAAATTGCTAAAGATAATAATGTTTATTTTGAATTTTATCCAAATACTTGCATTGTCAAAGATATACTAACTCAGGAAATCATTTTTGCAGGGTAGAGAATTTAATGGGTTGTACAGATTTGACTTGAATAATCATATAAACCCAGTTTGTAATAAGAAAAATTGTATGATGACATACATGAATGATTCTGAGTATTCTAGTAAATTTGATTTGTGGCATTGCAAGTTAGGGCATCCTAGTAGCAAAATTGTAAAAGAAGTATTGAATAGTAACAATATTTCTATTGATAAAATTTCTGACTCATATATATGTTCCTCTTGCCAATTGGGAAAGAGTCACAAACTTGCATTTCCAGATTCACACACAAGTTATTCTAGACCACTAGAACTTGGTGCTACTGATCTATGGGGTCCAGCATCTATCAATTCTGATTATGGTTTTAAATACTATATATCTTTCATTGATGCCTGCTCTAGGTTTACTTCGATTTATATGTTAAAATCCAAATCAGAAACTTGTAATACCATTATTCAATTTATTAATAAGGTAGAAAATATGACTGGTCAACATGTGGGTATTATGCAAACTGATGGTGGAAGAGAATTTTTACCATTAAAGAATTACTTTGAAAAAAAGGGAATTAATCATAGAACTACCTGTCCTTACACCTCTGAACAGAATGGTTTAATTGAGAGGAAACATAGGCATATAGTTGAAACTGGTTTAACTTTACTTGCTCAGGCATCTATGCCTTTAAAATTCTGGCCTAAAGCATTTTATACTACTGTTCACTTGATAAATATATTACCAACAAAGATTTTAAATTTTAAAAGTCCACAGGAAGTTTTAACTAGAATTAAACCAGATTATGAACATTTGAAGGTATTTGGACGTCAATGTTTTCCTTGTTTAAGACCATATAATACTCACAAATTAAGTTTTAGATCTACTCCATGTACTTTTCTTGGTTACTGTAACAATCAAAAAGGGTACAAATGTTTAGATAGTACAGGCAGGATATTTGTATCCAGACATGTTAAATTCAATGAGAAAGTATTTCCCTTTAGTACTGAAAAAATAAAAACCACTGAAAAAATGGTAAATCCAAGAATTGGTATACCTGATGTTCCTGAAGAAATACAAGTGATGGTGCCACCTCAGCAAACTATGGAAGGCATCACCACTAGCTCTCAACTCATAGTGCCCTTGGGAAGGCCAGGTCAAGAGCAGAGTTTTGAGGATAATGTTGACAATCAGAGTCAATCAAGTCAGGACACTAGTAATGTAAGAGGTGCTCAAACACCTGCTACAGATTCAACAGAGAATATCAATCAAGGCACTACAGTTCCTGATAATACCAACAAGCATCCTATGTTAACTCGAGCTAAATGTGGTATTTTTAAACCCAAAAATATTAATACGGCTATCATTCAGGATGAACCAGTTACTTTCTATGAAGCATCCCAATGTGAAAATTGGAAGCAAGCCATGCAAGAAGAATACGATGCTTTAATTAAAAAAGGAATTTGGTCACTGGTTGAAAAGCCAGAAAATAAAAATATAATTGGATGTAAATGGGTTTATAAATTAAAGAGAAATCCTGATGGTTCAATTTCTAAATACAAGGCAAGATTAGTTGCAAAAGGATATTCACAACAGTATGGCTTTGATTTTTCAAAAACCTTTTCACCTGTTGTGAAGCCTTCATCTATTAGAATAGTGTTGACTATTGCCTTGAGTAGAAATTGGAACATCAGACAATTAGATGTTAATAATGCCTTTCTGAATGGTAATTTGCTGGAAGAAGTGTTTATGCAGCAACCTGAAGGATTCTGTCATGACAACAACACAAAATTGGTGTGCAAGCTCAACAAAGCAATTTATGGGTTGAAGCAAGCACCTAGAGTTTGGTTTGACAAGTTGAAATCAACACTTGTCAACTATGGCTACAATTCTACAAAATCTGACAACTCAAATTTCACAAAATTTACTAATACTGATACTACCTTTATTCTAATTTATGTTGATTATTTTATTATTACAGGTAGTAGCAGATCTGAAATTGAGTTTATCATAGGAAGATTAAATGCAGAATTTTCAATCAAAGATTTGGGAAATTTAAGCTACTTTTTGGGCACTGAAGTGGAAAAAACATCACAAACAGAAATTCATCTTAGCCAAAGGAAATATATTTCTGAAATTCTTCTGAAGGCAAAAATGGACAAAGCTAATTCACTTCCAACTCCAGTGATTATCAATAATCAACTTTCAAAACATAAAGGTGAGGCAATTCAAGATGCAAAATTTTACAGGAGTATCATTGGAGCTTTACAGTATGCAACAATAACCAGACCAGATATATCTTTTAGTGTGAACAAAGCTACTCAATACATGCAAAACCCTTTAGATACACATTGGAGAGCAGTAAAAAGGATTCTGGGATATCTAAAGGGAACAATTGATCATGGACTTACACTAAAAGCTAGCAGTTCCTTAAATATCAATGCATATGCTGATGCTGACCGGGGAACTGACTTAGATGACAGAAAATCAACATTAGGCTATTGTATATTTCTAGGAAAAAATCCTGTATCATGGAGTGCAAAAAAAAACAAAGTACTGTATCTAGGTCTAGTACAGAAGCAGAATTCAGATGTGTTGCTAGTGCTGTAGCAAAAGTATTATGGATCGAATCATTGTTGAGTGAACTTAGAATCAAATCAACTAAAAAGGCAGTAATTTGGTGTGACAATGTTAGTGCAATTTCATTGACTTCGAATCCTATTCTTCACTCAAAGACAAAACATATAGAGCTCGACATGTACTTTATCAGAGAACAAGTCATACAAGGAAAATTGAGAGTAGGATATATACCTTCGTTTCATCAAAAGGCTGATATACTTACAAAACCTCTCTCAGGACCAAATTTCATTAGACTGAAGGAAGAGCTTAACGTTGATTCAGCAGATCCAGATAAAAGGTCAAGCAGAATTATCTACATACCAGATTAATCTCTCGCTCATCTCAAATCGGTGTTGGATCTATAAAGTTCAGCTAGGGTTTCATAACAGACCCTAATCGAGTCTGTTTTAAACCTACAATTTAACCTCTCTCAATGGATCTGAAGCCTTCTAAGCTCAAGAGCTCAAGCGGCATCACAATCCATCTGTCGTGGAGGCCTGACTAGAAGATTCTGTCACCGATTAGAGTATTTCTTCAATTGGGAGCCACCATTTATTTTTCTCGTGGAAACCTAATTAGGGTTAGGTTTCGGGGGGGGGGGGGAGTTAGAATAAATGAATATACACGATACATAAGTATTGGGTATTATTACCTTTATTCACATCTCCCCGTTATTACATATAGGCTAAGGCCTTGTTACAGTTTGTATCATTCTGGGCCAAGCCCAATAGTCCATCTTTGTATTTAAATAAGCCGCAAGCTTTCTTTTGTAATAATATTGAGATACAGCAAACATTACAGTATAATAAAATCATCTTTTCAAGTCTTTACTCATATCATTGTTCAGACTTGATCAAATTCATAAATTCAACTACAAGCAAACATAATTTTAATATAATGCCCCTAACATGAGTATAAGAAAAAAATGCCAATGATAACACAAATAAAACTTACCACATGCCACCACTGCCATTCAGATTAATTGATGGGTTTAAATTTGGCATCTTCATTGAGTTACAAATATAACCAGTAAAACAGAGGAAAACACCAATTAAAAAAAAAGTGCACTAGTTTGTGTATTATTTAATGTGTGGTACCTCTTTATTCACTAATATAATTTGTTCATGTTTATTATGCTATCTGACACATCACACATGTCTATATGTTTTAAACTTGCACATAATACCTGCCGCAAGAACACAATGCTTTGCTGCTAGCCCATACATAAAAGCAGATTTACTGTGAATGGAATCAGAGGCCACGCAACTAGCAAGACTAAAGAAGTGTAGTACATGGAGGAGGAAAAACTAAATCCTATTCAATGTAAGAATAGACAGAACAATCAAAATATTAAAAAACATACACACACATGCTCAATTACTGATCTAAACACTGGGTGTGCACACAAACATAACATGCACATGCATATTTAACAAACACACTAAACTCATTTCTGCTCCACTTCAAGATTAGTCATTTTCATTTACCAAACGAATAAGTCTCCTAAACAAGTCACACCAAGCATGTGTGGATAATGATATCAAATTATGTTTTTTATTCAATCACATATGAAGAAAATGGCAATGGGTAAGACAATTTATGCTAATTCTTGCATTATAAATATTTTTAGATTTGTAATGTCCCCTCGTCAAACTTGCAAATATGTTTTCTTGTTTCCCTTTTTTTCCAGTTTTCAGATTCATAGTTACAATAAGAAATTAAAACATGCAGGCATATACTTTCACCCATTTGCATAAAGCCAAAGTAGGCAAGACTGAATAGAAACATCGATATAGCAATGCATATGGTTTAGAAACAATTAGGCACATGTATATTTATCCAAGTCATAGTTATAAAGGCCGAACCACAAGTTAAACCATGGTAGTTAAAATACATTTATTTCTATATTAAACAAAGATACTTAAAATTTGTAAACCAATGCACATAGACACACTGGATCAATCAACCACGCTGAACCTACTTCACTACCTGATCCATATAGTCATTATAATGCAAATAATTGTGCATTTAAGTTTAGCAAAATGGCAACTAAACAAGCTGCTTTAGATGTACATTTGGTTCCACATGGCAAAAAGATTTGATGTTAAAGCACGCTGAGTTTACATGGTCATTCTACTGGCAGTGTAATATTATTTGAAGCAGACAAGTTAAAAGGAAAGGCAGAAATTATGTTATTTTCTAGTCATAATTTATACTCTAAAATATTTATCCTGCTACTTGGAGCTGCTAGAGGTGAAACTTAAAAATTCTTTAGTTTCCTCTTAATTAACTTAAAAATTCTTTAGTTTCCTCTTAATTTTTTTAGGGAGCTGTAAGTTTAATCAACCAAATTACAAAAGACTTCTAGCTAGATTTGTTGTCAATTTATACCTGAAAATATGAACAATCACTTCTGCAAATCTAACCGTTTTAGAAAACTTTAACAAAATTAAATGTGATCATGCTATTTCCTTCCTAGATTAGCTAGATTTGCTGCCAATTTATACCTGAAAATACGAAAAATCACTTCTGCAAATCTATCCGTTTTAGAAATTTTTAACAAAAATAAATGTAATCATGTTATTTCCTTCCTACATTAGCTAGATTTGCTGGTAATTTATACTTGAAAATACGAACAATCACTTCTGCAAATCTATCCATTTTAGAAAAAAATAACAAAAATAAATGTAACCATGCTATTTTCTTCCTACATTAGAGAATGAATAAAATCGTCAATTTTTTTCCCTGGCCCTAAGTAGCGGCAGTCATGTTGCGTAGGTGAATACATGCATATTTTATATGTCTTTTTGACATATGAATCTTAATTCATATATGCTGCTTACTTTGAGTTGCAACTTGAAAAAATGCGCATTTTCTGTTAGGTGCATATAGCGTATACTCAAAAAACATGGTCGTTGTTGAAATTACATATAAATATACTTTTATTTTCTACACACCAAAGAAAAAAGTCATAGGGAGGCTAACCAAAGTTTCAGGGCGACAAATTAATTAGCAGGCGCATGTTTTCTGCCAAGACACTCCAAAGACATGCATAACTCTCAAAAACATATGGATGCTGTATACAAATCAAAAGACGAATAAATAGGAATAGGCTTATCCATATTTTATATCTTTAAATAGGTTCAATTTAGATTATATAGCTAGTAATGCATAAGTGCACATACTTTTCTCTAGCATAAATAATTTGATCTTTGTTTTTTGAGGCTGATTTACATTTATTTAAAGAGCCAAGTTTAAATGTTTAGCTCTATAATTTCACACAAGTAAAAGCAAAAAGGAAAAGTAAAATACATGCGTAGGTGTGAGTGTATCAGTAAAAAGAAAAATCGTTCACTTATTTAATTTTTGAATTAATTTTAGAAAACTCTTATTCTACTAATTTTAGGCAATTCATTGATTTCACTGCTACTGCGAAGATGAATTTATGTCATTGCAACATACATGAATATGTAAAGATTCGCATCGTATCTAAAATGCAAATAAATATATTTGAATTTTGCTTGTTTTCAATGTGTAAACGCCGCTGAAGAATGTAATTGTTTGTCGAGAAAGAATATTTAAAGGCAAATGATAAAATGAAGTAGATAGCGATGGCGGGTCAACTGTTATTATTACGATGACACAAAATTGTTGCATTTTATTTTCCAAAATTTATTGGAAATTATTTTTGAACTGAATGTTATCGCTTAACTTCTATTAGTTAAGCTGACAAGCTCTATAACTGCACATTATAGCAACTGTCACTGATGTTCTCCTCTCTATATTTGTTTTGTTGTAGAATGCTATATTCTACTAATATAAGCCACTGATTGCAAATGCGTTGCTCTATAAGTTTCGTCGCACGCCAGAACACAACAGCATTCCTAAATAATTTCTGATTTTTAGTACTTAATTCTTACAGTCTATTCATTTATTTATTCATTTATAAACGAGCAACTGTTATTTTAATACAAAAGAAATGCTCTCACATAGGGGTGTAAGAAACAAACTAAATTGATGAGCCAGTTAATAAGTAGCATGTTGTTAACCAGGAACACACTAAAAACAAGTTTTTATCTAAAGTGTAATGCAAAACTATCTATATTACATATATCATAAATTTAAATAATAGATCAACTAACTGAAAACATGTTTTTGTCAAAGGTGTAATGGAAGTGAGGATAAGCATCTCAAGTTAAATTTCAACCTCATACTAGTTCATGTGTTCATTTAAACATAGCATTAAATAATAATGCAACATACCAGGTACCTAAACAAACCCAGTTCTAGCATGATCGACATGTATGATGTCTCCAATATAGTAAGCAATGCAAAAATAGCCAATACAAGTAACAAAGAGGAACAAAACTGCTAAGAAAGGATGACTATATTTGTTTCACCTGATCCATCTTCGCATCCTCAAGCAGCGTGAACCTCCTTAGGAATTTTCCACTGCTCCTTTCTATCCTGTACCACCAGTCCTTCTCATCTACCTCCTCCTTACTCCTTTCTACACTTATCTGAATCAGGTTGCCTTCCTCCACTTCCACCTTCACTTCTTCCTTGTTCAGACCTAGCAAGTCTGCTTTGAACATGTGTGCCTCTGGAGTCTCCCTCTAGTCGATGCGTGTATTTGCAAGGGCTGCAGTCTCATTGTCAAAGGCAGTGCGAGCTTCTAGGGATTGGAACAGAGTTGTTGGGGATTGGAACGGATCGAACAAATTGAAGGAGAATGGATTGAACAGATCGACGAGGAGCGGGGCGAAAAGACTGCTCCTTTGTTCCAAGATTCAAGGAACCAGGACCATTTGCAATTAAAAATTAGGGTTTAGAAATCAAGGTGAAATTCTGAATTACCTGCGAGCATTGAACCCTAAGCCACCGCCGTCTTGTAGAACGGCGGAGATAACAGAAAAAATCGAATTTTTAAGATTAGGGAAAGAGCCCTTATTTTTCTGTGTGGATTAACAAAATGGGAATGAATTGAGTTATACGGTGGGAAAGGGGTGTATTGGATGGTGTATTTAGTTTTAGAATGGTCTATGCCAATTGCAAAATTTAGAACGGACTTTGACCGTACTATACGAGTTTGCAACGGACTTAAGCCATTGTTATTTGCAACGGCTCTAGGCCATTGCGGATTTTCCGCATTTGGGTGTTGCAAAACTGCATGTATGGTGTAGTGGGGTGAACATGTTTATTTGTTTTTTTGAAGAAAACGGTGTTAAGAAAGTAGTGTATTTATGCCCTTGCAATCGGTGCTAAAATATAAAGACATTCAAATTAGATGAAATTCATTTTCATCTGCTTAGATGTGGTTTTATCCAATCATATAGCGTGTGGTATTTGAATGGGTAAAAAGGGTAGAGATGGGAAAACAACAACCAATTAGTAGTGCCACAAGTACCGACGAGGCTGAACATATTGTGATGGATGATCTAGTCAATGATGTGAATAGATTTCATGATTTTCAACCTGAAAATCCGTTGTTTGATCATGCTAATGTTGGAGAGCACTGTACGAATGATGGCAATTAGCAGGCCAATGAAACTAAGAAGTATATGCCACTTTATGAAAGTGTAAGAGACCCACTGTATCTTTCATGTCCAAAAGGGATAACAAAGTTGTATGCCATTGTGAAACTGAATAGCTTGAAGACCCAATACAACTTCTCAGATAATGGTGTGACTGCATTACTCGAACTAATGATGGAGTTATTCCTCGAAGGTAACACGCTGCCGACAAAATACCACGACGCGAAGAAGTTCATTAAGAAAGTTGGAATGAATTGCAAAACTTATGACGCATGCATCAATGATTGCATGTTGTACTGGAACGATGATGCGAATAGAATTTCTTATACAAATTGCAATGAACCAAGATATAGAACATCTTTTAACGACGAGAGAAAAGGAACTAAAGTAGCTCGAAAAACATTAAGACATTTTCCATTAATTTCTAGATTGAAGAGAATGTGTACTGTACCATGAATAGCAGATGCAATGACCTGGCATGATCGTGCCAAGTCTGATCCAAACATAATGCGTCATCCATGTGAGACTTGTCAGTGGAAAGCCGTGGATTCTTTTGACAAAACATTCGCAGTCAAGCCACGAAATGTCACACTTGGAATAGCAATAGATGGTTTCTATTCGAATGCTTCTCTTTTTAATCCTTACAGTTGTTGGCCGGTAATTGTAGTATCGTATAATCTTCCTACGTCTATACACATGAAACGGGAGTTTTCAATGTTAACACTGTTGATTACTAGTCTAAAACAATCGGGGAAGGATATTGATGTTTATTTAGAGCCGTTGGCAGATGAGTTAAAGCAGTTATGGGAAGAAGTTGTTACATATCATCAAATAAATCCGAGTTTAATTACAATGAGAGCTAGGGTGTTGTGGGTGATCCATGATCACCCTGCTCTTGGGACTTTATAAGGATGTACATTACACAGTTACTTTGCATGTCCCATTTGTGGGGAAAACAATTGTTCTTATCATCTTCCTGAATGTAAGAAGATGTGTTTTATGGGACATCAAATATATCTTCGTAACAGACACAGGTTTTGACAGGACAAGACAAATTTCAATAATGAACAAGAACTTAGTCGTCCTAAAAGGCCATTGAATGGTTTTGAGTTGAAAAGAGAGTAACGAATGTCAAAATGAAAATCGGTAAATACAAAGAAGAATTTGGTCGTAAAAGGAAAAGGCCGGCCGTTGAAGAAGGTGACATTGTTTCTTCTTGGTATAGGAGGTCTATCTTTTTTGATTTACCATATTGGAAAGAAAATATGATTCTACATAATATTGATGTTATGCATATGGAGATGATTTTCGCATAGCATTTCATCGGCACCATTATGGACCATAAAGAGAAGCCAAAAGACAGCATCAATGCACGTAAGGATATGAAAACCATGGCTATAAAACAAAAGTTGTGGGTGAAGATAGATCCCAAAACAAAATAAAAATCATACCAAAGGCAACTTTCACCTTGAGCAAAGAAGAAAAGATAAGATTTTTCAATGTATTGAAAAATTTGAAAGTACCTAACAAATTCTCCTCTAACTTCCGCAACAACATGAGCATCAATCTTCCCGAACTAAGAAATATGAAGTCATATGATTACCACGTCATAATGCAACATCTGCTTTTGGTATTGCTTCAACATACTTATACACAACATAAAGATCTACGAAATACTATTCATCGTATTAGTCTATTCTTTAACATTTTGCGCTCAGAGGTGATCAATAGGGAACACCTTATAAAAGAAAAGGCTATGTTGGTGGAAACAATGTGTGTTTTTGAAAAACATTTTTCACCTGCATATTTTGATATCAGTATCCATGTTATGGTTCATTTAGCCGATCAAGCATTGGTTGGTGGCCCTATCAGATATAAATGGATGTATCCTTTTGAACAGTAAATAACTAATTTTAGTTATGTACATTATTATTTGGTATAAACCGATATCATGTGCATTATATAATTAATTACAATCATAGGTTGATGAAAACATTTAAAGAGGATGTGTGCAACAAAAGATACATTGAAGGGTGTATTGCAGAAGGATGTATCAAACAAGAAGCTAGCCTTTATTGCACAGAATATATCCCAAACGGAGGTTATGATAACCATAAACATATCCGCAAAGCATTTTTAGACGAGGATGATGAGTTTGCTGGTGAGATACCCTTGGATAATGGTAAAGATATAACGTTAAGCCAAGTGCAATTCGAACAAGTGTGTAGATGAGTCCTAAATAAGTATAATGGATTGAATCCATGGAAGAAGTAAGTTCATGAAGTAGGTTTCGAATTTCCAATTTTTAATTCAATTTATATATTCATTTTGATATGTGTTTTCTATGTATAGAAGGTACAACTCCTATGTGAAAAGCAATAAATTTCAACCATGAGGAAAAGGTACAACTGTCAAAGTCGTTAAACCTTTTACTATATGGTTACGTAATGAGGTATTACAATATCTAAAGTATTTCACGTGTTTATAAGTTTGCAGTAAACCTTCGTGAAAATGTTTGATTTTCTTCTTGTGTTTTATGTAGTTGTTGAACCTCAGCGATGTAGACCCAACTCTTTAGCGGCTAATACACGGGCCGAAGTTTATGGCGCTTAGTTATACGAAGTACCAAGTGAATAGGTTTTCATTTTCCACGAAAATTTACGAAGACCATATGGTAACACAGGAAAACGGTGAGAGCAATTACAAAATTTAGAGTGAGTGGTAAAGATAAAAATTATAAGGAAGCAGAAACAACGTATTACGGAGTCATTCAGCAGATACTTGAGTTGGATTATACGGATTTCAAACAAACAATTTTTTATTGTGATTGGATAAAAGTCGAGGATAAGATCAATGGTTGCAAAATAGATCCCACTTCAAACCCGATCATGGTTAATTTAGGAAAATTAAAGAACAAAGACAATATGAATGATGAGCCATTTATTCTTGCATTAGAAGCGAGTCAAGTATTCTGCTCAAAAGATTTAAAAAACGACGGCTGGTCTATGGTTTTGCATACACCAAAACGGTTGACTATAAATGTGGATGACATTGAGTCTCCTACCGTCTATCATTCAGCTTTTGAAGACAATGAAAAACTAGACGAACATCTAACCAAACATATGTGTTAACCTATGAATTGTTGAATGCTTTTTTTACCAGGGAATCATATGTATTTGGAATGTCATGACTTACACTTTTTGATTACAATCCATTATGCTTTTATTATTCCTTTTAACTATTTCAAAGTGAGTAAGACTTATGAATTGTTGAGTGAAAATGTAATAGAGAACAGGACTAGTATAAAATTGAATAATATTCTGATTCTTGGTGTTTGTCCTGATTCTTAATGTTGCTTCTATTTTCTAGGAGAATACATCGCAAGATCCCACATCATCACATGCATCATGTTAGAAAGAGCAACAAGTTGAACAAAACCTACTTTGTATTCTTGTCTCAAAAAAACGCTCCAAAAATCGCTACTACGCTTGGTAAACTAGTACGATCTTATGTGTCAATCTCTTACACAAGTTGGGAAAAAGTACCCAAAAATATAGGGACGACGTTTGGAACCATTTGGTGGTAAATTTGTGGAAAAAAACATATAAATATTACAATTTATTTTTATAGTCTCTGACTCTTAATTTTTGCAGAAAATGTATACGCTTGAGCCGCTTTCAAAGGAAATGTTTCCAAAAAGAATGGCCAAGGCTTTTAGGAGACACAAGAAATACTTGAGAGCAAAATATTATGACACTTTCGACAATGACGAAGAACGGATGAAAAATTGTCCACCTATAATTGCTCAAGATGATTGGAACGAGTTCATAAAGAATGAAGCAAGGCCTGAAACGAATGGAAGAATGGAGGCAGGGAAAAAAATGGATCTAGTCTAAGTTATGCCCACCATGCAGGAGGTAAAAGTCACGCAAGAGTAGAACAAGAATTGGTAAATTATTTAATCATTTTCTTTCTACAGTAGTAAAAAAACACAATTAAGTGAGACAATATACATGAATGAAATATATTGCAGATCGTTGTAAGTCCATCTGCAAATATCGACCTTCGTCAAGTATGGGAGAAGAAACACAGGAAAAAAGATGACAGCATATCAGGTGCCATGTCTGGGTACTTCGTAAGTTTTTACTTGTATTATGGTTATTACGGTTAACATCAAGCAATCTATGGTTATGAGACTTTCATTTCCCAACTGAGAAGCTCCTTTCCCTTCAGGCTTTCCATAATTATGATTAGTTTATCATTACATTTTCTTCATTACGTGTTTTTATTGTTATGGTACTATTGTTTGGATTGAATTTATTCAGTTAGGAGTAACATACTATACTTACAAGCTGTTATAAGCAAATGTTGGTGTAAACGCATTTAACTTTTATCCCAGGATCAAATTGCCGAATTGAAGGAAAAGATCACCGATAGTGATGAAGAAAAATTGCCTGTGGATGAAGATATCTTATCACAAGTGTTGGGTAAGAATACAAGGGGTAGGAGCCGCACTGTTGAGAGCATCATACCAAAGATGCATGTTAAGGCTTGTGCCATTGCACAGAAACAATTCAAACATGTTCGTGAAGACAACAATGAGTCGAAACCGAGAGTGGGAAGCTTAGAGGGTATGATGAATGATATGAAGGGTACAGTGGGAAATTTGTCTGGAAAAATGGAGGTTCTGATCAACATGGTAGGAACTTTGACTGATCAAGGAAATCACGCACCGTTAACTACATTGGTTGGAGGACGCAGCAGTACACAGACATGAATTCGGGAAAATTACTTAGCTTGGTTAATTTTCAGATCTACGGTCTTATCCTTGAGTGCTTGTTGCTCAAATCTAGCAGTATTCACTATGAATCCAATAAAGCAAAATAAGAAATAGAGTAGGAAGCTGAATTCGAACAAAAATCAAATTAACTGCGGGATTAAAAAGACTAATACCTCTTTTTTGAAGATCACGAGAAATAACCTCTTTCTTCGGCAAATCGCCTAGAGGATAGTCTGTAGGAGGTGACTAATTTGATTTGGAGGAGCTCGATAATCGATATTGAAAAGGGAAAATAATCACAGAAAAAGGTAAAAGGATTTGGGGAAGTGAAGTTACACGGTCGATTAATTAGATTTTGACTGAAATATTAAAAAATAATTAGAGAATAACGAAAACACTTACATTATCATAGAAACACTAAAAATAACCATTTCAAACCTAGAAATGAAAGAAAAGGGTTTCAAATAAAAAAATCAAATGTTTCCAATTTGATTACTTAGTGCATTGCATGTGTGAGATAAGCGGCAAATGAAAGAAATAGCAAGTCAAATGCACGAGAAGATAGAAATTGACATAAAATGGTAGCTCATTTGGTCAAAGACGCGAAGATGATAATGGAGAGACACCACAATCAAATCTCAACATGATAGTAGTAAATTCATTTGCTAATAGTCTAAAGCATAGAAACAAAATGATTTGTTTATAATGTATGTATTTATATTATTAAGTGTTACTTAGACATATTAGGTGGTACTTATAGCTCTTCCGTGACTTTAATTGTATTTGTTTGTGATACTTTATTTGTTAAATATATAAGATTTGCTTATATGGGAATCTCTATGATTATATATATTGATTTTATGGTTTGTTTGGCACAAATAATTTGATTTTATAAGATATTATATTTGTTTGCTATTGTCGTTTGGTGCCTGACGAGAACGTTGGCGTGGCAATGGTGTCATCAAAATTTTGTGATATCACCATAACACTGGTTTATAGATATAAACATGCATTAGGAAGGCGTCGCAAATGTCTTTAACGACATCATAGTGACACCAAATGTGATTAGAAAAATGGGCATCATTACATTGTTTTGCATCGCTAAGGCATCATAAGACTGGCATCGCTATGGCGTCGTTGATATTTAGTGACGCTATAAGGATGACAGTTCCGCGACACCTTAGAGACGCCATGGAATTTAGTGACGCCAATTTTTCTGACCCACATTTGGCGTCAGTATGGTGTGGCTAAAAAACTTTAGCAACGCCATAAAGTCGCCAAATGCTCGTTAGAAAACCACAGATTTGTAGTAGTGTACAAACTTATCTAGCACATTGTATAATTCATTTACCTTCTTATAAGGCAACATTACTAACGCTGTTAAGCAGTCTGGTGGTATAAGAGAGGCTATTCAATGTTGCCTTCAATGCCTAGCTGCAAGCAATGTCAAATGGTAATATCCATAATAGGCCAAATTTTCAATCTTTTTTGTTTTCATTTCATATATTTGACGGTAATATTAGCCGTGATAAATAGATAGCAACTATGCAGCTACTTCTACTAAGAAATATCATGTACATGCCCAAGCAATGTATATTACATCAATATTGTAACGTCCCAGAAATTTCGACAATTGAGTATGGAATTAATTAAAGATTTAATTATGAATAGTCAATTTTATACTGGGGTTAGAAATTTATAATCAAATATATTGTTTTGAGTTGGATTGAATTCAGTATTTAATTTAGAATGGTTGATTGGAAATCGAATATATATTGTTGAATATTTGAATTGAATTCAGCTGAATAATTGAATTGGATTTGAAATTCGATTGAAGAATTTAGATGGTTGAATTTAAAAATAAACGCAGTTGACGTGAAGCAAATTGGAAATTTTGTTTGTTAAAAACATATAGAAATTGGTCTGGATATGTGTATACTTGTGCATATAAAGAAAATGAAATTTAACTCCTCAAATTTAGAACGAACGGGGTTGTTGATGGACAAATGTGATAAAATCATTGAATAGATGAATAATTTAAAAATAAAGTAACGTCATATGCACACAAAATCAGAATCTGTCCAGACTAATTTTATTGGATTCAAATCGTTGAAATGAAAAGGAACGTATGATTTTGTTTGGATTACGGTACGTAGATTAAGCAGCGTTCACCGTTGGTTACGGTGCAATTAAATATTTACTTATACATAAGTAAAACCTAACTCAGTAAAACATTTTGCAGACCTACCCATTGAAAATATCGAGTACCCTATGCCTATTTGAGTGACGTCGTTCTTATCTTCCAAATTCTTCTTCTATAAAATACATGGTTTCTCCCCAAATTCTCTTCAATCAGAAATGTTTTCCCTTTTCTAATTTTCAATGGCCGACCAAAAGAAAACATCAACAAATTGAAAAAAAAAAAATCAATGGCCTGCATCTCAAATTGAATCCACTTTTTCTAGCACGCTGCCTCTTCCCTAAATCGCTCCTTCTTTCGCAACCTGGCATCGTGAATCCTGCTAGCTCCTCTACAATTGAAGATTGCTCCACATGTAAAGCCAAAATCCGTCGAGACTCAACAATCTCCAGTGAAGTCACAGTGCTGCGCCACCAAAACCGAGACAAACCTCTCGCCGTTGTCGTCGCTGCTTACTTGTGGCCACTGCATTCAAGGTGAGTGTTAACTCACTCACGATTGTCTTATGTTCAAGTAGTAAATTTTAGCTTAAATTTGAAATTGGATAGTATATGGCCCTAATACTTAAGTTGTTGCTTAATGCTTAAACTGTTCCCTTGTGGCCTTCAGACTTTTCACTTGAAGTTCCATTGAAATTGGTTCATTCTTACTTCTATTTGCTCGCTTCCTATGTGTTGTTGCCTTTGGTAGTCCAGATGGTTATAGGCTTTACTAGATAAATGTGTACTCATGATTATTACCCCAGTATTATATGGAATTATGATAGTAATTGTGGATTCAGAGTCGTCCATCTACACCTGTAAAGACATTGGACTTGTTTTAATATTGTTGTCTTCACTTATTAAATACTGTTAAAACAAAGACCTCCTTTTGATTTGAGGATAGTGAACTTGGTACATGATAGCATGTGGTTGATTACTATGTTATGGAACTTAGTTATAATTGGGGGTTTTCTTAAGATTATAATGACTGTTGGGTACCATATATACTGAGTCATTAAACATACTTTCTGCCTTGGCATTTTGCATGCCAAGTTTTGGAAGAAGAATACATGTAAATTTGCCTTGAAACATAAACTGTTTCTTTATAAATAAAAAAAGAACATTTAGATTATGTGCTCGTTATATTTAAAATCTGCGCCATGCAATTGCTATCATACGTATACAGACTGCATACTTGTATCTCATTTCCATGATCCAAAAATCTGCTGTAGTAGAGTACATAGTTTGTTTCGGCATGTCCCTTGCTTTAAAATGGGTTACTGACTATTTATGTATCCTTGCTATTTTTATGTACTCACCTGTAGAAAGGAACATATTCACATTTGACCTTGAATAATTCATACGACCCTCTGTCATTTGAATTTCCCAGAACATTTACATGGTGACCATTTGATTTCCTGAAACAATGAATTGTGTGTTTACAATAAAAATTGTTTCATACCAAAATGATATTGTGATTTTCTAGGAACAAATAAAAATTTGTTTTCTTGTCTAAAAATAAAATTGTGATTTTTCTTGGCTCCAGAATGCAATTGAAATTCTGGAAACAGCTGTGTATGTTTAAATATACATACGCATGTATATCCACCATGACTTTACTTTTATTTATTTATGGTTCTTAAACAAGGCTGGTTTGTAACCAGCGCGGTACATAAACCTATAACTTGTTCCACTTGTTTGCTCTGTCCACAACTCCTCTTTTCTTGTAATTTTTTATTGTTTTGTTTAATTTTACTTCTACTTTGGTTACTTTCACTTCTTCCATTTATGTCATGTTTTGGGATGCATAATGTCGTATTAATTTAGATGGACTGTAATTCACAAAGATTACTGTGTTATTATCAGTTGTGTACGGATTTTGGATGAATTTGGGCTTACTCAGTAATCCAGTGACATGTATACAGTATAATAGGCTAAAGGATAAAAACTAAAACGTGTAGTCAGATCCTCACTAAACTGAAATATGGTTATTTACATCATGTTTTGTCATGCCATTGAGATTTACGCATGCAGCCTTTACTTGACAAATGTAATTGTTGTCCTTAAATATAGGATTTAATTCATCAGAAAACTGTAGATGGATCCTAAGTTTTATAGAGCATTTTGCATTGCTAATGTCCTCGAATCGATAATTATTCCTTTTAATTACCTGTTCGAGCTTTAGCATTGAATTTATTTATTTATTTTCCTTTTTAGTTTGGTAGTCTAGCTGTTTCAATGTTCATTTTATTAGAAGGGTGAAGCTTTGTCGGTTAATAGTCAATACGAAGATTGATAAGGCTGTTGTTTTGAACGCTTCTTGTTCGAATGATGGAAGTTGTTAACTATAGAAATATGAAATGATTAGCTGGTTATTGGTTATATATGGTGATAAGATAAAATGTTTAGACGATTTGTTTTTAGCACATATTATAAGGTACCATGTCAATAATTTCACCTTGCTTTGTTTACGTCGTGAGAAACATTAGTTTGGAAGTTGTCTAAACAAACATGCTATAACCTCTGAGAATTAGTTTGACATATCTGACGCTACTTATACCCTGATTATTCTGGTACCATGATGCCTTGCCGTTTTGAGTGTGTATACTTGTTATTAGGAATATCTTGAAAGTTTAATAACCATATATAAAATGTGGACTGTTTATATAATTGGATAATAATCAATGAAGCATCATCCTGAAGGTAGAACGATAAACGGGTAGCTTTAATAGCCTTAATCCTTAAGGTGGCAGGGTTGGACTTATGATTGATGGTATTGTACTCGCTTGGGTGAGGAATATTTCATTTATAAATAGCATGAGATTTGTTATGTTTATGTTAGGGCAAGTCTGATACCCCATTTCACCATATATATCATGTAATCAAGTGTTGTCGCGTAAACATGTACTTATGCCCCCAAACGTTAGTTCCAAATGACCATTTAACCTTAGAGGAGACTGAATGTCTTTCATATATGTATTAATGTTCATATTTCAGTTCCTGTTGAAATTAATTTGCTTGAACATATGATTAATCCTGACTCGAGTGTTTTATGTTTTTGCATGGGACGCTCGGGTCAGATCCGAGCAGTACAGATTTAAAGATTACAGCTTAGGGTTCGAAGACTGGTAAAGTTGGGATTCCAAAGACGGCGCACTCTGAAGGTTTTAAACCAGTAAATATTTGCATGTATTTAAAAAGGTTCTTCTTTTTAATATTCCGCTGTACATAAAATCTTGTATCAAAAATTTTGATTTATAAATAAAAATTTATTTTGCTGTTAAATTTTGTGTTGTATGTGTTTCTTGTGTTGATTCGCTATTTAAACTCTGTAAGCTAAATAACGATCCGTCGATTTGAACGTTTTAAATTGGTTTAATTACCGTTTTGAAGCCGTCAAAAAGGCGGGACGTTAAAAGTGGTATAAGAGCTTTGGTTTATTCAAAGCATAGCTTATCGGGTTTAATGATTAGGATCGACGCTAGAAATGAACAAATTTTGAAATTAAAAATGTTTTGAAATATAAATTTTGAAAGTGATAATTTATTAGAAAGGAAAATTTTGTTTTGAAAAATATTATTTTGAAAATTTGTATTTTGAAGCTAATACAGCGGAGGAAAAAAAAATTGAGATTTAAAATTTGATTGGAATTCCCAGTCTTTGAATTTGGAATCGCCAGAGCTGTTCTTCGATAAGTTCTCTTAGATCTCGAGTCCATCACCAAATGATATCAAAAGAAGATAGGTATAAAAGAATCGATGAATCGATCTCTCTACACTTGTATTTTAGCAAATTAAAGATAATTGAGATAAAATAAGAATTTAGATGGAAATTTGAATGAAAGGGAAAACTTTGAAATCGTTTCAAAGACGAAAGGATGAATTTTATTTTGATATTCAAAATATAAATCAATGGAAATAAAACTAGAAAGGGTATAATTGGAATTCATTTGGGTCAAATTGTACTACTAATTTGAATTATTCAGAACCTTGCCAGATTAATTATTATTGGTTCCAAATCAATAATGTATGAGCAAAGATATGAATTCGAGAGTAAGTTATGAACTTGTGAGTTAACGAACAAGAAATGAAGTGTAAACGAGAGTTATGAATGAAGTGAAATATAAACAAAGAGATTTAAATGAAATCAAAGCTGATTTGATGTGACGAGCTCAGATTTCGACGAAGGGAAAAATATTCACTTTTTAGCAGTAAAAAAACATTTGAGAACAAAATTGTTGCAAATAAAATTCAGATAAAGAAAATAGAGTTGACTAGTACGGTGGGATTATTCTGAAGTTCAGAATATAAATCAGATGAGAATTTTCCAAAGTTCGGAATATATTATCGGAAACGAGATTATCCGAATGGAAGTCATTTATGGAAGTCCATTATGTCAAATTCGAGGAAAACACTATTTACTTTCCATTTTAAAATTTAATATATTATTAATGAATTGGTCATCTAGATTAAATAATAAAGTATGTTTTAAAGTTAAATATTTTGAAGACGTGAATTATTACAAACAACGATTATTGTAAAAGAAATAAATTCTTAGCCGAAAATCGGATATTACAAATAAATGTTTTATTGGTGCCTGAAGTTGTGAATTTTATGTGTTTCAAGTTAATAATATTGTTCACTTAAGGTTTGAATAGTAAATATACCCCAATTTGATTAACTTCATTGTTGACTAAGAAAAGGTTAAGGTTCGATAGCCTAAGTGGTTAATTGAAGTAAATAAGTGTCAGCAGTTAAGTGAAAGTAGCTGTGTTTTATTTAATATTTGTTTTGATTCAAATAACGAATGTAGAAATGTTTTCACCCCGAGGATAAAGTGTATTCTAGAGATGTGTGAACATTTGGAAATGTTTTCAATGGTAATAAGTGATTTTCTAGAATTATAAATAAATAAATATGATGATTGGAACTGTTTTCAAAAGACCATGAGAAGCTAACAGACTTTGATAAATTAGAATGACAAAAACTGAAGAACAAAAAAAAACCACACGTCGAAATGAAGGGCGGCAGGACGTAAAAGAGGCGGATTTGTAAACTGAATCCGAAAATTTGCGTAAGAAATCATTTGATAGGGAATTAGGAAATGGAATAAATAAAATAAGAAAATGACTGGAGATTAGCAAAGTTGAATGATTTCCTGGTTGTTAATCTGATGTTGGTTTCGGCCTTCGGGATTGACGCTTAGGAGTTGTTCGCTTGCTAATTTACAATTGAAGGATGTGAATATGAAAGAGAAATAGAGCGTGAATGAGAAATTTGTTATAGGGATGATGAAAAGAATTCTAGAATTTTGAAGTGTAAAGATTTAAGTGATGAATTGAATAATTGGAAAATTTGAGTAACTGGATGATTTGGAAGAAAATTTGGTATATAATCTGAGATTGGGAAATCTGAATTAATTGGGAGATCAAAACTAAAATTTTGAAATAGAACATGAGGATGTTCGAAGGTAGATATTGAATACAGAAGTTTCGGAACTCATATGATATATATATATATATATATATATATATATATATAAGAATGCAGTGAATTATAAACTAGTGATTTGAAAAGTAATCGGTCCGAGACAAAATCGTATACAAAGGATTTAAATAAAAATGAGATGTTTGAATATATGGTTTGGAAATAAAATCTTATATAAATAAGTATGATTTATGAAATAAAGTACAGTATGTTTTCAAGTCAAGATAAGGGAAGTACCGTATTTCTCCTTTGAATTTCGAGCTGCGTAAGATGTGCTGCTAGTGGTAGTAGGTTTTCCGGACATAAAACTCAAGTTGTCTAAAAGAATACGACTGTGTAGCGTAATTCGCAGGGCTACAGATGGCCTACGGCGGACAGATGTTTCTTGGGGGAACCAAGCGTAACCATTGTGTCTGCTGCGATCTACAGTCGTCATAAGGCGTAATCCGCAGAGCTGTGAAAGCTTATGGGTATGGATGTTTCTTGAGGGAATCAGGCATAACCATTGTGTACCTACAGTCCCCATGGCATATCTACAATTGAAAGAGATGTAACCACTATAGTTACTAAAGGTAGAATGGAGCCATACGATGTTTGAGATATTCTAGTAATGTCAAGCCACCTGTTTGATGCAACACTGTGTCTTCATGACATGAATTGTCCTTGTGACTTGATTGATCCCCGTGTCTTGATTTATTTCCATAATTTGTTTGTGACCCTGAGATAGAGCTATCAACGCCCAGTGACCTCAGATTTTCTCTTGGTTCTTAAATATCTTCCGTTGATGTGTCCATGACGAAATTCGCAGGGAAGTGATTTCCTACGGATACGGATGTTTTCTGGGGGATCTAGATGGAACCATTGTGTATCTACGATTCATGAACAATCAACTTATCTACATCACATTGGTACTTTCCGTATCTGTTTTAAAGGAATATTTGAAATATTTTTCACTGGGAGTTGAAGCAAGGATATTTAGTACTTAGAGATTTTAGTCGTGCGCCTGCCAGTGTATGCCTAACATCTGTGAGAACGACAAGAGACTTGTCAAACTTCGAGTTATCAAATATTTTCAAATCAGTAATTTTGAAATTATAATGTATCTAAATTAATAAATAAATAATAAAAAAAATCGGAGTAACTTTGGAGTAATAATACAAATATTTTCTAAAAGCTTTCGATTTTGAAAATTTTCAAGTCAAAAATTTGCAACTTAAAGAAGGGATGTATTTACACTCTTCAATGAGTGTTGAAAAAGATGAAATGAATTGAATGTAAGGGGATTAGGTTGAGGGTGCTAAGCCTAGACCCATTACAGTCGCAACAATGGATAAGTAACAAATGATGCTTATAATGTGGTCTGGAATATTTTGAGATTTATAAATCCAATTTATGCAGAAAATGGAATTTAAAACGAGATTGGTTTTGAAAGAAATTACATGACTTTGAATTTGTGCGAAGATTAGATAAAACAAGAATTGGGAGATATCAAAAAATAAATTGAGATAGAAATTGGTCTAAGGAAATTGAATATAGATATTAAAAAATAACAGGGAAATAAATTAATTCTGATTTGGAAGATAAATAAATCGTGTTGATCAAAATTGATTTCCAGCTGCAAGGAATGAGATTTGATTATCTGAGTTAATTAAATATGATTGATGGGCTTAAATATCAATATTTAAATTTAGATGTGGAATAAATTCGCACGAATAGGAAATCGGGAGTATACACTGGTATGACTCTAACCATCTCTCCTTTTCGAGGACGAAAAGTTTTAAAGGGGGAAAGATTGTAACATCCCAGAAATTTCGACAATTGAATATGGAATTAATTAAAGATTTAATTATGAATAATCAATTTTATACTGGGGTTAGAAATTTATAATCAAATATATTGTTTTGAGTTGGAGTGATTTCAGTATTTAATTCAGAATGGTTGATTGGAAATCAAATATATATTGTTGAATATTTGAATTGAATTTAGCTGAATAATTAAATTGGATTTGAAATTCGATTGAAGAATTTAGATGGTTTAATTTAAAAATAAACGCAGTTGACGTAAAGCAAATTGGAAATTTTGTTTGTTAAAAACATATAAAAATTGGTCTGGATATGTGTATACTTGTGTATATAAAGAAAATGAAATTTAACTTCTCAAATTTAGAACAAACGGGGTTGTTGATGGACAAATGTGATAAAATCAGTGAACCGATGAATAATTTAAAAATAAAGTGACGTCATATGCACACAAAATCAGAATCCGTCCAGACTAATTTTATTGGATTCAAATCATTGAAATGCAAAGGTACGTATGATTTTTGTTTGGATTACGGTACGTTGATTAAGCAGCGTTCACCATTGATTACGGGGCAATTAAATATTTACTTATACATAAATAAAACCTACCTCAGTAAAACATTTTGCAGACCTACACATTGAAAATATCAAGCTAACCTATGCCTATTTGAGTGACGTCATTCTTATCTTCCAAATTCTTCTTTTATAAAATACACGGTTTCTCCCCAAATTCTCTTCAATCAGAAATGTTTTCCCTTTTCTAATTTTCAATGGTCGACCAAAAGAAAACTTCAACAAATTGGGAAAAAAATCAATGGCTTGCAACTCAAATTGAATCCACTTTTTTCGGCACGCTGCCTCTTCCCTAAATCGCTCCTTCTTTCGCAACCTGGCATCGAGAATCCTGCTAGCTCCTCTACAATTGAAGATTGCTCCACCTGTAAAGCCAAAATCCGTCAAGACTCAACAATCTCCAGTGAAGTCACAGTGCTGCGCCACCAAAACCGTGACAGACCTCTCGCCGTTGCCATCGCTGCTTGCTTGTGGTCACTGTGTTCAAGGTGAGTGTTAACTCACTCACGATTGTCTTGTGTTCAAGTAGTAAATTTCAGCTTAAATTTGAAATTGGGATAGTTAATGGCCTTAATACTTAAATTGTTGCTTAATGATTAAACTGTTCCCTTGTGGCCTTCAGACTTTTCACTTGAAGTTCCATTGAAATTGGTTCATTCTTACTGCTATTTGCTCGCTTCCTATGTGTTGCTGCCTTTGGTAGTCCGGATAGTTATAGGCTTTATTGAATAAATGCGTATTCATGATTATTACCCCAGTATTATGTGGAATTATGATAGTAATTGTGGATTCAGAGTCGTCCATCTACACCTGTAAAGACATTGGACTTGTTTTAATACTGTTGTCTTCACTTATTAAATACTGTTAAAACAAAGACCTCCTTTTGATTTGAGGATAGTGGACTTGGTACATGATAGCATGTGGTTGATTACTATGTTATGGAACTTAGTTATAATTGGGGTTAAGATTATAATGACTGTTGGGTTGTCTACTTCCATATATACTGAGTCATTAAACTTACTTTCTACCTTGGCATTTTGCATGCCAAGTTTTGGAAGAAGAGTACATGTGAATTTGCCTTGAAACATAAACTGTTTCTTTATAAACACAAAAAAAACAAAGAATGTTTAGATTATATGCTCCTTATTTTTAAAATCTGCGTCATGCAATTGCTGTCATACGTATGCAGTCTGCATACTTGTATCTCATTTACTTGATCCAAAAATCTGCTGTAGTAGAGTACATAGTTTGTTTCGGCATGTCCCTTGCTTTAAAATGGGTTACTGACTATTTATGTACGTAGCCTTGCTATTGTTTTGTACTCACCTGTAGAAAGGAACATATTCACATTTGACCTTGAATAATTCATACGACCCTCTGTCATTTGAATTGCCCTGAACATTTACATGGTGACCATTTGATTTCCTGAAACAATGAATTGTGTGTTTACAATAAAAATTGTTTCATACCAAAATGATATTGTGATTTTCTAGGAACAAATAAAAACTTGTTTTCTTGTCTAAAATTAAAATTGTGATTTTTATTGGCTCCAAAATGCAATTGAAATTCTGGAAACAGCTGTGTATGTTTAAATATACATACGCCAGTATATCCACCATGACTTTACTTTTATTTATTTATGGTTCTTAAACAAGGCTGGTTTGTAACCAGTGCGGTACATAAATCTATAACTTGTTCCACTTGTTTTCTCTGTCCACAACTCCTCTTTTCTTGTAAATTTTTATTGTTTTGTTTACTTTTACTTCTACTTTGGTTACTTTCACTTCTTCCGTTTATGTCAAGTTTTGGGAGGCATAATGTCATATTAATTTAGATGGATTGTAATTCACAAATATTACTGTGTTATTATCAGCTGTGTACGGATTTTGGATGAATTTGGGCTTACTCAGTAATCCAGTGACCTGTACACAGTATAATAGGCTAAAGGATACAAACTAACATCTGTAGTCAGATCCTCACTAAACTGAAATATGGTTATTTACATCTTGTTTTGTCATGCCATTGAGATTTACGCATGAAGCTTTTACTTGACAAATGTAACTGCTATCCTTAAATATAGGATTTAATTCATCATAAAACTGTAGCTGGATCCTAAGTTATATAGAGCATTTTGCATTTCTAATGTCCTCGAATCGATAATTATCCCTTTTAATTACCTGTTCGAGTTTTAGCATTGAATTTTTTATTCATTTTCCTTTTTAGTTTGGTAGTCTAGCTGTTTCAATGTTCATTTTATTTGGAAGGGTGAAGCTTTGTCGGTTAATAGTCAATACGAAGATTGATAAGGTCGTTGTTTTGAATGCTTCTTGTTTGAATGATGGAAGTTGTTAACTATAGAAATCTGAAATGATTAGCTGGTTATTGGTTATACATGGTGATAAGATAAAATGTTTGGACGATTTTTTTAGCGCATATTATAAGGTATCATGTCAATAATTTCACCTTGCTTTGTTTATGGCATGAGAAACATTAGTTTGGAAGTTGTCTAAACAAACATGCTATAACCTTTGAGAATTAATTTGACATATCTGACGCTACTTATACCCTGATTATTCTGGTACCATGATGCCTTGCCGTTTTGAGTGTGTATACTTGGCATTAGGAATATCTTGAAAGTTTAATAACCAAATATAAAATGTGGACTGTTTATATAAATGGATATTAATCAATGAAGCATCATCCTGAAGGTAGAACGATAAATGGGTTGCATTAATAGCCTTAATCCTTAAGGTGGCAGGGTTGGACTTATGATTGATGGAATTATACTCGCTTAGGTGAGGAATATTTCATTTATAAATAGCATGAGATTTGTTATGTTTATGTTAGGGCAAGTCTGATACCCCATTTCACCATATATATCATGTAATCAAGTGTTGTCTTGTAAACATGTACATATGCCCCAAACGTTAGTTCCAAATGACCATTTAACCTTAGAGGAGACTGAATGTCTTTCATGTATGTATTACTGTTCATATTTCAGTTCCTATTGAAATTAGTTTACTTGAACATATGATTCATCCTGACTCGAGTGTTTTATGTTTTTGCATGGAACGTTCGGGTCATAACCGAGCAGTACAAATTTAAAGATTACAGCTTAGGGTTCGAGGACTGGTAAAGCTGGGGATTCCAATGACGGCGCTCGCTGAAGGTTTTAAACCAGTAAATATTTGCTAGTATTTAAAAAGGTTCTTCTTTTTAGTATTCCGCTGTACAGAAAATCTTGTATCAAAAAATTTGATTTATAAATAAAAGTTTATTTTGTTGTTAAATTTTGTGTTGTACGTGTTTCCTGTGTTGATTCGGTATTTAAACTCTTTAAGCTAAATAATGATCCATCGATTTGAACGTTTTAAATTGGTTTAATTATCGTTTTGAAGCGGTCAAAAAGGCGGAACGTTACAAATATACACCAGTGCAGGGATAAGGTGTAATATTTAATGTATTTTGAAATTTAATTTATTTTTATTTTTTTGTTTTGATATGATTTACGTTCACAAGGTATGTTACATGTAGGTTAAGTGTAATATAGAATGAAATTGATGAGGCCTTGAAGCAAGAAGCCGAAGACTAAAACTATAGTGAGTGTGAGTGATTGTGTACATGTAAATGAGTGAATAAGTGTGCAATGAGGAGTCAATGTATATGAGTGAAATATAGTGAGGAAGCGTATGTGCAAGTGATTATGGAAATAGAGGGAAAACAGTATGTGTACTTTTTGAAAGTGTAATAAATATTTATTTGAATAAATATTTGTTTAAAATTAAGTTTTGAAATAAATATTCAATTCATGTAAATATTATTAATATTATGTGTAATATTCAAATCCATTGCAACTTTCAGCATTTTACAACGGGCAGTAATTTTTGTTATAGAAGATATTACAGCGGTCAATACCTATTGCAAAAAATATTACAATGGGTTGTTATTCTATTGAAGTAACATACAACAACAACAACATAAGACCGTTTTAAAAAGTCTATTACAACCGTCTGTTACCACGTTCATTGCCCGTTGTAAAATGGAGCTTATTACAACATGGCATAATACAGCGGGCGGGCTGGCTGCTGTAAAACCTCTATTACAACGGGCATTGCCCATTGTAATAGATCTTTTTTGTTGTAGTGTTTCTAAATAAAAAATTTAATTATTAATTATCAAAAGTTAATTGCTAAATATTAAACATTACTTCTTGTTAATTACTTCTTAATTATCAATATTAACGATTACACCTTAACTATTAATCGTTAACAATTAATTATTAATTATTCAATAATAATAATAATTTGTAATACTAATTATTAATATAAATTATTAAATATGGAAAACATTTATTTAATACGAGCGTCACAGCACGCGCTTCGCGCATGGTCGTGGCACGCGCTTCGCACGTGATAACGGCACGCGCTTCGCGCGTGGTCGTGGCACGCGCTTCGCGCGTGATAATGGCGCGTGCTTCGCACGTGGATTGTCAATTATTCCTCAAATATTGTGCAGTTTATATATGTGAGGAGATGTAGAATGCATATTTGAATATGTCAACATAGTGAATATATTACTTTGTTTTAATATTTTATTAGTATAAATATATATGCGAATACATACTAAGTACGATCAGGTAGAGAGATTTAGAATTGTGTGGGTGCATCAAGAAGCACATGGATCTAAGCATTTTGAATGTATAAATATACCGTAGGATCACCTTTGAAATAGTAAACTTAGGTATGCGCAGGAGCAAATTTAAATGACTAAATATAGCAAAATTTAAATGAGTAAAATTAGCATAAATACGAAGTTAAGAAAATTTGGGTTATTAATTATAACAGATTTGGCAGGCAAAAAATGGAAATAAGTGCAGCAAAAATTTGCCTTTTCACATCCATTATGATTTGTTTTTTCTATAAAAAAGAGTATTTGATAAGCAAAAAAGATAAAAACAACAAAAAAAATCGTACAATTTTGGGAACGTATTATGGTAGTTAAATTCAATCTTGGGGAAGAAAACTATTTGCACTGGTGCCAAGAAATTATTTGTAGCTGCATACTACACATTTTGTACAATCAGGTAGACCTTACGCACCAACATTGCATGTCAGCTTCAAGTAATACAAGCAATATAGTCCAATGCATATTTAATGAGTGCAAAACATTGTAGCCATTATAGTACATGTATAGCCTTACTTAATAAATGCGCATGAAGCGGAAGCATTACAGTCAAGGCGAAGCATTGCAATCAGTATAGTACATATTTAAGCAAAATTAATCTTATTTTCCCTTCTGTGTTGAAGGGGAAAAACATGAAACATGGAACAAAAAAAGAAAAAAGAGAAAGCATCCAAGTTGTAGATTCCTACACGAAAGATTGTTGTTTTATGACAGTGAGATGAAGGCATATATGGAGGAGTTCAAAAATATTGTGAAACAAAAATATAAAATGAGGTTTACCTGAAATTAGAAGCTTTCATAGAGTATGGAAGGCTAAAAGGAAGAAATGTGTTGTCCCCAGCGGTTGAGAAAGAAAAAGAAGACCATGTAAATTTATAGGTGAAATACTATGCAATTACAGGAGATATCGCGTTACTCAAGGAGGAGAAAATTAGCCGCTCACTTAAATTGGAAGAAAATTGAAAGGCGAAAAGAAATTATATGAAAATTTGGAAAATAAATTGGAAAGAGGAAAGAAATAAAGGAGTGCAATTGCAGGAGATATCTTGTTATTCAATAGGAAAAATACAGTCTGCATATTTAAATGATGAAGTTTTTAGGGGAAAAACGAAAATGTCAGCATTTATGCAGATCCTTTTTTTTTTTTTTTTTTTGGAATTCAATCAGACTCAATATTCTAGGAGAAATATTAGCCGCTTACTTAAATTAAGTTTTCAAAGAATAAAACGAAATATCAGCCGTATGCTTTGAATGTACGCAAATCCATATTTTTTGAATTCAATCAGTACTTTTCTAAATTGTTAAAGGGTATTTTCGTCAGTTCAAGCGTACACCAAAAAAGTGTGACACAAAACCTATTCCAATTATTAGTAAAGATATTATGTGTTTTACAAATGCAAGGAAAAATGATTTGTACTAATGTTGCATTGTTAATAAATTATCACTCCAAGAAATAAAATAGTGTACAATATATATAAATTCAAATGCAATATCAGTCGTTAATAAATGCAAATGTAAATAAAAAAGTTTAACCATAAACCATATATTATGATAATGCTAAAAATATACAATTGTCATACTAAAAAATGATAAAATTTATTTATTAATAAAATATTCATCTTGATCATCTTCATTGTCACCATCCATTTTCTTCCATACGCTTTATCTGTAAAGAAAAAAACATGATTAGATAGTACGATTGAATAATGGATATTTTTTATTTTATAAATTATATATTTGAAGAGAGCTTACCAACTTAGACATGAAACTTGCATCTTAACCGTTCTCGTCTACTAACGGGATCATTTGATTGCTGCGCAATTGCATGGTGCTGCGGATCGCATGGGCGTTCGCAGTCTTATATAGGTTTGGTGCAAACTATTGAAAACCAAATACTGATGCAAACCAAGCAAATAAACTCAAACTGAATACTGATGCAAACCAAAGTAGATAAATGCATAAAATAATATAAAGTAACTATCTTAGAATCAGAAGCTTTCCCACCATATTCTAAAGCTGGAGATCCTAAGAGTAGTAAACAGATTAAATGACTAGAGGAAAATGGAAGAATGAAGAGGGCAATTGATTTTGTGAGGCGAGGAAGAAAGATACAGTGTCATATTTATAACTGAGAAAGTGTACATATCAGCAAGATGAGACAGTGCATTTTAGGAATGCAATAAAATATATGCACCATTTACCATCGAATTAAGTACTAAAATCTAAATTGGATTCTTTTATAGACGATAATTATAATGCTATATACATTATCAATTGAGAATACATTTACATGTAAATATACTATGAGATAATCATAATTGGTAGAATTGGTATACATAAATCCTACCATAATTCTATCATAATACTGAAAATCTGTAATAACCTACAACTAGCTTATTATATACCAATTGAGAATAAATCTACCATAATTCTATGGTAGAATTGGTATCACTACAAGAAACAGTCCAATTAGCGACGGCAAAAAGCCGTCATTAGCCGTCATCAGCCGTCACAAAGTGTCGTCGCTATATATCAGGACGCTAAGCAAATAGCGTCGAGGTTAGTGATGGCTTTGGTCTTCAAGATAGCGACGGCTGGTGACGGCAACCATGCCACATGGACAAACCGTTGGACTTTCTACCTTCGTCACTAGCCGTCACTAAGCTTGACCTGATAGCCCTTACCAGCCGTCACTAAACTGAAATTTTGTATTTCTGTTTTCCAACAGCCGTAAGGCCCTCAATCCACGCCAACTCAAATCCAACCAATTCTCAACTCATATGCGATCAATTTTACAATCCACCACCTCATATATACTCAAATTCACAACATAAACCAACATATATGATATAAAACGATGCATACATGACTAAATAGCTAACAAACGATAAATAAAAACAATAAACAGTCCAAACCCACATCACATCCACATAATATAAACAAACCATCATCTTCTCCAAAAAAACAACATCACATCCACATCAAACATATAACATAACGTCAACAACTAGTTTATACATACAAACCAGGTCCAAAATAAAAAACCGACAACTGAACTCGTAATAAATCGTGAACCTATAACGCCAAATAATTTAATTTCGAATAGTCCTTATATTTCTTTTTAAATCCAATTCTAACTTGTCTATTCGCTTGTGAATTTCAAACTAAAAGCAAAACAAAATGATGAGTGAGTGATTAAGTCATACTATGAATGTCACACATATTTTTCGGGTATAAACAGGCAGAAAAATAAAACGTGCCAATGGCAAGACGTAGCTACCGTATTTTGAGTTGGAAAATGAAATAGTACAACATGTGACGTCAAATGCATTAATGAAAAATAAAATAATACCTTGCTTCATGAACATGTATGGTGCACCAAATTTATGTCCAGCCAGCTTATGTCAAAATAGTCGGCCCTATTCAAGTTTACACATTGTGAGTAACGTTGTTATGAAGACAAGTTATATAGTAGTAGCAAAATCATAATGTGGAGGACATCCACATTGTTCACATACCTGTACTTTACTTATATAGTAGTGTTGTATGTGCATTTCACCCTAAACAGATGAGCTGTTGTTGAACATACGTCATCAACCATATATTCACATAGACACATAAACTATATCCATAATTTATGCAATCTGGACAAAACAGACATAACAAAAAGTTCAATGATGATGTCCAATTGTAAGTCAGAATTAAAAAAATAGTTGCTAAATTATAAAAAAAATTAAGCAGTGGAACTTAATGAGTTATTCAACAACGAATTTACCATAAGACTAAGCGAAGCATGTATTCTGATCTAGACACAGATAAAACAACGTCTGCAGGAATAATATCAACCCCCTGCAAAAAGTACGATATTAGCATTTAATAAGTTTTGAACACTAAACATTTAAGAAATTAAAAACTTACCCTACGGTCTTGGGTACGAGCTCTATGACTGAACGTAAATCCGGTGTTGTACCGCTCGCACTTGCCTCTGAACTGTGGGTAGGTCAGCGTCTAAGAGGCATATCTATCACAAATATGTTTTCAATAAGTTTGTCATTATAACGGTGTCATTTTGTAGCATCGGAGTAACGCCTATGGATTTCCAAACCCATATACAACAATTTCAGAACCATATTCAACAACGTATTTTAAATAGTTTTAACCCAACTATTTTAAATTCACAACACCACTAATCCCAAAAACAAATGAACTAAACTCACAAAATTTATTAATTGGTTTCTACTCGATAACCCCCTAAATAGCTTTTAAATTTAAAATCTAATTACCTAAGTTATAAATTCAATATCAATAATTGATTATTATCTACAAAATAACAGCTCATTAACACATACATATGCACAAAATCAACTAACCAACAATATTCACTAATAAACAACTAAATCCACATTTTACAGTTTCAATCATTACTAAATCAACTATATTAATTCAACAATCATCATATGATCACATAACATATATATTTAAATCATTATTAACTAATTAATTTAAGAAATAGGTTAGGAATTATGTCAGAGAGAGGAAGAAGCAGTTACTGATGGAGAGGGGAGGAGAGGACGGCGACGACAGGTGACGGACCGCGGCGGTAGATGACGGCGGCGGCTTCAGGTGACGATCGGCGAGGGGGCGACGTAGGTTTTTTTTATTAAATCTGAAATCGCGATTGGGAAAGAGGAATGGGGGAAATTCCTGTAGGATTGTGGGTTATTCATTTTGTGGGTGACGGCTGGTGAGGGCTGCATTTTTAGCCGTCATCAGTCGTTACTATGGTCCGTAACCAAGTAGACTAATTCTTGTCGTGGATGACGGTTGGTGAGGACCGCTTTTTTTAGCCGTCACCAGCCGTCACTATGGTCCGTAACCAAATAGACTAATTCTTGTAGTGGGCGACGGCTGGTGAGGGCTGCTTTTTTTGGCCGTCACTATGGTCCGTAACCAAATAGACTACTTCTTGTAGTGTATACATAAATCCTACCATAATTCTATCATAATACCGAAAATCTTTAATAACCTACAATTGAATTTAATTTGATTAAATATATGCACAACTCAATATTTGAATTGTATATTTGGATTATGGTACCAAATATGTTAGAATTTGTATTACCAGATATGTACCATAATACAGTCTTATATTATAATAATACTATATTTGGTAGAATTTGTATTACTGATTTAATTCTACCAATTATGAAAAAAACCATTTATTCTATATTTGAATTGGTATTTCATACTATATTTGAATTCCAAAAATAGTACCAAAGGTTCACAACTCAATTATGTCTACCAATTGAAAATATCATGTACAAAATAATCCATTTATCATATAACAATTGAAAATAAATTCTACCATAATTCTATTAATTAACAATAATAAATGCTTAAAATTGAACGCATTTACATGTGTCATAATTCTCGCCGCTTGATTTATGATTTAACTGAAAATGATCAGCGCGCTCAAAAGGTATAACCTGCAAGTAGAGGGCATTTTCGGTAGTTTACGTGTACACCAAAAAAGTGTGACACCAAACCTATTCCAACTATTAGTAAAGATAATTCTATTAATTAATAATAATAAATATTTAAAATTGAACACGTTTACATATGCCTTAATTTTCACCGCATGATTTATGATTTAATTGAAAATGATCAGGGCGCTCAAAAGGCATGACCTGCAAGTAAATGACATTTTCGGCAGTTTCCGTGTACACCAAAAAAATGTGACATCAAACCTATTCCAGCAACTAGTAAAGATTAATTATTTAATGAAAATAATTAGTATTAATGACTAATTATTATTATTATACTAAGTATTAGTTATAGGCATCTATTACAACTGACAAAACAAAAGAGTTGTTAAAAATATGTTTTTTACAACTTTTAGGTAATGACAGTTGTAAAAAAACATTTACTACAACTAGCATTTTGTGACAATTGTAAAATTAAAGTTATAATATGGTATTTTTGTTGTAGTGAACAAACCTTACCTGTAGTTCCAAAAGGAAATAGAAAAATGATCATCAATGCTGCTATCAATCAGTCTCAGCTTTGGAGTAAATGCAAAGTTTTTAATCTTACTACAAACATGGGACTAGAAGCCTACTGCACAAGCTTAGAAGAATCATGCCGACAAGAAAAATTTTCTAATTGGATTTTATGTTTTGGTGAGGGGAAATTACTGTGTTTTACCTTCCAACTCAAAAAAAGATCCAATTTGGACTGAAGTACCTAGTGAGTAAGTTGTTCCTCCATCAGATAATGTTGTCACCAGTATTGCGAACGTCATATATCCACAGCTGGACGATAATTTGACAAACTCGAAATACCATAAGGTTCGATGTATGTTAGCTCATAGGAATGATTGTGTTAAGGAGATTAATTCATTCGTCATTAGCGTGATTGGTGGCGTAGTAAAAAGTCTGTGTTAAATGCTATAAAATTGTATACAAGTTGGTTTTATAATCCTGTAATTGTATACATGCTGATGAACTTCTAATTCAGCACCTTTTTGTAAACATCTTTCTCAAGAACCATTACGTGATGATATCATAACATGAAAAGACCAAATCAAACTACCAATACTACAGTCAAAAATACCCTCACATATCTGATATCCTGCCCACTCTACTGACAATATGCTGACATTTTTTTCCACATATATCTCCCCTCTCTCCCCTTCCGCCCTTTTTCTCCATCCATGTTACGCCTAAGGGATACCGTCTTACTCAATTTTTAACTGATTTTTCTGTTCCTTCCTGGGGAAGCCCAATGTCTGGAGCCAGCACTGGATTCAATCAGTTCACTTTCCGATACGGTAGAAGATCATCACACTCTATATCCCACCGAGTTCCTACACACGTAAAACGTTTCCGGACTGATCCGAACCATGATTTGCAGTTGAAGGTTGGTTCTCCAATAATGCTCCTTAGAAATCCTAATTGAAGTCTGGGATCATGTAATTAATGGTACTCGATTAATTGTCATCCAACAATCATCTAGAATTGTTGAAGCGGAAATCGTATTAGGAAATAATGTCGGTCGTATGGTCTTTACTTCATAGAACACACATGAAATGGATGTTCATTCTACGTCAAAGACAACTCCCTATCAAGGTGTGCGTGTTGATGTTGATCAAAGCTTTACCATGTAGCTATTGGAAGCTATTCGTCTAGGAAATGAAGTAATTTTTAAGAAGGGTTGCATTTAGGAATGTACAAAATGGAGGGTCATGTTAAAACTCTAACAAACTAAAAGGATGTATTGCATTAATTACTAAGTTTAACTGCCATGTTGTAAGCACATATATATATATATATGACTCTCTTTTGTAATGAAAGTATGCAATTTCAAGCTCTAATCTATTATCTTTCTCTGGTTAAAATACATCATTTTGGTATCGGAGCCAGAGGGTATTTTAGGAGCTTGATTGAGTGTTTTGTGTGAGGATTAAAGCACAAGAAAACACGGTGTGAGACAATGCAAAATAACAACAATAGTGCGGGTGGCAATGGGAATCAAGTTACCCAGTTGCCTATGTTTAAGGGAGTGAATTATCACTTTTGGAGTTTAAAGATGAAAACACTCTTTAGATCACAAGAGTTGTGGAGCATTGAAGAAGATGGGTTCACGGATGATGCACCGGCTGAACCAAGTCAAGATTTGAGAGACAAGAGAAAGAAGGATGCAAGGGCCCTTTATATTATCCAACAATCTTTGGATGATGAGATCTTTCCAAGAATTGCAGCGGCTTCTACTGCAAAAGAAGCTTGGAGTATTCTCAAGCAAGAATACTTGGGAGACAAAAAGGTGATTGCAGTGAGATTGCAATCTCTTAGGAGGGAGTTTGAGACGTCCCAGATGAAAGAAATGGAGACAGTTCAAGAGTACCTGTCAAGAATTTCAAGTATTGTGCAACAGATGAGGTCTTATGCTGAAGAGATCAAATCTCAACTGGTTGTGAGCAAAGTGCTAAGAAGTCTGACAAACAAATTTGATCATGTTGTCACTGCAATTGAAGAGTCCAAAGACATGGAAACGTACACGTTTGATGAACTCATGGAATCACTTCAAGCTCATGAAGAAAGGCATTCCAAAAGTGATGAAAAGAAAGAGGAGAAAGCTTTTCATGTCAAAGGAGAGTCTTCAAATAAGGAGAAATCAAACCAAAACTCAGCAAGAGGAAGAGGAAGAGGTGGCCATAGAGGCAGGGGCCGTGGAAGAGGCCAATCTGGTGAAGGAAGAGAAGAACCTTCTAAAAGCAAGGGGCCAATCAAATGTTATTATTGTAACAAACCTGGCCACAAGGAAGCTTCTTGCTGGAAAAAGAATGAAGACAAGGAGAAAGGGAAACAGGAGCAAAAGTCAAATTATGTTGAGCAAGAGAACCTGTTTTTAGCTCAACATATTTGTGACAATGAAAGCAATTTGGTCTGGTATGTGGACAGTGGATGTTCTAACCACATGACCAATTCAAGAAACTTGTTCCAGAATCTTGGTGATAGCAAGAAAAGTATTGTAAGGCTTGGAGATGGGAAGCAATTGACAGTGGAAGGTCCTGGTACAGTTGCTTTTCAAACTAAGCAAGGCAAATCAAAGCTTCTGCACAATGTTCAGTATGTGCCAAAACTGGCACACAATCTTTTGAGCGTTGGTCAACTGATATGTGGTGGCTACAGAGTTGTGTTTGAAGATGGCGTCTGTGTGATCAAGGAGAAGCAAAGCAATAAGGCACTAATGAAGATTGCAATGGGAAAGAACAAAGTCTTTCCTCTAAATCTGTCAAATAGTTCAGGACATGCACTTGTGGTGAAAGGAGATGACAGTGCCAAGCTGTGGCAGACATTTAAATGTTCATGGTTTAAAGCATTTGAGTACTAAAGAATTGGTGCTTAGATTGCCCAAAATGGGGAATCTAGAATTTTGTGAACGATGTGTTTATGGCAAACATGCTCGTGGATCCTTTCCAAGTGGAAACTCTTGGAGAGCTAGTGAATGCTTGGAACTGTTGCATGCCGAATTGTGTGGGCCTATGCAAACTGAATCTTTAGGAGGAAGCAGATACTTCCTTTTGATTACAGACGATCACAGCAGGATGTCTTGGGTCTATTTTCAGAAGACCAAGTCAGAATCATTTAAGAACTTCAAGAAATTCAAAGCTCTAGTGGAGAAGCAAAGTGGAAAGCAAATCAAGGCATTAAGAACAGACAGGGGAGGAGAGTTTGTCTCCAACGAATTTGTGCAATTCTGTGATGATCATGGCATTAGGAGAGAGCTCACTGCACCTTACACACCAGAGCAGAATGGGGTAGCTGAGAGAAAGAACAAGACTGTGGTAGAGATGGCTAGGAGCGTGCTAAAGGCTAAGGGGATGCCTAACACATTCTGGAGAGAAGCTGTTGCAACTGTAGTGTATTTGCTCAGTATCTCACCAACTAAAGCTATGATGAACTCTACACCCTTTGAGGTTTGGAGAAATAAAAAGCCTTCTGTAAGTCATCTTAGAATTTTTGGATGTATTGCCTATACATTGATTAATTTGAGAACTAAGCTAGATGATAAGGCAGAGAAGTGCATCTTTGTGGGCTACTCAACACAATCTAAAGCCTACAGGTTGTATAATCCAATCAGTGGCAAGATCATCATTGGAAGAAATGTTATCTTTGATGAGGAAGCATGTTGGGAGTGGAATGAACCAAGCAAGAGGAGTGTAGCCTTACATAAGTCAATCACACTTGGAGAATTTGATGAACCAGTTGAAGTGCCAACACAACAATCTCCTCCAACAACACCTCATGGTTCATCAACATCTTCAAGTAGCCATTGTTCTTCATCAACTCAGTCCTCATCATCAAGTGAATCCCCTCCACGCCGCGTAAGATCACTTGTTGATATTTATGAAAACTGTAATTTTGCACTTGTAGCTACAGAACCTGCAGGGTTTGATGAAGCAGTATGTCAAAATGAGTGGCAAGATGCAATGACAGAAGAGATTAAGTCAATTCAGAAAAATGGAACATAAGAGTTAATGAGCTTGCCTCAAAACAAGAAGGCAATTGGTCTAAAATGGGTGTACAAGACTAAATATAATGCAGATGGAAGCATCTCAAAGCACAAAGCACGGCTTGTGGCGAAAGGCTATGCACAACAGGAGGGTATAGACTATGAGGAAACATTCTCACCTGTTGCACGCTTTGAAACAGTGAGAATTGTTTTAGCATTGGCTGCGCAATGGAAATTGCAGGTTTTTAAGCTTGATGTGAAGTCTGCATTCCTCAATGGAGAATTGCAGGAAGAAGTCTTTGTGGAAAAATCACAGGGATTTGTGAAAGATGGTGAAGAAGAGAAGGTGTACAAGCTGAAGAAAGCTCTTTATGGCCTAAAACAGGCACCAAGAGCCTGTTAAAAGTTAATTTGTAATTTTATTAGGCAACAATTAAATGCATTGACAAATATGCTTTTGTATTAATGTAGGGAATAATTTATTCCTATATATGACATAATTAGATAAATCTAGATAAGGCATTATCTGGAATATTCCAGAGAACGCATTATATTATAAAAGACAAGTTGTATCTCATGTAATCAATCAAGCATCAAAGGAAAAAAATTAAATCTTTTATCTATCTCTCCACATATTGCTCTGCTGTGCCTAACAAATTTGGTATCAGAGCCATATCAACAGCATTAATTAGTCACTCAAAAAAGAATGGCAGTAGTCCCTACAATGTTCAAGTACTCTCCAAGTGAAGTGCCAATATTCGAAGGCGAGCATTATGATTATTGGAGTAGTGAGATGATGGACTTCTTCATCTCTCATGATTTATGGGATGTCATCGAAAAAGATTATCCGGAGCCACCTGAAGATGGAGATTCCACAAGATGGACGGCTGCACAAGAGAAGCTGTACAAAGAAAATCAAAAGAAAGATGCAACTGCACTTCGGTATATCAAACAAGGAGTGAGTAAATCTATCTATCCAAGAATTTTCAATAAAAGAAAAGCAAAGGATGCATGGGAAGTTTTGCAAAAAGAATATCGAGGCAATGACAAAGTTATCTCCATTAAACTTCAATCTTTATGGAGAGATTTTGACAACCTGCAAATTGAAGGAATCTGAAAATATCAGAGATTTTTTCTCCAGAGTCTCTGAAATTGTAAATCAAATTCAATGCCTTGGAGATAACATTCAATAAAAGGAGGTGGTAGAGAAGATATTGAGATGTCTTCCTCCAAAGTTCGATCATTGCATCGCTGCAATAGAGGAATCAAAGGACCTTGGCAAGATGTCAACACATGAGCTATTGAGTTCACTTCAAGCTCATGAACAAAGAATTAATAGAACATCGGCAAATTCATTGGAGCAAGCATTCCAATCCACCCTCAGGTTTTCCGAAAAGAAACGAAGTTATTACAACTCAAAGAAGGGCTCATTTCAAAAGCAAAATCAAAATCAAAGAAAGGGCAACGAAAGAAATTATCAAGGCAAAGGAGAACAACGACGATAACAGCAGAAAATTCAAGGTAATTCTGCCACTTATTGCATTATTTGCAATAAATCAAATCATAACTCTGAAAATTGTCACTTCAAATGCACGAGATGTCGAATTCCTAATCATTCCCAAAGAGATTGTTGGTATCAAAATAAAAAAGAGAAGGACAAAGCAAATTTTACAAGTGAAGAAAATGAAGAGAAGGTTTTCTACTCTTGTTTATCTGCTGAAAATGAATCACAAGATGCTTGGTATATTGACAGTGGTTGCAGCAACCACATGACCGGCAACAAAGACATTTTTGTAGAACTTGATGCAAATTTTTCATCAGAGATAAAGCTTGGAGATGGAAAGGCACAAAAAGTTGAAGGAAAGGGGACCATTGGAGTTCACACTAAAAAAGGTAAGAAATTTATTCATGATGTGCTTTACGTGCCAAATTTAGCTCAAAATCTCCTAAGTGTTGGACAACTTGTTCAAAAAGGTTATGTGGTGAATTTTGATAATAATTCTTGCAAGATCATTGATAAAAAAAGTAATTTAACAGTGGCAAATATTGACATGACTCCATATAAAATTTTTCGCCTATTTATGTCTCTAAATGAGAATTGTGCATTAAAATCTGAAAATCCTAATGTGTCTCATTTATGGCATTTGAGATATGGCCACTTAAGCAACAAGGGGTTGCATTTGCTGAAATCAAAGAATATGGTCATTGGACTTCCTACCATCATGAAAGAAAATAAGGTGTGTGAAGGTTGTATTTTTGGCAAAATGCATAGATTTCCTTTTCCGAAAACTTCATGGCGAGCAAAAGCTCCTTTGGAGTTGATACATGCTGATATTTTTGGTCCTACAAGGACTCCTTCACTAAATAACAAGAGATATTTCATTCTTTTTGTTGATGATTACACTCGTATGATGTGGATTTATTTTTTAAGTGAAAAATCAGAAGCTTTCTCAAGTTTCCTACGGTTTAAAGCTCTTGTAGAACGCCAAAGTGGACACTTAATAAAAAATCTTCGAACTGATCGTGGAGGAGAGTTTATTTACAAC
The DNA here is from genome assembly GCA_030737875.1 of Allium sativum. Taxonomy (NCBI): domain Eukaryota; kingdom Viridiplantae; phylum Streptophyta; class Magnoliopsida; order Asparagales; family Amaryllidaceae; genus Allium; species Allium sativum. The sequence continues at coordinate 736,745,017 of CM060919.1, read as the reverse complement.
GAGTTCATGAATCATTGCAAGAAAGAAGGGATTGGAAGGAAGCTTACTGTGCGATATACACCGCAGCAAAACGGCGTCACAGAAAGGAAAAATCGAACAATTGTTGAAATGGCTCGAAGTATGCTGGAAGGAAAATCCATGCCAAAGAAGTTATGGGCTGAAGCTGTTAACACGGCTGTCTATATATTGAATCGTTCGCCAACTAAAGCTGTTAGAAATATGACACCATTTGAAGCTTGACATAAAAGAAAGCTCAAAGTAGATCACATGAAAGTATTTGGAAGTGTAGCGTATGCATTGAACCAGAGCCCAAATAAAGATAAATTTGAGAAGAAAGGAGAGAAATATGTCTTTGTTGGTTACAGCGAAGAGCCGAAGGGATATCGGCTATTAAACCCCAAAAATGATCAACTCATTGTCTCAAGAGATGTTGTCTTTGATGAAATGGCAGCATGGCAGTGGGATCATGATGGCTACCAAAAATCAAATTCTATGAAGCCTAAAAGATCTCAAAATAATAGCTCACAACCTGTCCGATCTCAGCAAAGTATCCATGTAGATACTGCTCCTAGTTACGGCTCAAATGATGAAAATGAATATGAAGACTTGGACTCTCCTATTCGAAAGGTGCGTTCTTTACAAGATATTTATGACTCAAGCAATGTTATTCTTTTTTCTTGTGAACCGCAGTTGTCTGAAGAGGCAAGCAAAAAAGATGTGTGGATTGAAGAAATAAAAGAAGAAGGCAAATTGAGTGACGTGAAAGAAGAAAAGAAAATTGCTGAAAAGGAGAAAGATGTGATAATATTGCCAAAAATTAAGGAGTCAAAAAAGGAAGAATTGAAAGAAGAAAGAAAATGTGTAAATCATAAAAAGAAAGAAGTTGAAGAAAATAAAGTAAGCGAAGATGACTCAAATAATGAGAAGTGCAGAATCAAAGTAGATGATAGCAAAGAACACATGGAACAAGAAGAAATTGAAGAACTTGGTGGAAATTTGAAGCACAAGCAATTTTTTGAAGTATCGCATGGTGATGAAAGAAAGAAAGATGAATGGAGCACCGCAACAAAGATTTGTGAAACTGCATCGAAGACTATGACAATGACAAAGAAGAAGAAAAGAAAAAGAAATTGTGGATGATTTCTTTATTTCTACCAAAGCACAAAAGAGCAATCAGTGGATTTCCTCACTAAAGCAGTCACATTGGAGAAGTTTGAAAAGTTCAAGAAGCAATTGAAAATTACAAATTAAGGAGGAGTGTTAAAAGTTAATTTGTAATTTTATTAGGCAACAATTAAATGCATTGACAAATATGCTTTTGTATTAATGTAGGGAATAATTTATTCCTATGTATGACATAATTAGATAAATCTAGATAAGGCATTATCTGGAATATTCCAGAGAACACATTATATTATAAAAGACAAGTTGTATCTCATGTAATCAATCAAGTATCAAAGAAAAAAAAATTAAATCTTTTATCTATCTCTCCATATATTGCTCTGCTGTGCCTAACAGAGCCTGGTATAGCAGGATTGACTCATTTTTCATTTCAACGAGCTTCAGCAGAAGTGAAAATGAGCCAACAATCTATGTGAAAAGGCAAGGTATGGATGAGTTTATCATAGTTTGTCTCTATGTTGATGACATTATCTATTTCAGTTCTTCAGAAAGCATGCTAAGTATGTTCAAAGCCTCAATGTTGTCTGAATTTGAGATGACTGATCTTGGAACATTGAAATACTTCCTTGGTTTGGAAGTAAGACAAACAAAAGATGGTATTTTTCCATGTCAGAGAAAGTATGCAGCAGAATTGCTTAAAAGATTTCACATGGAGAAATCTGAAGTTGCAAAGACTTCTATGAATGCTAATGAGAAGTTGCAGAAAGTAGATGGCAGTGAGAATGTAGATGAAAGGATTTTTAGAAGTATGGTGGGAGGTTTGAACTATCTCACACACACTAGACCTGACATTGCCTATTCAGTTAGTGTTGTGTCGAGATATATGCACAATACAACCAAGCAACCCCTGGGAGCTGCAAAAAGAATTTTGAAGTACGTTGCAGGCTCTTTGGATTATGGCATTTGGTATGAAAGTGTGAAGGAGTTCAAGTTGAAAGTATTAGAGTATACAATCGTGTGTATGCCGCATTATGTTACAACATGTATTTTATCAGATGAAGCGTTAGGCTTAATCACCCCATGGGCCAACGTTCTTGTCTATGGGCCTATACATCAAAGCCCATTATTCTATGTATATAAAACATTGTACATCACTCTGTAATTCAACTTAGAAATACAATTACATTCTTTTTCTGTTCAAAACTTTACATGGTATCAGAGCATTATATCGCTTAACAGCAAATCTGATCCAAAACTTTCAACGATTCAACCTGAGGGGATTGATATACTATCAATCTTCATCATTAGGCAAGTGCCATCCTCGCACAGTGATCAAAGATCATCTGCACCGGTTGCAACTATTACCTTCAGCCTCAATTGGTTTTTCATCACCGCTGCGCCATCCAAAATCACTGAATACAAGAATTATTCTTGTATTCAAGCAATCCGGTTTCATAGCTTAGTTCTTGGAGCAGTTCTTTACTGCATCTTCTCACTGTGCCATCCATAATTACCAAATACAAGAATCAAGTTCTTGCATCTGCACAATTAGGTTGCACAAGTGAATACACAAACAAATCTTATTTGTTTTCACCGCTATTTCTTTTCAGATCATGGCTGGTCCACAAAATCCGCCAGCAACTTCAATTTCACCAACCTCTACATCAAAACCAGGCCAATCATCAGTTGACTTAACTCAAGAATCAATCAAATCCATAATAAAACCACAGAGTCAACTTATCTCAATACAACTCGATGAATCAAATTTCTTGCTCTGGAAGCTGCAAATCGGAACTACAGCAAAGGGATATGGGCTCGAAGAGCACCTGTATGGAACCAAAACAATTCCAGGAAAGTACATACGAGACGCTGAAGACAAACTAGTACTGAATCCAGAATTTAGTACTTACTAGAGACAAGACAATTTGATCAGTTCTTGGATCATGTCATCAGTTGGAGCAAATTTGCTACCACAACTGATAGGTTGCAACTCTTCACATGAGATTTGGTCAACGTTACAAAGAATATTCACCTCTCAATCCTCTGCAAGGATCCTGCATTACAAAAGGCAACTTCAAAGCATAAAAAAGGAAAACTTAACAATGAATGACTATCTGATGAAGATAAAAAATTTGTGTGATCAATTAGCATGTACAGGTCAAAAAATTTCAGAAAATGAGCAAGTTCTTTATATTGTAAGTGACCTCGATGAAGAATATGAAGCTGATGTGGCATTCATAACATCAATAGAGCCAACACCCTCACTACACAGTGTTCATTCAATGCTATTGAGTCATGAAGGGAGACTTCAACAAAAGAAAGAAGTAAACACTGAAGTAAACCTGACTACAAGCAAATCCAAGATTCAAGAACAAGGAAATAGTTCTAAGAATCAGTCAAACGCATACCAGAGAGGTGGACAGCCTGGCAGAGGAAGAGGAAGATCTGGCAGAGGCAATAACAACAGACCAAAATGTCTAATCTGTGATAAAGTTGGACACACTGCTAATAGATGCTATTTCAGATTCAACAACAGCTTTAATACAGGTCAAAATGCTAACAATAATCGATACAGTCCTGTAGCAAATCTAGTTAGCAATCAGAGTGATAACAAAACTACTCAAGAAGGGGGAAATGAGATTGCTAGCATGGCAGATGTTCAGGATGACGCCTGGTATCCAGATTCTGGTGCCACAAATCATGTGACAAACGGTCTAAGCAATCTAAATCTTGGTAACAGAGAGTATAGAGGTAAACAATCTCTATCTATGGGTAATGGCAACACTGCCCACATCACACACACTGGTCACACTAGTATCAAGGGTACTAGACAAATATTTCTAAATAACCTCTTAAGAGTACCCAATATAAGGAAAAATCTTATAAGTGTGTCTCAGTGTGCTAAAGATAATAATGTATCATTTGAATTTTACCCCAATAACTGCTTGGTTAGAGACCTTCTAACTAAGAAAATCATTTTGCAGGGTAATGAACAAAATGGCCTTTACAAGTTTGATGTTGACTCAAGAAATAGTTGTGATTCTAAACCGATTTATGGATGTAATGTGACAGAACTGAAAAATGATGAAATCTGTAAGAAATTTAATATATGGCATTGTAAGCTAGGTCATCCTAGCATGAAGATTATGAAACAAATTCTACATAATAGTAATATTGCAATCAGTATTCCTGAAAACTATTTCTGTTCATACTGTCAACTAGGTAAAAGTCACAAACTTATGTTTCAGAACTCTGAAACTGTATATAACAAGCCTCTTGAACTAGTTGCAGTGGATCTATGGGGTCCTGCCCCAGTGAACACTGATTACAAATATAACTATTATATATCCTTTATTGATGCATATTCCAGACATGTGTGGATTTATTTTATGAAATCAAAGTCTGAGACTCATAGTGCAGTTATAAAATTCATTGCAAATGCTGAAAATCAACTGGACAACAAACTCAAGATGATTCAGACTGATGGAGGTAAAGAATTTTTATCTCTAAAAGATTTTTTTGTCAAGAAAGGGATCACTCACAGATCAACATGCCCTTACACTTCTGAACAAAATGGGCTTATATAAAGGAAGCATAGACATATAGTTGAAACTGGACTAACACTGCTAGCACAAGAATCATTACCACTTAAATTCTGGCCTGATGCCTTTGCAACAGCAGTACATCTCATAAATAGACTACCAACAAAAGTACTTAATTTTAAAAGTCCCATTGAAATCATCAGTAATATTAAACCGAAGTATGATGATCTAAAAGTCTTTGGGTGCCTATGCTTCCCTTATATAAGGCCTTATAACTCACACAAGCTTGATTTTAGGTCAACACCATGTACTTTTCTAGGTTATGCTCCTAATTACAAAGGCTATAAGTGTCTAGATAATAATGGAAAAATTTACATATCAAGACATGTCACTTTCAATGAAAGAGTATTTCCTTTTAATAATGAAAAGTACAGAACAACAAAGAAAGTTTACAATCCAAGAGTGTCTATACCTGCCATACCTGATCTATGTGTTGACACTAATCCTGTCTACGAGCAAAGCACTTCACTACCAAATCAAGTAAATACAGAAGACACAAGTCTCCAACACACACCAGTCAGAGAAGTTTCTATACAAGAATCAACTGAATCACCTGAAAACTCAAGTGAAGACTCACAAAGAAGTGTTAGTGACAGTAGTCAAGAGGACAACAGGCTACAGGTGGTTGACCAGAACAAAGAAGATACCACCACCCAAGTTCAAAACAGACATCACATGACCACAAGAGGCAAAAGTGGCATTTTTAAACCAAAAGTATTTTATACAGAAGGGTTCCTTGATGAACCATCCACTTATTACCAAACAAAGCAAGATAATAAGTGGATGTATGCCATGCAGGAGGAATATAATTCCCTTATGAAGAACAACACATGGACTCTAGTACCATGTCCTAAGGACAAAAACATCATAGGTTGCAAATGGACCTACAGGATCAAAAGAAACTCAGATGGTTATATATCAAAATATAAGGCAAGACTGGTGGCCAAAGGGTATTCACAACAGTATGGAATAGATTTCAGGGAAAGTTTCTCACCTGTTGTGAAACCCACCACCATAAGAGTTATACTAACCATTTCCTTACATAACAACTGGGCCATTAAGCAACTAGATGTAAATAATGCATTTCTGAATGGTATTTTACAGGAGGAAGTCTACATGAATCAGCCTGAAGGATTCATAATACAGGGAAAGGAAAATTGTGTATGCAAGCTTAAGAAAGCTATCTATGGTTTCAAACAGGCACCACGAGTTTGGTTTGACAAACTCAAGTCAACTCTATCAAAACTGGGTTACAATCCAACAAAGGCTGACAACTCCCTCTTTGCCAAATGCTCCTAATTACAAAGGCTATAAGTGTCTAGATAATAATGGAAAATTTTACATATCAAGAAATTCAGATTGTTACAAAGCAACTAAACAAGGAATTCTCAATCAAAGACCTGGGGGAGTTGTCATACTTTCTGGGAATAGAAGTCACCAGAAGTCACAATGGAGAAATCCAACTGAATCAAAGAAAATACATAAAAGATATTCTTACAAAATCCAATATGGACAAAGCAAACTCACTACCAACTCCTATGGTCAGCAGTATACAAATCAGCAGAGACAAAGGTGAACCTATTTACAATGAGAGGCAGTACAGAAGCATAGTGGGAGCTCTACAATATGTTACTATCACAAGACCTGACATAACTTTTAGTGTGAACAAAGTTAGTCAATACATGCACAAGCCTTTAAGTGATCATTGGATAGCTGTCAAAAGGATACTAAGGTATCTCAAAGGAACTATTGACCTATGTTTAAGCATGAAGCACAGCAAAAGCCTAAGTCTGACAGGATATTCAGACTCAGATTGGGCTAATGATAAAGATGACAGGAAATCAACATCAGGCTACTGTATATTCCTAGGCAACTGTCCTATATCATGGTGTGCAAAAAAACAATCAACTGTGTCTAGGTCAAGCACAGAAGCTGAATACAGAAGCATTGCTAGCACTACAGCTGAACTAATGTGGATTCAATCTCTACTAACAGAACTCAAAGTCAAAATTAGTGGCAATCCTATAATCTGGTGTGACAATCTAAGTGCTATAGCCATTTCTGTAAACCCAGTTCTACATTCAAGAACAAAACACATGGAACTCGACATTTACTTCGTGCGTGAACAAGTCATGAAAGGGAACATTACAATTAATCACATACATTCCACTTACCAAGTGGCTGACATTCTGACGAAGCCTCTATCAAAACCAAACTTCATAAAGCACAGGGAAAGCTTACGCTTCTGCAAATCCATGCTCAGATCTGAACTCAGTAACAACGAAAATGAGTCTAAAGCTCCGGCAAGACGCAAAGATCACCAAAGCTCAAACACTCAGCAAATCCAAGAAGAAAGATGCAATACCAGTACAACAATCTCAAATCAGAGTGAAACTGATAGAAATTGGACTCATCGTCAACGCAAAAGCTTAGACACATCATCCAAGAAGAGGATTGAAGCGAATCTCTCAAAAAGTCAGAAGAATCACATGAATTTTTGAAAAGATCGCCACTTTAAGCCGCCATTTTTTATTTTCGGAGCAAACCCTAACTTATGAGTTAGGTTTGAGGGGGCGTATTAGAGTATACAATCGTGTGTATGCCGCATTATGTTACAACATGTATTTTATCAGATGAAGCGTTAGGCTTAATCACCCCATGGGCCAACGTTCTTGTCTATGGGCCTATACATCAAAGCCCATTATTCTATGTATATAAAACATTGTACATCACTCTGTAATTCAACTTAGAAGTACAATTACATTCTTTTTTTGTTCAAAACTTTACAGAAAGGATATACAGGTAGTGATTGGGCTGGCTGCGTTGATGATAGAAAGAGCATGTCAGGATCTGTATTTGATCTTGGTTCTGGAGCTGTCACATGGAGTGCAAAGAAGCAAGATACTGTGGCTCTGTCTTCATCAGAAGCTGAATATATTGCTGTGGGAGCTGCAGCAAAGCATGCTTTGTGGCTGAAGAAGTTGTTGAAAGACTTGTGCTGTGAGCAACAAGAGGCATTGGAAATTTGGTGTGACAACAAGTCCACTATAGCTATGACAAAAAATCCTGCATTTCATGCAAGGACTAAGCACATTGATGTCCAATACCACTTCATCAGAAATTTGGTAGCTGAAAAGAAGGTTGTCCTGCATTACTGTGGAACAAATTGTCAAAATGCAGATTTATTCACTAAGTCTCTAAATCAAGTCAAGCATGAACACTTCATAAAGGAAATTGGCATGTGCAAGCTAGGATCAAGAGGAAGTGTTGATTTTGATCAAAGCTTTACCATGTAGCTATTGGAAGCTATTCATCTAGGAAATGAAGTATCTTTTAAAAAGGGTTGCATTTAGGAATATACAAAATGGAAGGTCATGTTAAAACTCTAACAAACCAGAAGGATGTATTGCATTAATTACTAAGTTTGACTGCCATGTTGTAAGCCCGTATATATATATATATATATATATATATATATATATATATATATATATATATATATATATATATATATATGGCTTATTTTTGTAATGAAAGTATGCAATTTCAAGCCCTAATCTATTATCTTTCTCTTGTTAAAATACATCAGTGCGTTACGCACAAAACATTGTTTATAAGGAAGTTATTAAAAACTTAACAGGTATAACAACTTAACGGTCATCAATTTGACATGCAACACTGATGCTTGAATAACAAAGGACAGTGAGTAACTGCTAAGGTTTCATAATCTGCTCAAACAGCAAAGCATGTATTTTCATGTAACGAGAGTGGTAGGACTGTGTAAACATGTGTGCCCATGTTCACCTACATTTGCTGCACTGAGTACGTGTAATTTTTAACACATTGATACCTGCTGATTACTGAAATTTAAAATATGATCGCCTTTCTCATCTGTTGAACCAATCTGTTTTCTGTACTTTATTCTGTCAGTATTTCATTAATTGAGCTGATAGCGCCATAGGTTGTTATATTGGCTAATTGGCATTGTTACATATAGGATGCCAATACGAGTTTTGTTGACATGACTATGTAATTGGTGGAAATCACAGTGACTCATGTGGCCCTCTCGATTTCCACCAATAAAAGACCGGAGTCACGGCCACACCACGTAAAGTGGTGTTAACAAACTCAATCTCATAGGATGCAGCATGTGTTTCCTACGGCCATCATGCAGCCCTTAACTCTCTCAGCTACAATAATGTTTCTTTCTGGCATGTGGTACGAATGTGTATTGCCATGTAACTAACACTGTCGGTTCCTGCATACCTGAAATTATATTATTATTTACTGTGTACTGAAACTAGAAATTCAAGCCGTGAATATTCTCTATTATCCTTCGTGATAAGCTATTTGATTGCATATGTTATAATAGATAAATAAAACATAAATTTGAATACAGAGGAAACAATGTGCATATATACAGTATATTAACCATCGGCACCATCTGAAGACTGATTGTGCTGTTCCAGAGGAAGTTGGGGAGCGGAAGTAACTGATCACGGGTGGAGTGTGGAAAACTGAGGATGGCAACAGCCAGCAGCACCCTTTAACTGGATTGCAGCATGATCATAAGCTCTAGCCGCATCCTCTTCCGTGGTGAAGGTGCCAATCCACTCTCTTCTTTTTCTCGCTGGGTCGTATATCTCAGCTACCCACTTACCCGACTTTCTCTGCCTCACCCCCTTGAACCTGTTCTTCCTCTTCCTCTGTCTCTCGACCCAACTTCCGGCACTTGATTCCGTGGCGAAGAGATCACAGCCATTGCAGTTGAAAAGGCCGCACTGAGCGCAGTCCACTGCTGGCAGGACGATGGGACCGAGATTCGATGCTGATGCACCGGCTGCGTCCGGCACATCGTTGGACAAGACGCGGGTCAGTGCTGTCACCATGGCTCTGTTATCTCGTTCTGCCATGGCGTTGAGCGCAACCCATGGGTTTTGCATGCTGTGACTCTTGCTTCAGATGTTTGCCAACAAGTCAGATCAAGCAAAGGTGTAGGGTAAAAGGGTGGACGTAGGTATGTGTGTATATGTAAACACCCATTTTAAGCGACCGTACGATGCCGGTATTTTGGAAACGAGCCTATTTTGGGGATGTTTGAACGCACAAAATCAAGTAGCTACGCGGTGTACAAGACTAGATTAAGCACTTGATTTTCCACCTTATATTCCAGTTGGTAGTTATTGTCAGTTTTGTAAGTGCAAGCTAATCACTTTATGAATGATGGGGTCTCTTCAGATAACTGCTCTTTGGGATATTCTCCCAGTCTTGGTCCGTGGTCCATTGCTATTTTGGAGGCATTCGGATGCATTTGCCTGTTTCTTGTAGCACCAAATAATCATTTCCTTGTCTTGCTTGGTTTTTCACGTAACCTCTACCCTCACTATTTTAAGAGTAGTGTGTAGACACATGTAAGACGTGCGAACAATGTTAAATTGGAAATCATCAATACGACCAACACAAGTTCAATACGATCAACTCAATTATAACGGCCCAATACACAGTACTGCATATTCAACTTAAATTGGAAATCATCTTTCATCTGCCGATTTCGGCAATACATCGTTGGAAATAAACTTGGTTTTTTATTAGGAAATATTAATTAGTAACATATTTACTTATTGTATTTAGGAAAGGTCAAGATAAATGGAAATAAATATAGCCTTATCAAATTAAGATTAGAGAAGAGTCGAGATTAAACAAATACATAAAGAAGAAAAGTCTACAAAAGAAAAGTCTAGAAGCTTGCTATGTTATAAAAAGAGATGTATTATCTCATTTGTGGTATGAAGTTGTGTGAAGCAATATCATGCAGTGTATTAAACTTTTGTATGCAATCAAATTTGAAAAAAGAAAATAAAATAAGCATTTTCCTCCTCATACATTATTTTCTTAAAATTTCTCTTCTTCTAAAATTTTCTAACAGTGGTATCGGAGCTAGAAGATCTTTTCAACAAGAGCAAGGTTGAAATCATGGGATTTCTATTTTCTTCATCAATTGTTCTCACAAAAGATAATTACGACGAATGGAGCAGTAGAAAAAAGGAGGAGCTAATCTCCAAAGGTTTATGGGAGATTGTTGAAAATGACTATAAATGGCGTAATGACTTCGAGAGGATGTCGCAAATGGACAAGAAAGCCTTTGCGAAATTAAAACGGAATAATTACTGTGCTCTTTATGTGATTGTTGAGAACGTCGATGAGAAAGTTTCAGATCTCATTTTTGGAGAAAGCTGTGCAAAAGATTCATGGAATCTCTTGAAAAAGGTATATAGAAAAGATGAAGCAAAAATAATTAATGAAGATAAATTGATTGATGAGAAAGATGAAAAAAAGGATAGCGAGAGTGTGAACGAGAAGAAGCAAGTGAAGAATAAAGAAGAGACTGTGCTAGAGCCTATGGAAGAAGAGATGATGGATGAGACAGAGAAGGAGAAGAAAGAGAGGAAAAATGAGGTGCAGAAGCAAAAGGAAGCTGAGAATGCTACAGTTGAGTGTTATGACAAAGCTTTGGAGCTTGATGATGAGAATATTTCCTTCTTGACACTACAACAAAATGACCCTATTACAACGGTGGAACACCGTTGTAATATACATTTTACAACGGTGGGCAAACCGTCGTGTATTAAGAAGTTGTAATAGCCTAATATTTTTTACAACTTTTCTGCACTGTTGCAACACCGTTGTAATATGTATATTTTACAACTTTTTTCCACCGTTGTAATAAGTTTATTACAACAGTTATGCACCGTTGTTGTTTTAATTTTTACAACTAATTATAACCGTTGTGATATATTTTATTACAATTTTTATATTTTACAATTTTTATATTTTACAATTGTAATATATCCACAAATTATATACATATTACTAATAAAAGAATTCATTGCAGAACATATTATCTAAAAAAAACTGAAGATATCAAACAAACTTAAAACATAAACGAAAACAATATATTATTAATTTCAAACTCATCATTTTTTTTACATAATACACTGACAAAACTGAAGATACAAAGACTTTATAACAGTTCTAACTTTCTTCTGCTCATGTTAATCTCCTTGTGCTCCTTTTTCTCCTTAATATCCATTCCTAAGAAAGAAATTATCAAACTGTTAGTGTTGCAGTATAGATTTATGCATGTAACGAAAATTGAAAACATGTGAGTGCACAAAATAAACAGCTAACAAGCACGTGATAATATCACCTAACAAGCAGTCCACACATTCTACTTGTAGCAGCTCACATATTTACATCAACCACAACTAATTTGGACTCATTTAATAAGTTTTCTTTATAAATGAACTTGATTGAACAAGAACTATATAAGCGATCTTAGTTGAACTGAAGCTGTACAAAATGATAGATTTCAAGTTGGACTGAACGTGACAAGAAATGATACAAGTCCAAATGTCCAAGGCTAATTGGCAGATATCCAAACTAGGAAGTTCAGTATAAGATCTGGCTTGACCGGAATCACTAAATATTAGCTTTTATTACTCTCTTAGATAAGTCTTACACTATTTCTGTAATGAACAGATAATTTATAAGGAAATTGAAAAGAGTAGACGAAATAAAAAGAGATTGGATGAAGCACTAGCCACATATCAAATAGTGTACAATCATGTTAGCTCTTTTATAACAAATTATTTCAACTCATGTAGCGATTTTGTTAACTGGAGTACGCATGTGGATGGAGATAACTCATAATTTTGCACATCAACAAAATTATATAGCTTATGGTTTCATATCCATACCTTCAAATAGAGCTTTGTGACCATGACTCATCTCTGCCAAGAACCAATCCTTTCCGATATTTGTAAACTTGAAATGATTTTATCACTTCCTATCAAAATAATAGCAAAAATTATTACTATTATTATAAACAACTGGAGACGTAAAAAAAAATCAACCACTAAATGAAAGCAATCAATGAAAGCAATCTCTTTCCTGCAACCAATCTTGAACAATGAGTAATTTTCTTTTAACACCATTGCAGTTAATAAAAAACAATACTTTTTTTTCAGCTCGTGTAAAGAGAAAGCATAAATTCAGTTGAAAAACTGAACAAGAATATTGAACGTAACACAATTTTCTCAAAAGCAACGACACATAATTGAGGTCATCACTTGGTTTTGAATGTTTACAGGTTTTCCTCTATAAAAATTATTTACATTAGTGCAGAATCCAGTTCCAAATATAGTTGAATCTAAATCGGTATTGTGCACCAACTAGGAATATTAACTATGATTATCCACTATGAACTATGATTAACTATCAACTAGGAATGGAAAAACAACCTACAATTAACTGAAAGTAAGGCAGGAAATGAACTAAACTAATGAATTGAAGAAGAAACAAGAATATATATATAAACCAGTAAACAAAATCGAGCCTTTGCCTGGTCACTCTCCCAAAGTCGATTTTCTGATCCCCAAAATCGAGTCTTCTGGCACCACCCGTCCAAGTTTCATCGTCGTCTTCAAAATCAATAATAGCGTCGCTGGAAATCGAAAGTCGGAGATTGCTGGGATGCTCGATTGCTGGGAATAAATAAACCAGTAAACGGGTCCTTCCTCGTTGGATGCTCGATTGCTAGGAGCTCGGAACTCGAAGATGCTGGAAATCGAAGGAGGATGAAGATGCTGGAAATCGAAGGGGGGATGAAAATGCTTGGAGACGCTGGAAATCGAAAACGAATGAGAGTAATCGCCATTTTTTTTCTTTTGGAACTAGGGTTTTTTTAAAGCGAATTGGAATGCAAAAGGTATAGGCGGCGGCTCCTTGTTGAGTGAGTCTTGCGTGTTAGGGTTTGGTAAATCAAATGAGGGCTGCACGTTAATAATGGGTTGGATCCTGAAACTGGGCTGAAATTAAGTTTAAATTTTTAGTATAGTTATCCTTGGTCTGATTATTGGTACTCAGGTTTAAGTTTCATGCGTTTAAATTTCGTGCGTTTAAATTTCATGCCCCAGGTTTAAGTTTTAATATTTACAACTAAACAGTACACAAAATGTACCGTTTCGGACGGGGCGCTGCCCCGCACCCCGCCGGGAGCGCTGCCCCCTGGACCCCCGCGACCTGACCGGGCAGGTCGAACCCCGTTAGCGGGGGCGTTGCCCCCGCACCCCCACCTTGGGGGGTTGCCACCCCCCCCGTAGGGATCATATTTGACAAAAGATTTTGGAAAAACTTTCAACAACGATTACTTATTAAAAAATATTATATACTAAATATTAATTACTACTAATAGTCATGATTAATTATAAATTAAATATTTATTAATTGTTATTTACTTATTGATTATTAATTAATTGATTATTAACCGCTCATTAGTTATTACTTACTAATTAATTACTAGTACTTAATAATGAAGTAGTTATAAATAATTATTTTTAATTAAATATTTAATATTTATATGTTGATTATTATTAAATAATTACTAATTGGTTGTTAATTAGTAATTATTAGTAGGAATTATTTATTTATTGATTGATGTATTTTTAATTAAATATTAAATATGTATTTATTGATTATTAATTAATAATTACTAATTGGTTGTCAATTACTAATTAGTTGTAAATATTAATTATTAAAAATTATTTAATGAAAATAATTAATATTAAAATATAGTCATATATTACAACAGTCAAAAAATAAAAGTTGTGATAGGCTTTTATTACAGCTGTCAAAATAACACAGTTGTTAAAAATAAATTTATTACAACTTTTCTGGAAAAAAGTTGTAAAAAACATTTATTACAACGGTGCTTTAACCACCGTTGTAAAATTAAAGTTGTAATATGGTGTTTTTGTTGTAGTTACAACGGTGTTTATACCACCGTTGTAAAAAACCATTTATTACAACGGTGCTTTTACCACCGTTGTAAAAACCCATTTATTACAACGGTGCGTTTACCACCGTTGTAAAATTAAAGTTGTAATATGGTGTTTTTGTTATAGTGTGACTAACCGTTCTCCTGTTTACCTGATGATGGGAAAGTAAGCAGAGTGCATCAAAGATTGCGACAAAGCTGAGAAGAGGGGGGAAGAGCTTCGTTCTAACTTCAAGATGATAGCAAGAGCGCTGACAAGAAAAGGAAACGCATTGGTGAAACTTGCAAAGACTTCGAAGGATTTTGATCCAGCCATAAAAACATTTCAGAAAGCATTGACAGAGCATCGTAATCCAGAGACATTAAGAAAACTGAATGATACAAAGAGAGCAAAGAAGGAGATAGGACAACAGGAATACTTCGAACCTCAGCTAGCCGACGAAGAGCGTGAGAAAGGTAACGAAAATGAAGAATAGATGAAACAAGAAGAAATTGAAGAGCTTTGTGAAAATTTGAAGCACAAGCAAAATTTTGAAGAAATCTGGAAAACAAATGAGGAAATTGAATTGGTCAAATATTGTAAAAGTGAATTTTTGAAAGAATTCAAAGATGCCATATATGATTCATTCCAAATTCATGACACGGGAACAAAATGGAAGTTCGAGCACATAATTTTTGGAATATTCCATAACAATGAAAGAAAACAAGATGAATAGAGCACCACTAAAGAAATTGCATCAAAGATCTTCATATTGGGAAAGAGGAAGAAACGAAAAAAAAAAAAAATTGGATAATTTGTATAGTCATGCCAAAGCACGTAAAATACAAAAAATAAAAAATCTTGCATTAATTTGCAAAACCAAGCTTACGGGGGAATGTTGGAAATAAACTTGGTTTTTTATTAGAAAACATTAATTAGTAACATATTTACTTATTGTATTTAGGAAAGGCCAAGATAAATGGAAATCAATATAGCCTTATCAAATTAAGATTAAAGAAGAGTTTAGACTAAACAAATATATAAAGAAGAAAAGTCTGGAAAAGAAGAGTCTAGAAGCTTGCTATGTTATAAAAAGAGATATACTATATCATTTGTGGTATGAAGTTGTATGAAGCAATATCAAGCAGTGTATTAAACTTTTGTATGCAATCAAGTTTGAAGAAAGAAAATAAAATAAGCATTTTCCTCCTCATACATTATTTTCTCAAAATTCCTCTTCTTCTAAAATTTTCTAACACAAGTCAAGTTCAGTACAATCAATGTTAAATACAAATGTAGCATCCCTCAACTACATCCCAATAGGAGTGCACCAGGCTTTAGGCTGTGCATTCCTGATCTATTGTTGCATATATTCAACTTAAATTGGAAATCATCTTTCATCTGCTGATAAGCTGATTTCGGCGATATGACTTACATAAATGAAGATAAACAAGCATCAGAAACGTATGGGTAAACAATAAAGTAGTTAATAATCTGAGTTGTCAAAAATGTTATTTTTATAGATGGATCAGAAGATTAAAAACTTGGATGCATATAGAACTTAACTCCTTTTTTATTGATATTACATTGTAAGAAAAAAACAATTGTAACTTTTCCTCATCAGTTAATAGTGGCGTTAAGTATATAACTCAGACAAGGAAGCAATTTTAAGTCCTTATCACATTATTGAAGTATTAATGTTTTTACTTAATACCTGCACAGTTCACGCAAGTCTAATATTGCGACTTCCAGTATGTTAGACGTGATTTATTCGTCCAAATGGCAGAAAGGGTTGCATACATTTCATTTTGTATATTGTAAGCGCTTGGAAACAAATCAATGACGAATGATTGTTACAGCATTCGGTTAAATTAAATTATAACAGCCTTTATAAATAGTAACATGGTTTTGATTTTTATTGTAAAAAAATAAAATTCAAAAGACTATTTTAGCGGGGAAAAAAGTTTAAAAAAAATCAAGTTTTATCCAGTATAATATTTCAAAACATAACATTACAAATAACCAAATTTCGTAATTCGTCAAATAAAAAATATAAATATAAACTCAGACACAGAGGAATACATTTGAATATACAGTGTTCAGTGTTTAGCCCACGAGTTTCGCATGCTTTGACCTGCTCGGGTGGATATAATATAAATAAAAATAAAAGTCATATGCGCAAGCTGGAGTTTTCGCCGGAACAGCCAGTTTTATGCGACCGTACGACGCTGACATTAGAAATTGAGCATATGTTTGGGATAATATGGACAAGCGTCAATAATTTGCAGAGCTGACGCGTAGTATACTAGTAGTATTATACAACGTTGAATTCTTGTGGAGCTCACTCCACTCACTGGTAGCTTTGCATCTACAAGAATTTTATTAAGATTTGCTGTGGGGCCTCTACAGATGACTGCCCCTTCTTATATTTTTATCCAGGCTGCGTTTTTAGGAAAACGATAACGAAGTATTTGAGTGTGTTATTTGAACAGCGTATTTGAGCGTGACATTTTAGTGAACGGGGTACATGTTTTTTGATGTAAACAGGGTATTTGAATCGGTACTTATGTATACTATGGGTATATATATAATGCTGCAAACGACAAGAATAGACAGAAAAATGGATTTGTGTCGGACGCGAACAGTACATTTCTCCGCGTTCAAAATGACCATGTTGGATGTGAAATGCATCGGACGCGTTCAAAACATAACAATTAGGGTTAACACTTTTATACTTAAGAATAAAATTTTGATGGGCTCTATCCTACTACTTAAAAAGTTTTAGATTTGTCATAATGGGTATTTTGAGATAATTAGGGGGAAGGACAAGCTTTCCCGAAAAATTAGGCTTAAGGACACCAAGTTTTATTTTTAGTCTGAAGGACAAACTTTGAACCAAAATTAAGCTGAAGGAAAATACTAAATATAATTAGCATTATATTCAGTTTTTTACACTACGCGAAAATGCTAGTTTTAACTAGCATTATTCAGTTTTATACTGCAGAAAATGCAAATTATATTTAGCATTGTACTTCAGTCTACTTTTTTTCAAAATTTGTACTTCAGTCTAAAAATAAAACTTGATGTCCTTCAGACTATTTTTTTTTTTAAAGTTCGTGCTTATGCCTATTTTCCACGAGTATTTTCCTGTTAAATTATTGTAACAAACAAAGTTGTTTTGTTTTGTCATTCTTCTCACCATTAACACACATCATAAATTATTTTGATGAATTAATAAATGAAAATAGCATTAGTTATTGTAAAACAGTATTTGTTTTGCAGGTAGCTCAAATAGCGAAATTTTAGGATGATATAGCTGTTTAAATCACGCACCACAAGTTTTTAGCCAGCAACGTCTTGCATCGAAGTTGAAGGGTGAAACTATGATAATGAGCATAATATGTCTAGCGATAAACAATCCTTAATTCAACTTAAGGATTCTTCGATATCTGAAGATAATGAGGATTTTGTTTCGTTAATCGATCTCCCTCCACTACTAAATTAAAGATTCGAATGCTGCAGTGGAAACCGGAACGGCTAGAATATCACCAGCAACTCTTGCGAGGATAGGAAATGTAGGATCATTAATTTTCCACTACATTAAAAAACCAATGTTGTCATCATCTTCAATGACCAACAATTCATCTTCTAAATATTTATCGAGCTCTGTGTTAATGACTAGTAAACTTCTGATTTTTTTTGTTCTTTATAATTTCTCCATTTAAGATCCATTTTTGTTTTTGTTTTTGTACTCTTAGTCCCACTACTAGAATTATCATCTAATGAACAAGAAGAAGTAGATACATTCATATATGATGCACATTCTCTTTCGTATGAATAAAAAAGAACTTTCAACAAGTCATAATTTTTTCGTATTTGAACTTGTGCTTCTTATTCATAATGCACATCATGAAAAAAAAAAATCAATGTAGGTCATTCTGTAACGAGGTAAAAAATCAAGGCAATGCTCACCATCAAATTGCAAGTTCACCAATGCTTGTCGAAATTAAGTCTCATCATTTGTGCCATAGAACTAATGTATTCATGCTCGCTTAACTCCCAATTTGTAAAACTCTCGTAAACATCAGATATACTTTTGAAATACAGATTAGCTTTTGGATATTTAAATTTTGAAATTTAAGTGTTATTTCATAAAATAATTTTAAGCATTCACAGATTTCTTTTCCTATCTCTCACTCTTCCTTTGAAGGTAAACATCTATAATCAAAAGTTAACTAGACAAATTGTAAAAATTCAGGATGCAATTCAAGCGCGCATTCAAGCATAAGGTATGTTGAGTTTCATCATGTCAGAGCATCATATGAAACTCCTTTCCAATTAATTTAATTTGAACCAATGCGTTTTCTCAAATTTTTCCTAAATTGTGACGACTTTGTAAAATTAAGGCTTACTCTTATCTTTACAGTGAGATCATATGATCTTTTTATCGTAACATCATTATTAGAAGCATTAGCAACATTAATTTAAAGCATGTTCTTATTCAAATTTCAATGCAATAATATAGTTTCAAATACAACACTTAGTGCAAGCCCAGTGTATGGAAGAGGCGTTTCATGGTATGTTTTTTTTTTTTTTTTTTTTTTTTTTTTTTTTTTTTGCAATTTTCAATCATCATCGATGTAATGACAAATCATGTTATAATTACCTATATTGTGGTGTTCGAATGTCCGTAGATCTGTAAAAATACTAACATGAGCAGATAAACTATCAAATATTTGTTGTAATTCGGCTCTCGTACCAACATAAAGCCTCAACGCATTACAACGAACTGTATTTCTAGAACTGAGTTTAACAACTGGGTTAAAGCTTTTAACATATTCTTGACAGTGAACATGCTCCGTCATATTGAACGGGTAACCATATTTGCCAACCATATGAGCAAAACACATTTGAGTTCTACACGAATCAAACTTCCAACTTTCTAATTTAAATGGTTAACTAGAAGTCTTTTTTGTAGTCAAAATTCGTTGTTGAGATAGTTTCCTATTATTTGTATTTTTTGGACAAACTTTTAAATGATTTTTCAAATGTGTTGTTTCTATTGTCGTAGCTTTAGTGAATATCTTGGAACAGTGTTTACGAGTGGCCTTAATGTTATTACTATCCTCCAACACTTCTCTATCAAAATCTTTCCATACCTCGGACTTCAAGGGATTTACATTTAAATTGTAGATTTTTCTTCATTTGTTGATTGACCATGATCTTGTGGCACACTAGAGTCGGTGGCTTGAGCTTCCTGCACAACTATATTATCTTCAACACAAGCATTTGATCCCCATGGAATAGATTTTTTACTACAACTTAATGAAAAGTTTACCATTTTCAAAATCTACAATATAAAAAATTAATTATATCACTTAATAATTTTGCGGAACATATACTTACATTCATAACTATAAATTTAACTTTAAACTAGAAAGCGGTTCTACATCCCAATGGCGGCTAGGGATTCATCTCTTTCTACTTCCTTCTCTTTCACTTGCCCTCTTCTTCTCTGATCTATCTCAACTTCCTTCTCTTTACCCTAATCCCTCCCCTACCCCAAACACTACCCTAGCACTCACTATCGTGGTTTAAAGCCTCTTCTTCCATATCAAGATCTATATTCAAATCTAGGTTAATTTCAGTTATGCTCCAAATAACCAAATAACTATCTCCTATTTCTTCAGTTCTTCCCTTCTCTACCCCACTGCTTTGGCCGCCTCCTGGTGAGATCTTTCTGCCCTGATTTTCTCATCTCCTAGTTTTCTCCATCGCGACTTCTCCATCGTACTTAGCTCACTATGTTGTATAGGCTAATTATGGATCCCGTTTTAGTTGGTGCTCCTTTGTTGGAAACAATGGCTGAGTCACGTACTTTGTCGCTTTCTTGAAGACGATTCGGCGATCTGGCCGGTGGTGCAAAACCAGTTCGTACTTCCGCCGTCGTCTCTAGGATAAAACAGCCTCTCTAAAATGAATAACTGATTTGCTTTGCACAACAAATCAGTGCAGATTTGCACTTTCGAATTTAACCGCTCAAAATTTTTTGGAAGAATATATTTTTTTAATGGCAAAGGAAGAGAAGTTTTTTTTTCTGTACCAATCTCGTCTACAACCGATGATAATATATACGGGATTAGGGCTGAACGAAAATACTGGTCAGTGGAGGAAAATAGGATCTGCGAAATACTTGGTCAAAATTTTTACCGCTTCATATAAAAATCGGCTCAGAAATATTTTTGTATTTAAAAAACTGGTTCGAAAAATGCAGTATTTTCTGGACTAAAAATATAAGTGTCTACACCACATAGCCAAGGCCCAAGGCCCAAGCCCAATCCCGAACCGAATCGAACCGAGCCGAGCCGAGCCGGGCCGGGCCGGGTCGAGTCGAGTCGGTCGGTCGGTCACGCACGTGTATGTGGTGGTAATGATGCATGGTCTCCCTCCTCACAACAAAGCATGCATTGGGAGTACAAGGCCCCAACATGACTTCTTAGAAACAAGTATAAATACTTGCATCTTTCTTATAATCCCATGATGTGGGACTATTCACAAATAGGAGACATCATAAACTTATTTCATATTTTAAATAATTCATAAAATTTCCAACAATCCCCCACTTGATTTTTTTTTTAAATATTATCGACCAGTTTCTAAAAACGTAAGACTGTGCATAAACAAAGGTGTCATCCGACTTGAACCTTTGCGTAGTGAATAAGATTCAGTTTTTACTAGAGGACACGTAGTCTTGAACTCTATTCCTGACATCAAACCACACACAATCTTTTCTATAGTGCAATCAAATAAGCCCGTGCGTTTATGGCAATGCACGTCTATCCCAGTTTAGTGAACGCTCTAGAAGTTTTGCCCAAAACTCCATAGGAAACGACCACATTTCCACATTCACATAGGTGAGTCTATCAAGAGTACTCCTGAAGGTAGGTACTCCACTCCAAATAGAGTATAGATCTCATTAAGAGTTTCTATTAACTCATCCTCTATCACTTCAGGAATACATGCTTCTTAGTTTTTCATATAGCATGTTCAACTTCTATCAGTACACAACTTGTTTTTACCTATTGAACCTATTTCTTGGGATCTCCAGTCATTTAGGTCGGGTTACCATTGTGCGTGACTCAACAATCTAAGGGCAATAGTCCCATTCTTTTAGAAGAATTGTGGACTTTCTCTCTTGACAGTCCTTTCGTCAAAGGATCTGCCAAATTTTCTTCACTACGTACGTAATCCACTCTAACGGTACCTGTGGAAAGCAGTTCTCTAACCGTGTTGTGCTTACGACGTATTTGTCGTCTCTTACCGTTATTATAACGGTTCTGAACTTTTGCAATAGCCGCGGTACCATCGCAATGTATCAACACAGCCGGTATCGGTTTTTCCCATAAGGGAATCTCAACTAGCAGGTTTCTCAAATACTCTGCCTCTTCACTAGCTGTGGCTAGTGCTATCATCTCAGACTCCATAGTAGACTGAGCCAAAATAGTCTGTTTCTTGGATTTCCAAGAAACAGCTCCTCCAGCGATGCTAAATATATAGCCACTGGTCGCTTTAGAATCATTAGATAAGGTATTCCAGTATGCATCAGAACATCCTTCAAGTACAGCTGGAAACCTCTCATAATGTAATCCAAGGTTCATGGTTCGTTTAAGGTATCTCATCACCCTTTCAATAGCATACCAGTGCTCTATACTAGGTCTATTGGTAAACCTGCACAATAATCCCACGACATAGGCAATGTCGGGTCTAGTACAATCAGTGGCATACCGAAGTCTGCCAATCATGCTCGCATAATCAGACTGTCTTACACCTTCACCAGTGTTCTTAAATAACTTTACACTTGGATCGTATGGTGTACATGCAGGTTTACAGTCAAAGTAATTATATTTCTTAGTATCTTCTCAATATAATGAGACTGATCCAAAGAAATTCCCTTTTCTGACCTAGTAATTTTAATACCAAGGATTACACTCGCCTCACCTAGATCTTTCATGTCAAAATTGGCACTTAATAAGGATTTGACTGAATTTATGGCATGAATGTTTGACCCAAAGATGAGTAGGTCATCTACATAAAGGCATATAATAGTGCAAATGTCATTCTCAAATTTGTAATAAATGCATTTGTCACTTTCATTAACTTTAAAATCATTTGAAATGATTAAGTTATCAAATTTTTCATGCCATTGTTTAGGTGCTTGTTTTAAACCATATAATGATTTATCTAATTTGCATACTTTATGTTCTTGACCATGTACTACAAATCCTTCAGGCTGGTCCATATAAATTTCTTCGTCTAATTCGCCATTCAATAAAGCGGTTTTAACATCCATTTGGTGTATTAGTAAATTATGAATGGAAGCAAGTGAGATTAATACTCGAATGGATGTTATTCTAGTTACGGGTGAAAAAGTATCGAAGAAATCTATATTTTCTTTTTGTCTAAAACCTTTAGCTACTAGTCGTGCTTTGTATTTATCTATAGTACCATCAGGTTTTAGTTTCTTTTTAAGTACCCATTTACAGCTTATAGATTTACAACCAGGGGGTAAATCTACCAAATGCCAAGTCTTATTGGATTCAAGAGAATCCATCTCATCATTTATAGCCTCTCGCCAGAAATCAACATCTAATGAAGATAAGGCCTCTTGGAGGTTTAAGGGATCCTCCTCTATAGTAAAAGCGCTAAAATCCGAACCAAAATCTTTTACGGTTCTTGCTCTTTTACCTCTTCTAGGTTCAGCTTCAAAACTTTTATTAAGTTCTGTTCTAATAGGCGTACTTAATGTGCCCCCACTATTCCTTAATTTAAAAGGAAATTTAGTTTCATAAAAATCGGCATCATTTGATTCAATTATGTTATGTGCATTTATATCATAAAATCGATATGCTTTGCTATTAATAGCATAGCCTACAAATACACATTCATATGCTCTACTTGCCAATTTTATTCTCTTAGGGTCTGGAATGCGAACATATGCTAGACAACCCCAAGTTCTAAAGTATGAGACATTGGGTTTATGATTCTTTAAAATTTCATAAGTTGAAATTTTATTCTTAGATTTAGGGATTCTATTTAGAACATAACATACAGTCAATAAAATATCCCCCCACCAATGTTTTGCTACACCAGAATTTAGTAGGATGGGAACTACTAATTCGGTAAAAGTCCTATTTTTTCTTTCAGCTTTACCGTTCATTTCAGGTGAATAGGGTGCAGTTCTCTCATGTACAATACCATGTAATTTATAGAAGTCCGGAATTGAATTAGATTCATATT
The DNA here is from genome assembly GCA_030737875.1 of Allium sativum. Lineage (NCBI taxonomy): Eukaryota > Viridiplantae > Streptophyta > Magnoliopsida > Asparagales > Amaryllidaceae > Allium > Allium sativum. The sequence continues at coordinate 736,721,181 of CM060919.1, read as the reverse complement.
CTGTTCCTCTATCACTACGAAATCTCTTGATTTTCCTATTTGTTTGATTTTCAATCTCAGTTTTGAATGTTTTAAACATGTCAAAACATCACTTTTATTTTTCATAAGGTAAACATATGTGAAATCAGAACAATCATCGATAAAAGTGATAAAATAACGATGTCCATGTCTAGTCAATGTGCCATCAAGTTCACATATGTAAGAATGAATCAAGTCTAAGGGTTCAGATTCTCTATCAACAGATTTATGAGGTTTCTTTGTGATTTTTGCTTGTGTATAGAATTCACATTTATCAGATTCACATTCTGCTATCTTAGGTATCATTTCTAGAGTGCTCATGTTATGAATTATACGTTTATTAACAAGACATAATCTAGAGTGCCAAATATTAAAATCACACAACATATAAGTAGAATTATTCACTTTATTAGATTAAACATTTAATTTGAACATTCCCTCACAAGCATAACCCTTTCCTACAAAGTTTCCCTTATACATTATGGTATACAAATCAGCCCCAATAAATTGAGTAAACCCTGCCTTATTAAGGAGATAGCCAGACACCAGATTCTTCCTCATCCCTGGAGTATGCAAAACATCTTTGAGGATCACAGTCTTTCCAGAGGTAAACTTGATCTCCACGTTTCCAATCCCTGCAACTTTAGTGGTGTGAGAATCTCCCAGCAACACTTTCTGATCATCATCAGCCGTGTATGTGGAAAACATAGCACGATCATAGCAGACATGGCGAGAAGCACCAGTGTCTACCCACCAACCCTCTGATCCACCAACAAGGTGAATCTCAGTAATCATAGCCATAAGAGGCTCCTCCTCAGTCAAGTTAGCCTGTGGTACAGAGCTAGGCTTGTTCCGACACTTTCGTGCCATATGACCTGGTTTTCCACAGTTGTAACATAGAAACAACTGTTCAAAGTCATTCTTTTGGGCTGATTTTTGCTGTTCTTTTGATTTTCCATGCGGATTTCCATTTTGTTTGTTGCGTCTGTTCTGATTCTTAAAAGATTTCTGGTTTGGTTTCAGAACTGCGGGTTTGGTCTTTTTAGTGTTGTTGTTTGAAACAAACAACACTTCCTCTTTCTGGTCCTGCTTGCGTGCCGCCTCCTCAATGCGAAGGCGAGTGATCAAATTCTCTAAGGAAAATTCCTTAGTCTTATGCCGTAAGAAATTTTTATAGTCTTTCCAACCTGGGGGCAGTTTGTCAATAATAACAGCAATTTGAAACTGTTCATCCAAAACCATACCTTCAGAGATGATCTCATGACCTATTTTCTGCAGCTCATGAGACTGCATCTCTACTGACCTATCGTCTGTCATCTGGTACTTGAGATAGCGGCTTACAGCATACTTCTTTGCCCCTGCCTCCTCTGTATCGTATTTCTTCTGCAGTGCTTCCCAGATCTGCTTTGTTGTCTTGTCCTCTGAGTTATAGTAATCATACAGATCATCGCTCAATCCGTTCAGAATAAAAATCTTGCACAGATAATCCTGTTCTGTCCAGGTCCGCAACTGCTTTGATTGTTCAGTCCAGGATGTCATCTGCGCTTCATCAGCTCCGTCAGGCTTGTCTGGCAGCTGCGGTTTGTCGGTGGTCAGAGCAGTAGCCACCTTCCTCATCGTCAGGTAGAACTCCATTTTCTGACGCCATCGTTTGAAGTGCAGACCTTCGAAACGAAATGGGGCAGCAGTCACCAATGGGATCTGGAATGCAGAGGAAGGAGCAGCATCATCTATGGTTGTTGTCGAAGCCATTGTTTCGAATCGTCTTCAAATTGTTGGAAACAATGGCTGAGTCACGTACTTTGTCGCTTTCTTGAAGACGATTCAGCGATCTGGCCGGTGGTGCAAAACCAGTTCGTACTTCCGCCGCCGCCTCTAGGATAAAACAGCCTCTCTAAAATGAATAACCGATTTGTTTTGCACAACAAATTAGTGCAGATTTGCACTTTCGAATTTAACCGCTCGAAATTTTTTGGAAGAATATATTTTTTTAATGCCAAAGGAAGAGATGTTTTTTTTTTTTGTACCAATCTCGTCTACAACTGATGATAATATATAGACGGGATTATGGATGAACGAAAATACTGGTCAGTGGAGGAAAATAGGATCTGCGAAATACTTGGTCAAAAGTTTTACCGCTTCATATAAAAATCGGCTCAGAAATATTTTTGTATTAAAAAAACTGGTTCGAAAAATGCAGTGTTTTTTGGACCAAAAATATAAGTGTCTACACCACATAGCCAAGGCCCAAGGCCCAATCCCGAACCGAACCGAGCCGGGCCGAGTCGGTTGGTCGGTCGCGCGCGCGTGTGTGGTGGTCATGATGCATGATCTCCCTCCTCACAACAAAGCATGCATTGGGAGCCCAAGTCCCCAACATGACTTCTTAGAAACAAGTATAAATACTTGCATCTTTCTTATAACCCCATGATGTGGGACTATTCACAAATAGGAGACATCATAAACTTATTTCATATTTTAAATAATTCATAAAATTTCCAACATCCTTCCTTATCTTTATAGCTTAGGGATCACTGGCCAACTGGCCTCTCCTTTCCTGTGCTTATGGCCGGATCTCTGCTAACCTATCTTGCTGACCTTCTTACTATCTCTTTGGCTTGATTTACTTGCAACGAGCTGAGTAAGTTAGTTTTTTGTTTACTAAGTTCTGGGTAACGTGTTAGTTGGTTGATGTAATCAGTGTATGTTGAATGCTAGTTGTTGGTCTGTATTGTTGATGCTTCATCTTTGTGATGGTTGTTGATTTTGAGTGGTAGTTGTTGGGGGTAGCAGCAGTGTTCTTAGGTCTAGTTATATTTGGTTATCTGTCATATTAGTGTAAGATCGGTGTTTGGAATTGTTTACTACTGCCAGATCTGGAATTGCTGTTCTGTTCTGTCTTTCGACTTTCAAGCGTTAGCCTTCCCTTCTCACTACATGAAAAAGTTCTTTTAACAACAAAAGATAACAATGTTTAAAAGTTTATTTTGGTTGTCAAACTTTCTATAAACGTAGTGGTGCAAAATGCTGAGATATTTCTAAGTCAAGTTCCTGAAGGACGCTCCCTGTAAAATATTCGTTGTCGTGCAAAAAATAATTTCCATCTTCAACCCAAATAAGGAACCCTAAGTCAACTCAGCACAACACATCTTTTAATTCAACTCCTCGCAAAATCTTAATTTCCTCTGCTCTACATACAAATCACTTAATCTCCTTTGTCATGACCTTTATTCACAAGAATATCATGGCTTGTTGGCTATTCTTGCAGCAGATAGATACTATATACTGAATCGGCCAATCGATTAGTCGTGTGGCACCTGCCAACCTCTGCTCATCATTATTTCCATCGAAATATAACTTCCGGCTTAGAAATTCTCATGCATAAAGAGATGAAGAGATGAATCCAGCTTGCAGTGCCTATGATACTGAAATTTAATATGGCAAATTAGAATTTTTTTTGTTTAGCAACTTAGGCATGAGAACTACTTTTTTTGTCTCAGCTTTTTAATTTTGAAAGAAGTGATATCGGGATGCATCTATAGGAACTTTGCAAACAAACAATTGTCTTAGGTATTCCAATGCAGGTTAGACCACTGTTATTTTTTGTTTGTATCAAATATTAATACATGCCTTATATTCTTATTGGTAGTGACATATTTGAAAAAAAAAACAACCTTTAAACATATGCTACACTTAAAAGATTTTGGGCAACCACAAATTTCCATGTATCCTCACTACATCTCTGTTATGATGGCACATAAATAAACCACTTATCAACGTACGAAAAACAGTAGCATATAACATTCATTGAAAAAATAAAATCTTCCTCAATTAGTTGTGAACGGATGAAAATGGATGTGAATATTTCTATATCCGCATTCGCATCCGAAAAATTAAATACGTATCCGATATCCGTGGATATTGAAGAAATAACATTTGTATCTGCATCTATGGATCTTTTTAAGATATTTGAAAATATTTGAATTCGAAAATAGAATGCGGATATTTTCGAATATCTTTAAATATCTTCATCAGGAATTGAATAAAATGTGCTATACTAGATTTTTTTGAACTTAAACACCACAGCTTAATAATTTACTTTCTCAAGCAACTTCACATACTCAAACAAGTTCATACACAATAGCAATACATATAATGTTGGTTTTTCAAATAACAAAATAGCAGTACACAAAATATTAAACAACTTCATACATTACTACAATTCAAATAATAAAAAACATAGTAAAATAAAGATAATTTGTTCTTTCTTCCATTTATCATAGTTTTTCAACATTTCCCGCCAAGATAAACATGATCAAATCATTAGATCAAATGTATTAATTTTGACAATCAAGACAATGATAAGGAAACAACAATAAGCTGCTACGAAAAAGCAGTAGATGTAACAACCTGAATTCAAACAGATCGATTTGTTTTTCAAAAATTCCAATCAGCCGAAACTCGAATTGGCTTGTCTAGAATCTTGTAGAAAAGACAGAGATATAAAATATATCAAAGCTCTGAAAACATCTCACAGCGGAATGAAATAAAATAAAATATAATGAAATATACCTTACCGAAGTAATAATAACGTCTAACCAGTATCCAAAGCTACCATATCTCTACCATAAACCTAAACTGTGAGTGTGTTATGACACTACAACAGAACTGCTGTTTTATAGCGGCCCAAAATCGCTATGAATAAGAAAGATAGCGGTTTCATAACTGCTGTATATGAACATGTTATAAAAAACTGCTGATCTTTTATAACGCTTTCAATACCGTTATTAAAGATCACTTTTGACAGCGGTATTTTGCCGTTATGTTATTTTATTACAGTAGCTCCTGGTGACCGCTATAATACATCTAAATCTCATTCAAAGAGAAAATATTTATAACACAATTTTGTCGTTATAAAATAAGTGTTCGATAACAGATATTCAGCGTTATTAATAAGCGTGTTATAGTTTTACTAACCCCTTTGACAGCTCATTTATGCCGCTATGCTCGATCAATACAATAACTCATTTTTGCCACTATGCTCGATCAATACAATAACTCATTTTTGCCGCTATTATACATCTAAATCTCAATAAATATAAGATTATTCATAGCGCAGGTTTACTGTTATAATAGCTCATGCATTTTAATAACAATAATCAAAATGAATATTCATAACAAGTTAAAAGATGAACACAATTATACTAATAGCAAATAAAGTATCAACTAACAAAAAAATTCAATATATGAGTTAACACCTAATTCAATACATATGTTCTCAATTCCCACTAATGCCAACTTGAGTACACAAAATACAAAACATAGTTTACAACTGTTCAGTTAACACACAAAAGACACCCCTCCATGGGTAATCGCAGCACCATCACCAAAGTCATGTCTTATTTCCTCACCTGCAAATATAGAAATGTTAAAACAATCATCCATAAAGAATACCAAGTGCAGGACATGTTAAAAAGTTGCACAAACATTGCAGAGTACAGAGTATACAAAATTTCGGCACTATCATTTCTAATTGATTTTCAAATACCCAAATAAAAACAAAAATTGGCAGTAAGTTCACTGCAGCAGTATGCAAAAATTGTAGCAGCAACTTATACCATGGTTCTTCCCTGCAAAGCAATGAAATTCCTACTATTTTCGGATCCTGGTCAAAGATATGCACATGATGATATGCACATTTCATTCATTAATAGTGATTTTGCAGAACCCTGAAATAAGCTCGGATCTTTGACCTAAAAGTACTACCGCTACACTTACCAAATTAATCATTTTTTTAACATGCACAGCCACTAAAAACTTTAACCTTTCACGAACACGATTTGATTCACGGTTCGGTCTTCGAAACTACGCATGTAACTACAAATTAAAACGAAGAACAGCTGCATAATTTAGATCTTCCTCTAAGCAGAATCGGTGCATACTCAGTTTTCTTCATTGCAACCTGCAGTAGGCATGTTACTTAATTTACTCTTGTTCTAGTTCATTAATTTTTCTCATGCTACTTTGAATTCATATATATACTCATTCAGATTATTTGTCTGGCTACTAATGTACTTTATTGGATATTGTTTTATTTAACAATTACAAACTATATGATTTGTTGACCCTATGATAAACTACTATATGCTAAAAATCAGTACAATCTCTTTCGATTCTCAGTGTATGTTATGTGCAAGTGTTATAAATGGGTATGGATGCTAAAAATCACTAATATATGATTTGTTGACCCTATGATAAACTACTATATGTGTGTGTAAGATATATTGCTATTTTGCTTTCATGGGGAACACATATAAAATATACAATTGCTTTTATTTGCGTTCACAGTCGTGGTCCTAGCACCATTTATACAAACAATACTAGCATGAATCCAATCAGTGACCAAATATTCAATGGTTTACAACAGGCTTATTTTTTGGACTTGCGAATATTTCGCGTGTTCGAAATTTTTATACACAGTCAAGTGCAAAAAGATTGTTTAAAAACCTTTTCAAATCCCCCATGGTCAAATAGTTTAAATTTTGCGTCTTCTCAAAATATGGAAAAATTGAAAATCAACACAACCATCATCTTATTTATGTGCACATATATACCATGTCTGTGTGATTATAAGCAAAATTTGTGTTGACATATCAATGTGTCACATAAGCAAAATTTGTGTTGACATGAACAATAAATTGGTTTATATGATTATTGTTCAAGCTAATTAATCTAAAACTGATGATTTTTTATGTATGTAGCCAACAAATTACAAAAAACACTATTGTTATATGTGGGTTAAGATGGTTATGTAAGTGTGTTATTAGCTATAACAGTACTTTCTTTCATTGATTCTTTTGCAGAAGCCGTTCACATGGAGGGAACTGTTATGCATGTATTTTAATTAATCATCATATTATTTAATTGATTATACATTACCTAATTAAATACATTTTCCAGCCTACAAAATCTGGAAATGTAGTCAATATATTACGTCGTTTCTACTCAACTGCAAGTAAAATATTCTCACTCTTTCAATAAATGTTTTATTTGCAAAATTCATAAATGTTTCATGAGGACTTAAAAAGATAGGACAGGAAAAGACGATTTGGTCTGGCGCATGAAAAGTAGGGCCCAGCACAAATCAAACCATGGTCAGCAGGTCAACATAACCAACGTCGTCCTAAAAGTACGATGCCTTCATGGTGAAATGCGCAAACTATCTTATACTTGAGCCTTTTAACTTAAAATAATCATAAAAATAAAAGTTGTTTGTTCTTTTTTGGAACAGGCATGATTATAAAAAACAGAAAAGAATGTTAACAACCAGACAATGACACCTGACATCAAACTCCCCCAGTTTCCCTTCCTTTCCATCGAATCCTTCCTATATCATAATATAATACTACACTATTAAAATGCTGAATTTCAGCTTTCATGGTATGTGAACGAAAAATGATCCAAATTATTATTTTTGAATTTAATGGGAAAATCCAGAGAATCCAACAGGAGTCGTAAAACCCTCTATCGAATATAGCTCGGTCCGCGAACATCATATGAATGGTTTACTTCAATGTATGCACATGTTAAACTCTTAGCATGTCTTCTGAGTTTTGAATTTACCTCATTAACCGGCATTGGGCTAATACTGTGGAAAAACGACCCAGATTATTGTTTGAAGTTGAAATTAAATTCATGTACTGTTTATTGCTCTTAGCTTAAAATGCAAATATTGATGCTGTATACAATCTACGTTACTTCATTATGTTATTCCAATGAAATTCCATGCAAATAACAGATAAATTGCAACTATTCTAAGTTACTTCATTATGCTATTTATTTTTGAAACTATAAATAAATGTGAAATAGTACATAAAACTTTAACAGTGTGTATGCTAGCTTTCTCCAGCGAAAGCAATACACGAAAAGCAAAACCGTACTATTCCAACCAACCTTCGACAACTCTATAAAAACCGTTCGCTTTGCATATAATAACCTACTGCCAATTACAGCGAGTATGATCACAACAGCATATAATAACAACCTAACTTCCAATTACAACCTAACTCCCATTTACAATGAGTATGATCACAACATGCAAATTTACAACGAATACAGGTCGGCCTCTCCGCTTTGCACACTTTAATTAGTAAGATAAAACAGTCCAAAAGGATAAGGATCAAGATGTTTTTACATATAATAGGAACAACGATGAGTGGTTTTGACATGCATGAAAACTCGAAATTTTCATATATGCACATGATCAGGTATAAATGCGCTTACAAACAGAAATCATAACACCACATAATTGAGCTGTCTAACTATATTTAGGCAATAAGCTTAATAGAACCAAATGATATTATCATCCACCAAACTCATACATTGCACATATTTGTATCGTGAATCTGGAAACAGCTAAAAAGGATTGTGTACATCAACTAATATGTCATGTTTGTGTGCAGTTTTCGTATACATTATTCTTTTGTGTAACATTACTGACATGGAAACGAGTGACATTTTCAAGTAGCTGGCTAGATGCATGAAAAACTGATGAATTCATATGCAGTTATTTTCAGTGTATGTATTGAGTTGAGATTAGTGGTTTTACATATAATAGGGACAGCCATGAGTGGTTTTGACAAACAAATGAATTCATAATACTGTAATCATAAAAATTCAGCAGTTACATGCTTGCCAAGATTAACATAAAAATTAAACGGTAAAGACTTACTTAAAATTCATTCCACTACGACGTGCTCAGCAGGCCAAGCTATAGTAGAAGAGAGCGCATCTTCCATGTAATGAAATTCGGATGTCTGCCTCCATAGCTCTACTTCCGGCTCTTTTACGGTGTCTATCCAAACTTTAACTGCATTGTTTCCTAGAGGTTTGAAATGTACCCTTGCATTTGGATCGGTTGACTCCACCCATCCTAAAGCTACTACTTTCCCATTTTCCGATAAACTCATTATCTTGCATTTATTGTTTGTTTTTGAATTTGCAGTCTGCAAGTTGAAAAAAGAAAAAAAATGAAGTTGCTAATCCTTGAAAAAATAAAAAGACAACATAAAAATCAAGTACCGTAAATGTTTTCACGACATCCTTAGTCGTAGTAGTAACTGTATTATCACTTATCTCAACAACTACTTGCGATTCAGGCCATGCAACCTTCTTACCAGCAACATCTCCAATTCGGAACAAACCAGGGGATGGCCTCCACAAAAAAGATTCTGGGTTTAGGGGTTCATCTATCCAAACAATCATAGCTGCTGGTCCAAGAGGAACATCGTTAACAATTTCCTCCGAGATGCTCGAATGTAATCGTCCTAAAGTCACTAATTCCTTGCCCCCACCCCAATCAAAAATCTTGCATTTGCATTCCAAGCTGCTACTTCTACTCTATTAGATGTAAAAATATTTATTTAGTAAAAAATGTATATAACAAAAGTGCATGTTCATTGTGAATTAAAATATTTATCTTATCTTCTCCTCCTCCATCGTGATCGGTTGAATGTAGAACAACACTATTCTTCGGCCATGCCACAATATTATCCTTTGCCTTCCCAATAAGTGAGAAAGAAGTTGTAGGCCTCCATACAAAAGCATCTAGCTTGATTGGATTTTCAACAAAAATAATCATCGCATCCGGCCCTAAAGGAACATCATTGACAAGCTGGTTCGGATCATCTGACACGAATCTTCCTTCAGCAATGATCTCTTCATTCCCTCTCCAATCCAGTAAATCACACTTCTTCGTATTTTCGTACATTCAAACATAGGAAAATAATGATACTAACTGAATAAAAAGTTAAAATAAGAACGATGCGAAACCAACCTAAAAAAATTACTTGAGGTTTGTTTACTTCTGTCCCGCTGTGTCTACTCTGCAAAATCTTAGAAAATATAAAGTTAGTTAGAATTATATACAAATGTAATATTTAAGATATACAAGAAGGTAATACTTCAAGTTTAAAATTGATTTATATGAATATATAAATACTGGCACTGATGGGACTATACACAACAAGCATGTGATCAAGTATGGGTGCACACACATTATCTCTACCTATGTAAATATGGCCAGAAGTGCATTGATATGACAACAACCTAAAATAAAGGTATAAGATATGTAGTATATGTCAAAATTTGGTATAGGAACCCAGAATGGACTTGGCTGATATAAGAAATGTATTAGATATTTGTGTTCTGTTTAGCTTAAATATATTCTAATTTATATAATTAGTTATATATTTTCAACTTGGAAGCCTCCTATATAAATACAGATTGCATTAGTACAAATGTATAGATAACATACACCAAATGTATACAATGTTGGCATGCTTAAGGAATGCAAAGTTCTGGTATAGTTAACATGGCATCAATTTTACACCAAAAAGTTCGGACAGTATATAATTTCTTTAGTTTTATCCAATAACTAATTATAGACGTAGTTGTATAAAAAATAAGTTCGGACAATATGAGATTAGTTTGAGTAATTTTTGTTGGAAATGTTTTATAACATTAGTGAATTATTAAAAATAATGGAATAAGTGTATGAATAGCTCCTATGGGAGAATAGTCCCACATCATGGGATTATATAGAAGAGGCAAGCATTTATACTTGTTTCTAAGAAATCATGTTGGGGCCTTGGGCTCCCAATACATGCTTTGTTGTGAGGAGGGAGACCATGCATCATGACCACCACACACGCCCGCGCGACCGACCGACTCGACTCGACCCGGCCTGGTCCGGTTCGGGCTTGGGCTTGGGCTTTGTGGTGTAGACACTTATATTTTTTGGACCATAAAACTTAGCCTTTTTCGAACCGTTTTTTTTATGGAAAAGATTTCTGCAACGGTAAAAACTCTTATCCCTCAATTTTAGCGGCCCACTAATCAGTAACCCTAAACCTAATTCTCGTCCTATATATTGTCATTAGCTTCAGACGAGAATACCTACTGAATAACAATTTCTCCTCTTCTCTCAGCCGCCATTAAAAAATTTCTTTCTCTCAGAAATTCTCGAGTAGTATTTTAATTCAGAAAGTCCAAATCTGCACTGATTTGTTGTGCAAGCAAATCAGTTATTGTTTTAGAGGTTGTTTTATCCTAGAGGCGGCGACGAAGGAACGAACTGGTTTGCACCTCCGACCAGATTGTCGAATCTTCATCAAGAAAGCGACCTAGTCCGCGACTCAGCCATTGTTTCCCAACAATTTGAAGACGATCTGAAACAATGGGTTCCAACTCAACCCTAGATGATTCTGCTCCACCCTCTACTTTCCAGAACCCTCTCGTGACTGCTGCTCCATTCAGATTTGAAGGCTTGCATTTCAAACGATGGCGTCAGAAGATGGAGTTCTTCCTCACCATCAGAAAGGTTGTGGCTGCGCTGACTACTGACAAACCTCAGCTTCCAGATAAACCTGACGAGGCAGATGCAGTGAAAATGGAATCAAGGACTGAACAGTCAAAGCAACTGCAGACCTGGACTGAACAAGATTACTTATGAAAAAACTTTATTCTAAACGGACTGAGCGATGATCTGTATGATTACTATAACTCAGATGAAAAGACAGCAAAGGAGATCTAGGAAGCACTGAAAAAGAAATATGATACAGAGGAGGCAGGGGTAAAGAAATATGCTGTGAGCCGCTACCTAAAGTACCAGATGACTGATGATAGATCGGTAGAGATGTAGTCTCATGAGCTGCAGAAAATAGCTCATGAGATCATCTCCGAAGGTACGGTCTTGGACGAACAATTTCAAATTGCTGTTATCATTGACAAATTACCCCCAAGCTGGAAAGATTTTAAGAATGTCATGCGACATAAGACTAAGGAATTTTCCTTAGAGAGCTTGATTACATGCCTCCGTATTGAGGAGGAGGCACGCAAGCAGGACCAGAAAGAAGAGGTGCTAATTGTGAATAAAAACAGTACTAAGAAGACCACACCCGCTGTTCTGAAACCAAATCAGAAATCTTTTAAGAATCCGAACAGGCGCAACAAACAGAATGGGAATCCACAAGGAAACCCAAAAGGACACCAGAAACCAGCCCAAAAGAATGACTCTAGACAGTTGTTTCTATGTTACAACTGTGGAAAACCAGGTCATATGGCACGTAAGTGTCGGAACAGGCCAATCTCTGCACTGCAGGCTAACCTGACTGAGGAGCCTCTTACGGCTATGATTACTGAGATTCACCTTGTTGGTGGATCAGAGGGTTGGTGGGTAGACACTGGTGCTTCTCGCCATGTCTGCTATGATCGTGGCATGTTCTCGACATACACGGCTGCTGAAAATCAGAAAGTGCTGTTGGGAGATTCTCACACCACTAGAGTTGCGGGGATTGGCAATGTGGGACTCAAGTTCACCTATGGAAAAACTATAATTCTGAAAGATGTTATGCACACTCCAGAAATAAGGAAGAATCTGGTCTCTGGCTTCCTCCTTAATAAGGTTGGTTTCACTCAAGTAATTGGGGCTGATTTGTACACCCTAACTTATAAGGGAACTTCTGTGGGAAAGGGTTATGCTTGTAAGGGTATGTTTAAACTGAATGTTGAATCTAATAAAGTAACTACTTCTGCTTACATGTTGTGTGATTTTAGTATCTAGCATTCTAGATTATGTCATGTTAATAATCGAATAATCCGTAACATGAGCACCCTAGATATGATACCTAAAATGACAGAATCTGAACTTGATAAATGTGTATTCTGTACACAAGCTAAAATCACAAAGAAACCTCACAAATCTGTTGATAGAGTTTCTGAACCCTTAGACTTGATTCATTCTGACATATGTGAACTAGATGGCACTTTGACTAGACAGGGACAACGTTATTTTATCACTTTTATTGATGACTGCTCTGATTTCACATATGTATACCTTATGAAAAATAAAAGTGATGCTTTTGATATGTTTAAAACATTCAAAACTGAGATTGAGAATCAAGCAAATAGAGAAATTAAGAGACTTCGTAGTGATAGAGGAATAGAATACGAATCTAATTCAATTATGGACTTCTATAAACAACATGGTATAGTACATGAGAGAACTGGACCCTATTCTCCTGAAATGAACGATAAAGCAGAAAGGAAAAATATGACCTTTACCGAACTAGTAGTTGCCATATTATTAAATTCTGGTGCAGCAAAACATTGGTGGGGGGATATTTTATTGACTGTATGCTATGTTCTGAATAGAATCCCCAAATCTAAGAATAAAATTTCTCCTTATGAAATTTTAAAGAATCATAAACCCAATGTCTCATACTTTAGAACTTGGGGTTCTTTAGCTTATGTTCGCATTCCAGACCCTAAGAGAATAAAATTGGCAAGTAGAGCATATGAATGTGCATTTATAGGTTGTGCTATTAATAGCAAAGCATATAGATTTTATGACCTTAATGCACATAATATAATTGAATCAAATGATGCTGATTTTTATGAAACTAAATTTCCTTTTAAATTAAGGAATAGTGGGGGCACTTCAAATGTGCCAATTAGAACAGAACTTAATGAAAATTCTGAAGCTGAACCTAGAAGAAGTAAAAGAGAAAGAACCATAAAAGACTTCGGTTCAGATTTTTGTGCTTTTACTATTGAGGAGGATCCCATAAACCTCCAAGAGGCCTTATCTTCTTTAGATGCCGATTTTTGGCAAGAGGCTATAAATGATGAGATGGATTCTTTAGAATCCAATAAGACTTGGCACTTGGTAGATTTACCCCCTGGTTGTAAATCTTTAGGCTGTAAATGGGTACTTAAAAAGAAATTAAAACCTGATGGCACTATAGATAAATATAAAGCACGGCTAGTAGCTCAAGGTTTTAAACAAAAAGAAAATATAGATTTCTTTGACACTTTTTCACCTGTAACTAGAATAACATCCATTCGGGTTTTAATCTCACTTGCTTCCATTCATAATTTACTTATACACCAAATGGATGTTAAAACTGCTTTTTTGAACGGTGAATTAGACGAAGAAATTTATATGGACCAGCCTGAAGGATTTGCAGTACATGGTCAAGAACATAAAGTATGTAAATTAGATAAATCATTATATGGTTTAAAATAAGCACCTAAACAATGGCATGAAAAATTTGATAACTTAATCATTTCAAATGGTTTTAAAGTTAATGAAAGTGACAAATGCATTTATTACAAATCTGAGAATGACATTTGCATTATTATATGCCTTTGTGTAGATGACCTACTCATTTTTGGGTCAAATATTCATGCCATAAATTCAGTCAAATCCTTATTAAGTGTCAATTTTGATATGAAAAATCTAGGTGAGGCGAGTGTAATCCTTGGTATTAAGATTACTATGTCAGAAAAGGGAATTTCTTTGGATCAATCTCATTACATTGAGAAGATACTAAAGAAATATAATTACTTTGACTATAAACCTGCAAGTACACCATATGATCACAGTGTAAAGTTATTTACGAACACTGGTGAAGGTGTAAGACAGTCTAATTATGCGAGCATCATTGGCAGCCTTCGGTATGCCACTGATTGTACTAGACCCGACATTGCCTATGTCGTGGGATTATTGTGCAGGTTTACCAGTAGACCTAGTATAGAGCACTGGCAAGCTATTGAAAGGGTAATGAGATACCTTAAACGAACCATGAATCTTGGATTACATTATGAAAGGTTTCCAGCTGTACTTGAAGGATATTACGATGCAGACTGGAATACCTTATCTGATGACTCTAAAGCGACCAGTGGCTATATATTTAGCATCGCTGGAGGAGCTGTTTCTTGGAAATCCAAGAAACAGACTATTTTGGCTCAGTCTACTATGGAGTCTGAGATGATAGCACTAGCTACAGCTAGTGAAGAGGCAGAGTATTTGAGAAATCTGCTAGCTGAGATTCCCTTATGGGAAAAACTGATACCGGCTGTGTTGATACATTGCGATAGTACCGCGGCTATTGCAAAAGTTCAGAACCGTTATTATAACGGTAAGAGACGACAAATACATCGTAAGCACATTATGGTTAGAGAACTACTTTCCGTAAGTACTGTTAGAGTGGATTACGTACGTAGTGAGGAAAATTTGGCAGATCCTTTGACAAAAGGACCGTCCAGAGAGAAAGTCCATAACTCTTCTAAAAGAATGGGACTATTGCCCTTAGATTGTTGAGTCACGCACAATGGTAACCCGACCAAAATGACTGGAGATCCCAAGAACTAGGTTCAATGGGTAATAACAAGTTGTGTAGTGATATGAGTTGAACATGCTATTTAATAAACCAAGAAGCATGTATTCCTGAAGTGATTAGAGGATGAGTTATTAGAAACTCTTAATGAGATCTATACTCTATGTGGAGTGGAGTACCTACCTTCAGGAGTGCTCTTGATAGATTCACCTTTGTGAATATGGAAATGTGGTCGTTTCCTATGGAGTTGCGGGCAAAACTTCTAGAGTATTCACTAAACTAGGATAGACGTGCATGACCATAAATGCACGGGCTTATTTGATTGCACTATAGAAAAGGTTGTGTGTGGTTTGATGTCAGGAATAGAGTTCAAGACTACGTGTCATTCTAGTAAAAACTGAATCTTATTCACTATGCAAAGGTTTAAGTCGAAAGACACCTTTTGTTTATGCACAATCTTATGTTTTAAAGAAACTGCTTGAAAATATTTTTCGAAATTCAAGTGGGGGATTGTTGGAAATGTTTTATAACATTAGTGAATTATTAAAAATAATGGAATAAGCGTATGACTGGCTCCTATGGGAGAATAGTCCCACATCATGGGATTATATAGAAGAGGCAAGCATTTATACTTGTTTCTAAGAAATCATGTTGGGGCCCTGGGCACCCAATACATGCTTTGTTGTGAGGAGGGAGACCATGCATCATGACCACCACACACGCGCGCGCGACCGACCGACTCGACTCGACCCGACCCGGCCCGGTCCGGTTCGGTTCGGGCTCGGGCTCGGGCTTGGGCTTGGGCTTTGTGGTATAGACACTTATATTTTTTGGACCATAAAACTTAGCCTTTTTCGAACCGTTTTTTTATGGAAAAGATTTCTGCAACGGTAAAAACTCTTATCCCTCAATTTTAGCGGCCCACTAATCAGTAACCCTAACCCTAATTCTCGTCCTATATATTGTCATTAGCTTCAGACGAGAATACCTACCGAATCACAATTTCTCTTTTTCACTCAGCCGACATTAAAAATTTTCTTTCTCTCAGAAATTCTCGAGCAGTATTTTAATTCAGAAAGTGCAAATCTGCACTGATTTGTTGTGCAAGCAAATCAGTTATTGTTTTAGAGGTTGTTTTATCCTAGAGGCGGCGACGAAGGAACGAACTGGTTTGCACCTTCGACCAGATCGCCGAATCGTCATCAAGAAAGCGACCTAGTCCGCGACTCAGCCATTGTTTCCCAACAGTTTTGATAATCAAATGGTGGTGCTCTCAGCAATATATAATTTTATTGTCAACCTATGATTTTCAGATTTTTTTTTTGACGGACTTTAATGGCCGAGCATGGCAAACAGTAGTACAATTGGTCTCAGCTAATAATAGTAACTTGGTCTGCTTAACGAAACATAGTGGTTTTAGCATAGTATTTGCTCGGTTCTCTGAATCTATTTTGAAACTAGAACCTGGATTTACTGGTATAACCGTATAATGATGAAAAACCGATCGTTCAATTATTTGAGATAGTCTGCCTGAAAGAAACATTTCAGGGAAATTGATGCCTTTATTATTTTAGCAATGCAATATGTAGTGATAATTTGCACCTGATTTTTATCTTGTTGTAGAAATCTCTTCTCTAAGTCCGACACTTTGCTTTCAAGTAGCAGTGTATGCTTATCCTTAACTTGCGATAAAGCCACTCTACTAAGACTCATTCCTCTTCCAATCGCTCTAAGTCGACCCGGTCTTTCTTGCCCTAACACTTGTGCAAGTGCATCTTCTCTGTAATTAGTTGGCGAGCTCGATTGTGAACCACTTTCAATTTGTTTAATCTTTTCCTACAAAACATGATTAATTTCATATTATTGCAGTTTAAATACCATAGTGCAAAAGGCAAATAAATAAGGCAATGAATATGGCAATGAATATGGTGTGCCTTGAGGAGCATTGCTATTTGAGCTATCATGTGCTAAACTTCCAAGGGGTACAATTCTCTTTCAAAAGAAACTCCGTGGCACTTTCCTTCAAATCCAATCAAGGGCTTTTGTACTTGTAAGATTGCAATTTGTAGATGCCTTGCAGGTTTTAATGTTGATTTACAGCCTAATCCTACTTGTTAGAACTTTGAGGAAATTCACGGATCTTTTTGTAGTACAAATCAATACTGTATTGTGCAGCAATTAATTTATCGTTCATATGCTCATGATATTAAAAGCAATAAAGTTCAATAGACTAGAAACTGTACAATCGATATATAAAGATCCGATTACAGGTATCAAAGAAAACCAGGTCCGTGTATCATAGGTACAGATATCAAATAATGCACAGGCAAAAACATTGATTGAACCAATGATATGAAGCAATGTCAGCGTACTGTAGGAAATTGCTTTGGCAACCTAATTTTGAGCTCATTATTGCCCGTCAAAATCGCTTTGGTGACCCTAGCAATCACTGTAATACCCAACATTTGAATTGCAGTTCTATCAAAAAATTTTAGCCGACATTATAAATTCATAGTGATCATCAACCATTAAAAAAATACAATAAATAAAAGAAAAAGAAAAAAAGATTAAAATAAATGTGACACTCTGAAACAGAAACGTGTAGATAAAAGATTGAGCTGTAGTCACTGCCGATCAACAAAAGTTGATATTTGTTTAACAGTGTGACCGACTTTCACTGTAGGGAACTCAGAAGGAAACACACTCAGAAGCTTGCAAATTAAAATACGACATATATGACATCTTATATTTTTTTCAGAACTCATTAAAACATAGTATTTATATGTCTATCATACGTATTTGAAAAGTATGAACTTACTATAGCATCTGCAGCAATCATACTCTCCGGTTCACCATTTATTTTTCCTCGTTTTGCAATCTTTAAAATGTTACATTTCAGTTTAATTTAAAAATAATTAAAATGCATATTACATTAGAAATCATAAAATCAAACAACGTCAAAAAAGGACATAAAAACTGAAAAAAGTAAATTTAAAATAAAACAACATTTTTTGGAAAAACACATTATTTTTTTTCATCCAAATCATTTTTCTTTTCAAAATATATTAGTATCATTGTACTTTTTTATAATTAAAGTAATAGAATGGAAAAGTGAATAAGATAACCTGGAAGGGCACATTTGTCACTTTGTTTTTTTTTTAAGTTTTCAGCGGGGTGAGAAAAGCAAAAATAGGGGTGATAATAGAAATTGCCCTGATTCTTTCTTTGATTAGCCTCTGAAATTACTACCTATATCCCATCTCGCTGCCCTATTTTCAAAGGGGATTGTTAATGACACCCCGTTTTTGGTTAAGGGGTGTCACGAAAATCACTTTTTAAAATTTTGTTAAGGGGCGTACACTACAGGCTAGACACCCCTTAACAATTCGCAATAATAAGACCAAAATACCCTTAATCTGAAAACGGTATACTCTTACCGTTTTCGTTGTTTGTTAAAGTTTCTTATAAAGATAGAAAAAATGGTCTAATGAAACCGTTTTTATTAAATAAAAATGGTATAGTCTTACCGTTTTTACAGGGTTATTTTTGTCCTGTAAAAGTTTGCCTGATGTTGCCCCTTAACAAATTTTCCACCGTCGGTTTCCCCTTAACAAAAAGACACCCCTTAACCGAATCGGGCGTGTCATTAACGATCCCCTTTTCAAATGAGATCTACAATTTTTTCACCTTCAACACCGCTTTGACATGTCCACAGCAAAGACAATTCCCAAATCCAATTTCGCTCTTTTCTCCATACTCACAAATCCGACTGCTTGTTAGATTCGCAAGTGAAATTCGAATTTGATTTCAATACTGAGGATCAAGCCACGAAGGGGCTAGGGCTCCGGCATGCTCCAGCGCAACTGAAGGCACTTCAGTACCAAGTTCCCATAACCGATCCTATTTGCTATTTCGAAATCAGGTTCGAGATTTCTACCGCCTACATAGGTCAGTGCGGATTTTTGGGGAATGGGTAAGTTCTACTTGTTTTAATTTGGTTGATTAGACTATGGGCGAATTTGGTTCAAAGGAGTTGGTTATTTGTTAAACAGCAAGCCTGCGATTCTATATTGTTTTGGAGATTAAAGATTATGCGTCAAATTTTGCGTTAATATGATCCCAGTATGAGTATTAGTTAACTCAAATCAGAGCTTTTGCATAGTTCATGACGGCTTTTAGAAAACATTACTACTCCCCAATTTTATCACCATTTATGATCTTGTGGAGCAGGAAATGAGTTTTCCAGAAAATTAATTGGATGCAAATCTTGGTTTTGAAGTTTCTGAATGCTACTGGAGTAGTCAAATTATGTTTCCTTGAGCTTCAAAATTCTATATTTCAAGGCTTCTCGAATTAACATTGAAGTAGTTTTAATCTACTTGCTGTGTTTATACAAATTAAAGTAAGTTCTGGAGCAGCATAAAAGGGTGAAATTGGACCATTTGGTTTTTTATAAGTACAATACAGATGCAATTTCAGTTTGGTGGCTCACAAGTCTCTCATCAACAATACGAAATTGAATTTGAAGCAGTTTATTTACCTCCTATTGTGAAATGACTTAGGTTGTGTTTGTTTTTATTCAGGAGAGCTGAATTTAGTTCTGAATTCATGAAAAATCAACGTTCAGAACTTTTGAAGCTGTTTGGGATGGTAGACTCGTTCAGCAAAACCGATCAATTCAGCACTTATTTATTCAGCGAAAAAATATCGCTGATTCCTCCCTTCTGAATAGCTCCAGCACGTAGCCTGTGAATAGCTCTTCAATACCGAGAAAACTCTCTATGTAAGGAATATCAGAAAGCTATATATTTATCCATCTTCTCTACACGCAGCTAAAAGTTTCTGGATAGTGCAAACTGCTTCAAGGTATCTATGCTATTTGTATTCTCGCTTAGCTGAATATGTATACTTTTTAGCAAAAATACAAATAGCTTTCTGCTGCTTGTACCATGTGATAATATGTCACATAAATTTTCTTTTACCTACCTGACTTGATAATACAGGTAGCTTTCAGATATTTGTACTGAGATATTATAGTGTAAATATTATGTAAACTTCGTTCAACTGTCCACCTGTGCCGTTTATGCGCGCTGTAATGTTGTAATATCTAGACATGTTTTTGTTTTTTCATGATTCAAGGTAGCTGAACTATCCGTACATGCTATTCTTTTTAATATAATATCATGCAGCATGCATCTGCATGTGCTTTGTGTTGAGCCTCATTTTTATATGCTAGCTCCAGTGTAAGTCTAGACGTGTATTAGTTCATATCATAGTCATCACTGATACATCCCAAGGCAAATTTCTGACGGATTTATGGAACTCATGACTTACTTTCACCAGCTTTGTAACCTAATTAATATCCCTTGTAAGTTGTAACAATGAGTGTCAATTTGCAACAGCACAACGACAATTGGATTATCACAATCAATTGCTGTGGAGTTAGCCGTAAATAAAAAAAGAACACCCTTTTCCATCAAGTCTTCACTGGTGAAAAACAAAAAATAGGTCTTATTACAAAAATTAAATTCAAATAAAAACTAAAACAAACAACATTTCAATATTCAGCGTTCAGCAATAAGCAATAAGCATTCAGCAGTTAGCATTCAGCATTCAGCGTTCAGACAAAAAAACAAACGCAGCCTTAATTCGTGCTCATCTCGAAAACACAACATGTTAATTTTGATTTGGTTCATTGCTCAATGTCTTGCTGGTGTATATTCAAGACCGTACCTAGCAAAATTGGATTAAATTCACTGTCTACAAAGTGCTTCGTAGATGGTGAAGGTGCAGTGATGGTCAATATGAAGCAGTTCCAAAACAGGCGCTGGAAGATGATTAAGAACGTGCACTAAAGGAGGGATGACTAAGGAGTAACTAGGACGAGGCCGTGCTTTGCACACGGGCAATCAATACAATAATGTTGGTATGTTAATTGGCATGTTAATTGCGGTTCTTTTTTTGTTAAATTGTATAGAAATATTTCATTTATGGTTTCTTCAGTTGTTAAAATTCAGTATAACTTGTATTTGTATTAGTAGTCTTCCTAAACAGGTGGTTATTAAGATGTTTGGTGAAATCAATTCTTATCTTAAACACCTCCCTTCTGTTGACAGACAGCGAAAGCACTATATTTTTCAATACGTAAATACTTGAATCCTTTACAATACGTGAATATGTTAACATTGCTTTTTTTCATTATTTTTTCAAATGATAAGGTTCTTAACATTGTACCCTGCTCAGTATATGTACTATATAAGATTATATGATAGATATATTACTACCGTTTGAAGATTAACATAAATTATAATTATAAAACATAAAATGTAAGAACTTGCTTTTCAACTTTGCTGAGAACAGCTTTCATGCTTTTTTGCTATCGGTTGACTTTTGTTTGATTCACATGAATGTTCTAAATTTCTGTTTTTATCATATCCAAAGAAACATTATCTTTGCAATGGGATCAATTCTTCTTTTGTACCCAACTCCGGTGTTCCCGTGTGCCCAACAAATCACCACCACACATCAATCACACATTTTATTAATAATTTAATGAACGAGTCCTACAATCCACTCAAAACCATTAGATTTTGTGCAAATCAGTGGATAAGATTTATTCGGTACATGAGAACATCCAATTTGGATGTAAGAACAGTTCATTCCTTTTGCAATCTACTAACTACATAATATTTTCATAATTATTGGCATCACCTATGTATTTAAAAAAGCCAAAATACTTGGTTAACATACAAACAAAGGATCCCAAGCATAACATGATTACAAAGCTGATTTCTCCATTCTTCATTGCCTAATTTCTCCAAATAAAAGTACCACATATTTCTTGAATGGAAATAACCAAAGACATTGATATAATACAATTGGTCCATCCAATAAAGTGCATACAACAAAACTCATAATGGCATGGAAGCCATAGATAAGAATTTACTTTATTTCGTAATAATATAATTCACCCCAATGTGATTATTATGCTTAGGTCTAATAATGGCATGGGAAGCCATAGATAAGAATTTGGATGCCTTCGAAGTTGCTACATATTAGGTGTTTAATATATTTAGCATAAACCAACCTCTGCATTTTTGAATGGTCTTATGTTTATCGGAAAATAAAATCAATTAAATTGATTATTTCATCTTTTGACTTTGTTTTCGTAAGGATATTCATGCTTCTTCAAATAGAGTAGAATATTCACAAATATTCCTCCTCTTTTATAAAAGAAATGATAAAGTAGAAAGAAAACCTTATATATCTCATAACCTATCCTTTTTATGGTGTCCTTGTTGATTTTCGAACTAAAACCAACTTTTAGTAGGATTCGTAGGTAAAATACAAATATCCAAACAGAAAATCAAGGTAATACCACAATTGATAATACTTGAAAGACAGAAAAAGGTCATTATAGTGTCATATATATTATATGTAGTATCCAATGCATCGACTTTTGCTATTATTTTTCTTTTCTTTGCTTATTAGTTGTTTGAAAATAACCTTTTTTTACTTATTGGAGCAACTGCTTAATAAATAGGTGTTAGAGCCCATAAACTGAGAATATATATATCTTTGACTTTTTTCCCATTTTATAAAATGAGCATACACATGTTAAGTTATTTTTCATGGATAGTGAACATACATAACCATTACCGTGTAAGTAATTAAGGTGATTTGTTCGTTATATAACTTATTGAGCACTTCTATGTTGACATATATCAACCATTGTGCTAATTTGTCCTTACAGTGCTCGTATATGCATTTTTAGGGATTAAGATGGAATGAAAATTGGTTAAAATCCTCTTAGTGAACCTGATACGAAAAGAAGCTTCCATGGTTGCTTACTATCAATATGGGAAGTCGAATATTATAGGACAAAATTTAGTTTTCATTCAAGTTAAAAATAGGAGCAAATAAGGGCATTAACAAATCATAACAACAAAAGAAACATATTGATAAAATAAAACTAGTTTAACCAAGTTTTTGAACTTTTTTAAAATGGCATACTTCATATCTCATACATGATTTATTAACAAAATTGACTGTGAAAATATAGCTTAATAGTCAAATTTGATTTCGAAAAATGCAAAATCTGCAAAATGGATACAAAAAGAAAGATTCATTTTTTGATTAAATGCGAATACATGATGGTGTAACCATCCAGGTTCAAACCAATTTAGGTGTACTCCTAAATTCGTAGCAATCGTCTATATCAGAAACTTTATAGGAAAATCAAGTCCAATAAAGGCAACCTAAAACTATTCCGATCGGTGGGCGTGTTGTTCATTTACATGCCACTGAGTCCAGTCTCACTAAAAGTATAGGATGCATACATACATACGTACGTACATACATACATATTATATATATAAGTATGTATGTATGTATGTATCATTACTGACACAAAGCTAGTTAAATAGTCGATTTCCGTCATCATGAGCTAAAACATTGTGCGCAAGCTTACAATGGATGTAATTTATCGCTTTATTGGGCCAATTGCTTTGTTGTCAACTTGTCAGTTATCTTTGTACATCAGGTTCGGCTAACACAATGGAAAGTTAACGGGAAAGTTAACGAGTGTGTCACATCGCTCAAGTAGAGTGTAATTTAGGATCTTAAAAGCAGTTGATGACATATACAATAAAATTTCTTATTGTTAGCCTTCCTATATAACATGAACTCTTTGAATATTAGCAATTTTTTCTCATATGTTATTTATAGTTCATTCCAAGATCAAACCTTCAGTTTTCATATAACTACATGCATTTCGCAAAGGACACAGGTGGTGTAGCTTCAAAATTTACATATCCAGTTGAAGCTTAATATCTTATTTGCAGAATCGTTCCTTCATTGTTTGTAAACACCAAAGCACAAAATATTTACTTTATTATATACTTTTATGATTCTCCTATTTAAACCAACTTTTGAAACCGCGGCTGTTTTCAGATTAATCATTTGCAAAACAGAACTATAACTTGAGGTAAAAAAATGTTTTTTAATATGAAATTAGAACTCAGCCAAAAAGAAATTTAAATTGAACTAGTTTGCACAAGATCTTTTGAAATTGCGAATGGTTTACTTTAAAATAAAATAGAACTGTAAATGTTTTACTTCGTACAAAACAATTGCAGCAACATTAAGAAACACCTGGCCATAAATATTGGCATAAATTAGCTATTAATTCACGGAAAAAAAAACAATAGGTTATTAATAGACTTTTTGTTGATTTACCAAGATTTTGGCTCCCTATTGACTTTCTGAGGATGCGAATTTTTTTTAGTACCATTATATATACAAATCTATCTTTTTGCTTAGAAGAAAAGGAAAGCTTAGCAATATCAAATAATATTGAATATGTGCTTCGTTTACATATTGAAAACAAATTAAAATACATTCCAATTTATAAATAAATGGTCATCTACAGGTGGACACAAGTCAATTTTTTATTGAAAATGGTAATTGAATTTGATAAATCGGATTGCATTCATAGAAATCAGCTGTCAACTGAATAAAGCTTATTTGCAAAATACTGCGCATGTAACCAAGTAATAGTGTTTTAGTAAGTCTGAGGAGCCAATAAGTATTAGAGCTTTATTGTTCAAACTTTTGCAAACAGCAGGAAAACCGATTCAAAATTGCTGCGTTCGAAGTGTAAAATTCTCAGTTGTGCCAATGCAAGCAAAAAATCATGTCTATGCTACTGTACACATACACATATACTTCACAAATTGAACGTAATTCTTTATATAGATTTGGCTGATTTCTTTGTATTGTACTTGATGTATCCATGCAATTGGAAATCGTTACATTGCCAAATATACTAACGTAACCTCTTTTGTTCTAAATTTCACACTAATAGATATATGTTTTAGTTAACTACGTGAAAGATGTAATGATAATGTCAACAATTAAGAGCACATATTTAAATGGGAATTATTAAAGCGAGTTCATATTTGATTATGGTGGTTTCTTAAAAGGCATGCCAAAACTAATTGATAAAGATATTGAAACTTAAACATCTTTTGTTCAAAGGTACTACTAAAATATGTATTAAGTTTTGTTGTTGTAAGGTATTACAACAATTCGTTTAGTTTTCAAACTATAATTCAAGATTCAGTCGATGCTGCGAATGAAAAAAAGAGTGATGCAAATGGTGATCTATTATTACAATAAGCAATCGTTCTAACTTGAGGTGATTAACCTTTAATACCACCACTTAAACTTTATCATTGATTATGCTTGCATCGAAGAACATTTACAAATCACTCACCTTCTTTGTTGGTTAGGTAGGATTAATAAATGATCATTTGGGATTTGGCCCAAAAATGGTGAAACAAAAGGGTGATAACTCTTATTCAACTTTAACATAAATGTGCAATATAAAGGATGAAACTAAATCAATCGTGATCAAATGACTCAAATTGGAAATAAATGAATTTTAAATCTGAAGCTCGTATCGATATACCTCTTATCTCTAGTATTTTGTTTTTTTTTGAAATTGTAAGCAAAAACTGAAATTTGGTTTTTCCTTTTAGTCTTGAAACAAATAGTTTAAGTTTATCTTTATTTAGCTTATCTTTTTCAATAAATCGAAATATTTACCTATTTCGAATCTTACTCACTCCTACATAATCTTGGGTATGTCTTACTTCTTCGGCCCGGTAAAGCATATACTTCACATTAAGAATCAAAAAGAAGTATGAAACAACAACTGCGAATATTCATACAAAAACTAAAAATTAGTAATGTGGTTTAAATACCTGAATCCAGGGTTAGAAACCCATCTCAAATAGTTGCGATCATTACCCTACGCTACCCTATGAACAACTCTTTGGCACACATTGTAATGCATTTTGCTCCTGTTTCCTTCTCTAGTGAAAAGACCTAATATTTTAGCTTATTCCCATTAAATTTAAAGTCAACTTTGTACTTACTAATAGCATTGTCATGTATAAAAGTCAGCATTCCCAAAAAAAATTACTGCTCCTATAGTC
Source organism: Allium sativum (assembly GCA_030737875.1). Classification (NCBI taxonomy): domain Eukaryota; kingdom Viridiplantae; phylum Streptophyta; class Magnoliopsida; order Asparagales; family Amaryllidaceae; genus Allium; species Allium sativum. Next base: position 736,694,984 of record CM060919.1, on the reverse strand, counting down.
AAGGATAAGAGAAATGTAAAAAAAGTGATCAAAAGTGCATCCCAAGCACAGAAAACTGCACTTAAAGATGGATTTCAAGGAGGTTGTAAATGGCCTAAGGAATGAAATCATTATGGGTGAATTCGGTTGTCTAACTTTCGGGTGATTAAGAACTTTTAACAATAAAAATAAAGTATTGATGAACCAAACAATTAAATCCAAACCCGGAGAGTTTTCGTTGTGAGAGAAGCATGTTGCGTGTTTATGTCTCTGAAATTCAGTCAAAATACCTATTTACCGTCATCAATAAGAACTGGATCACGAAGCTGGAAGTATAAGTCTTTGCAAGATGAGGAAGTCGAAGAATCAATGGTCGTGGATAAAATCTATTTATAGCATTGGCCGGACGAAAGGAAGTGACTCCAAATGCTATCGGAATTGGCGGATTGGCAAAACGTAGAAAATAGGACAACCGATTTGCACGAATCAGTGTAAGAACGATCGAAGTATGAGTATAGTTGAGAGGAGAAAGCCCTAACCATAGAAAATATTTTGTATGGTCGCCAGATTAGAGTGAGGCCGATGGAATCGAGGAGTATTAGTGAAGAACGTTGGTCTGATATAATGAATTATTTTCTGGTAATTGGGGAAAAAGTAGAGAGATGCCTTTTTTTCACTCACACAAGACGATGGAAAGTGGAAAGTGGGGAAGAAAAGCGGTCGAAGCAGTTTTGTTAATGTTGGGAGAAAAAATAGAAGAAGTGGAACATGGATCCAATATTTTGAAATACCGAGGAGTAACGATGCCACCTAAGTAGTAAGAAGTTCCTATTTTGTAGTCTAGGTAATAGATATGAAGCATTTCTAAAATGTGGGTTGTTTTGCTACTTTGTCGATGAAGAACTAATCTAATGGAACATATACAGGTCGTCTTGCTTTCTCATTGGTAAACTCATCATGGTAATGAAGATAAGTTAATGTGCTAGGCAAATTGTGGAGAGTGGAGATTGTGGCGTCATCATGGGCCTAGCTGGTTTTATTTAGCATTTATTTTTGGTTGTATCTTTGTTTATTTTTATGTTAGGCTTCTTACATGTATTCCGGTTAGTATGCTAACCTGCATTATGTACTGTTATTTTACTAGTTAATAAGAAGCATACCAATTTAAAAAAAATGTATATATATATATGTATGTATGTATGTATATACACGGTAAGTCCAATACCTATGCGAAGTACCTGAATGTCTGATGTTGTCAAATTGATGCCACTACCCTATCTTAAAGCCTACGTTCTCCGACCTATACCACAATGAAAGACATTGTTCCAATCCATTTAATCTTCCCCTATAAATACAAGTATCTTCATCAGTTTTCTTCCAGCAAGATAAAGCATGGCATCACTTTTCTCTGTAAATAATACTCCAAACATTCCAGTACGTCCTTTTTTTTTACTTCTTCATAGAAGGTTCAAACTCAACCCCTCTCCATATATTATTTCAACATCTCCTCAACCTCATTTATTTTTGTAACACTCCATATTTTCTGTTAATATTAAAATTAACAAATCTAAGTAAACTTAATTTTTAGAAGAAGAAATAAGAGAAACAGGTTACGCCATTGCGTTCATCTTGGAATTTTGCTTGAGATAGAGTCCGAGTTTGCGTGAATCGGACTCTGTATGAAGAAGTTTTAGAGTTCAGAAGATTTCAAGAATAAACAGAAAATAATAATTAAATAATAAATCCAGTTCAAAATTCGGACAGAACAGGCTGAGCAGGAAAATTCCCACTCAGGGTGTCGACCCCCCAGGGGGAGTCGACACAGGTGTCGACCCCCCATAGGAGAGTCGACACAGGTGTCGACCCTCCTCTAGTGAATCGACCCCTTTTGAGATCTGCTTCCTGTGACGAATTTTTGTAGTCCTGAGCTGATGTGGCCCACTCTGATTGGCCAATGACTAATTTCTGAGGTGTTAGGGCTTATGTGTCGTGCTATGGTTGGTTGGATGACAATTGACACATCTCTTTGGTTTGATGGCCTGATTTCTCCTAGACAAATCTAAAGGCCAGAATTAATCCTAGACTTATATATATACATAGCCAAACCTAGACCCTAACCTCGTAACCATAAGACTATGATGTCGTCATGCTGTTCATCCACAAGCTAGCCTAGCCTCCTTCATCTTCTCCTAACTAGAAAAATCAATCCAAACTAGTAATCGATTAGAAGAACTTAAAATCAAACGTCTACATCAAAGGATAACTTTTCAAATTCATAAAATCAGATCCCAGAATACAAGATCCATCCTTTTTCTATAAGTTTGGTTATTATTTAGATTTAAACATTTAATAGAAATCGTGATTGTAATAATCGGATCTAGAACGATGCCTAATTCTGATTCGTGCCTATCCTTCTGTCTAATCTAAATTGCTTATGCCTATGAGACTATTGCGACTGATGTAATGGCACCTATCATGCCTATGAGACTGTTGGACTGACATAGTAAAACCTATCATGCCTATGAGACTGTTGGACTGACATAATAGAACCTATCATGCCTATGAGATTGTTGAATTGACATAAATGAACCTATCATGCCAGTGAGACTATTGTGATTGATAGGATGGAACTTTTCATGTTGAACAACCTATGCCTATGAGGCTATTGCGATTTATCAAACGAGACTTATCATGTTGTACATTAAATTAGTAATTCTCCTAAGTCCAATTCAATCTAATCTTTATACCTATGGTGTGAATTGCTTAGCTTGTCTACACATAGTGTTAATGTACAACATTGAAACATGATTCTTGAATTTTGTACATCTTTACATGCCTGTTTTTCCTTATGTCAATTCTTATGCTCCTTCTCTATTTTTCCCCTTATTACTTGCTTTTGTGAATGCTAAGTTCATTCGGAACTTAGATTGAATCTCGTTGTACGAGCGATTATAACGCGGGGAAAATTGGGTATAATTTAATTTAGTAAATTTTGGGCATAGCTTGGGAATGTGGTATAAAATTGTATTTACTAGACTTGTGGAAAATTTGACACATAGATTTGGACACATATGACAAATATGTAAATTGGCTAAAGATGAACATGCCTAACCCGAGGTTAGATTGAGTTGCGGTGTAAGACTACCCGGCACATCCAGCTACCATAACGATATAAATATAATGTGAGGGGTTAGCGCATTAAGCCCAAAAGCCCGAGGTTAGATTGAGTTGCGGTGTAAGACTGCCCGGAACCGCCCGGTACATCCAGCGACCGCAACAATATAGATCTAATGTGAGAGGTTTGTGCTTTAATGAATTAATTAAAGCTAAGGAACACACAAACTAAGAATGGTAAGGTTAAGTTAATTAAAGCAACACTTAACCAATACAACTTGTTAGTTAAACAGATGGGTGGGGTTAGGTAAATTTGGGAGCACTTAATCGTTATAACATGTTGATTAGGAAACCCTAGTAACGGGGACCCATTTCAGCAGTAACCCTCATAGATGTATCACGGTACCCTGAACTAGGCAGGGTGAGGCACACAACAATATAGATCTAATGTGCGAGGTTGGTGCTTCAATGAATGAATTAAAGCTGAGGAACAGACAGACTAAGAATGGTAAGGTTAAGTTAATTAAAGCAACACTTAACCAATACAACTTGTTAGTTAAACAAATGGGTGCGATTAGGTAAATTTGAGAGCACTTAACCATTATAACATGTTGATTAGGAAACCCTAGTAACGGGGATCCATTTCAGCAGTAACCCACATAGATGTATCACGGTACCCTGAACTAGGCAGGGTGGGGCACGATTACTGGGCTGATTATAAGCTGTTAAAATAGCGACGGGTGGTGCAACAGTGTAGGTTCCGGCGGAGTATGGGCGTGCACGTACTCCGAAGCGGATAAAGCAGGCACTGGGCATCAGTAGTATACACTGTGCATCTTGAATTTGTGTCAGGTTGCCACCATAGGAATTGATACACCCTATGGTGGGACCAGCACAGATATCTACAATCAAGCAGAGCCGAATGACACAAGTAATAAATGCATGCGAGTAGAAACCGATTGGTAAAGGGACCACTTTGTTATGAACACATGATGGTAGTTGAAACATTCGTAGTAGGTGCAGAGAAATGGAAATGAGTGCGATAGTATATTCAGTTTATCTTGCCTTATCTTATGTTATCTTATTTCTATGGTATTGTCCTATATTCATTTTATTCATGTCATGATTATTTTACATGCTTACATGCTGAATAATCAGTGGACTTACCAGACTTATGTATGACCTATTTTCTTTCGCCTTCTTTTCTTCCGTCCCCCCTCCCCTCCCCGGTCCGCAGAGAGGAAATACTTCAGCTTAGTGCATACCTTTTCTAGTTCGAAGAGAGTGGATGTATTGCTTGGATTCTCTCTTCTTGGGCTATGGCTGTGGTTACACTTTTATTGGGGATTTATGCTGCTTTACTACTATTTTATGCTTCTTTATGTACTTGGAGTTTTAAATCAAGGCAGATGTTTCATTGTAATAATTTAGAAGTTGGGTTTCGAGACAATGCTTGTAATGTTTTGACTGAACCACGCTATTTATGAAATGATTTCAGCTTTCCGCTGTTTATATGTCTGTCTTGTAAATTATCTGTGTCATTTACCTAAAATGCTTCACCAAAGTTAATGCATTGCCTTTGTGAGTGATCTTAACGGAGGTGGGGTGTTTCACTTGGTATCAGAGCGATGGTTTACCAGATCAGATAAAAGTTTTTGAAAACTATTTTTCAAGGAGAAGTTTAAAGAAGCATTTTAAAGAAAAGTGTTGTTTTAGTTTAAAGGCATAATCCCCAAAGCCATATGCATTATCTTTCTATCCTTTGTTTTGAACCTTTTCATTTCAGCATGTCTAGGGATCTTAATGTTCCCGAGGGCGTTCCGATACCTAGCTAGCCCAGAAGGTATCTGGAGGCTAGGGCTAATGACCCAGGCCCAACAGACGTTCCTCCTCCCACAACTGCAGTCGTTCCTCCTCCTCCTCCCCCATGGGTGAATGCTTTCTCGAAGATATGTAGGGACTTTTGAGCTATGGGTGGAAAGAACTTTAACGGGACTGAGTCATTTGTAGAAGCAAGAAACTGGCTCAAGGAAACAGAAGATTTGTTTGTTATCTTCGAAGTGGACGATAGGCAGAAGATACAATTGCCTGTATGGTTACTTAAGGACGAAGCCTCTTACTGGTGGGAAGTTACTAATGCTGAGAGACCATTTGAAACTTAGGAGGATTTCAGATGGAGATTTGAAATGATGTTCCTCTCGCAAGCTGAGCGAAGCCTACAGATGGAGAAGTTCTTAGCACTCAAACAGGGAAACCTATCGGTTAAGGAATACGTCAACCAATTCAACCAGTCGGCTAGATTCAGACTGGAGTTGGTAAACACTCCACATAAAAAGGCTCTCCGTTTCGTGAAAGGGTTGAATGAACCGCTGCACAGCCTAGCTATGTCCCATATACCTATGGGTGCGACTTTTGAGAGACTGGTGGACATGGCACTGTTACAGGAGGAAGGCAAGGGTGGCAAGAAAGAGGCGAAAGTGGATGAACCTCTAGACAAGAAAGTGGAGGGAACGCAGAATAAGAAGTCGGATTCCAAGAAAGGCGGGAAGCATAACAAACCCCGTGACAAGAGGAAGTGTAAATTTTGTGGCATACCTGGACATCTGATTAAGGACTGCAGAAAGAAGAAAAGGAAGATGGGTGGTTGCTTTCAATGCGGCGAGATAGGACATATGGCTAAGGATTTCCCAAAAAAGGCAAGGGAAAGGGCAAGGGCAGAGGACTGGATCCACTTCTGGAGGGCAGATTCACGCTCTCATTGCACCTCCGCAAGAAAGAGGTAGAAATATTTCTGTTGAGAGTTTAGTTTATCTTTGTAATCATCCAGTTCGTACTCTTTTGAGATTTTGGCGCATCGTACACTTTTATATCTACTGCTTTAGTTGAATCTCTGCACCTAAATACCAGTATAGTAGAGAATCCCATGGTTGTTTCAAATCCAATTAGGGGCTCGGCTTATTTGTCTATGATTTATTTGGATTTGGAAATTTCTATACTAAGCGTTGGGTTTAGTTGTAATGCTTATGTTTGGGTTTCACGGGCTATGGGTTGATTTTAGGCATGGATTAGTTATCCAATAATGGTGCCATCCTCGATTGTGAAAAGAGAGTAGTTAGACTTATGACTTGGCTCGGTAACACTTTCGAAATCTCTTGTAATTCCATGAATTCTGTTATGCTTAGTTACCTAGAATCTCTTGATGCATCTGTTGAAAACTTGCAATCTGTTAGAGTGGTCCGTGAATACTCGGATGTCTTTGAAGAGGTGAAGGGTTTACCTCCGATGCGAGAGATAGACTTCCGCATATACCTGTTTGATAAAGCAAAACCTGTTGCTTTACCCGTTAGACACATGGCTCCAAGGGAAAGGAAAGAGCTCAGCAAGCAAGTTAAAGAGTTGCTTGAAAAGGGGTTCAAAAGGCGGAGTATTTCTGAATGGTGTGCTCCGGTGGTGTTTTCAACCAAAGAAGATGGTTCACTTCGCCTGTGCGTGGACTATATGGAGCCAAGCAAATTGACCAGGAAGACTAGGCACCCGCTTCCTAGAATAGACGACTTGTTCGACCAGATCGTATGTGCCTCAGTTTTCTCCCAACTAGATTTGGTCATCGGATTTCATCAGCTAAGAGTGGCTGAGGACAGCATAGATAAGACTGCATTCAGGACCCTAGATGGTTTCTTCGAATGGCTTATCATGCCTTTCAGCTTGACAAACGCACCTGGCTACTTCGTAGACTTGATGAATAGGGTATTCAGAGAGTTCCTTAATAAGTTTGTAGTGGTCTTCGTGGACGACATTTTGATTTTCTCAAAAAGTGAGGAAGAACATGCTTTGCATTTAAGGGAAGTTATGGATACTCTTTGTGCACATTAGCTGAAGGCAAAATTCTCCAAATGCCATTTTTGGAGAGATGAAGTAAGGGTTGTTGGACATGTAGTGGCCAAAAAAGGGGTAGCTGTGGATCCCGCAAAAGTAGTTACGGTGCAGGATTGGAAGATCCCACGGAATGCAACCGAAGTACGAAGTTTTCTCGGGCTGGCAGGCTTTTATAGAAAGTTCATTAAGGACTTTGCGAAGATCTCAGCCCCACTTACTAGGTTGACAGAGAAGAACCTAACTTTTGCTTGGGATTTGGATTGCGATATTGCTTTCCAACGATTGAAAAGGGCTCTAACAACAGCCCCGGTTCTAACATTGTCTGATGGGAGTAAGATGCTTACATTGTACACAGACGCATGCAATATAGGATTGGGCGCTGTCTTGATGTGAGAGGGCAGAGTAGTTTGTTATGGAGGAAGGCAGTTGAAGGTACATGAGAAAAACTACCCAACTCATGATTTAGAACTAGCTGCCATTGTTTTCGCTCTTAAGTCATGGCATCATTACCTGCTTAGAGAAAGGTTTGAATTGTTTACTGACCATAAATCGTTAAAGTACATTTTCTCACAGAAAGATCTTAACTTAAGGCAACAAAGGTGGATGGAATTTCTTGCCTCATACGATTTTGAGATTGCTTATACCCCTGCCAAGGGAAATGTGGTAGCATATGCCTTTAGTAGGAAAAAGCTGACCTTAAGTCCTCTCTTTGTAGAAAGGCAAAGCTTGGTGTACATAGCAAACTTTGACTTTAGACCCTCCTTTGAATTTATACCTTGTTTGTTAGCATCGCTAGAGGTGCGACCTACTCTTTTGGACTTAACAGGAACCGCGCAACGTGAAGACCCTCAGCTAGTTAACGTGAAGGATAAGCTAATTAGAGGTGAGACTTCTAGTCACCTCAATAGATACTCCATCGATGACAAGGGTTGGTTGAGACGGGATGGAAGACTATGCATCCCATAATCAAGGGATTTGGTGAAGACCGTTCTCGATGAGGCACACCGTTCTAAGTTGACCATACACCCTGGCTGGGACAAGATGTATAAAGATATAAAAAGGGTTTTCTTCTGGAATGGCATGAAGAAGGATGTAGCTGAGTTTGTCTCTAAATGCTTGATATGCCAGCAAGTCAAGGCAGAGCAGAAGAAGCCTGGTGTTATGCTTCATCCTCTAGAGGTCCCACAGTGGAAATGGGATAACATTTCGTTGGACTTTATTGACGGCTTTCCTAGATCAAGAAGGGGCAATACCAATATTTGGGTAATAGTGGACAGGCTCACTAAAAGCGCTCACTTTATACCTATTAAGAGCAGAAGGGCTGCCTCATCGTTGGCATCCATTTATCTTAAAGAGGTAGTTCGACTGCATAGAATACCCTCCAACATAGTAAGTGATCGAGACCCTATCTTTACAAGCGAGTTTTGGAAGAGTTTGCAAGAGGCTGTAGGCACATAGCTATGCTTAAGCACTACTTATCACCCTTAAACTGATGGTCAGACGGAAAGGGTGAACAGAGTATTAGAAGATATCTTGAGATTGTGCATTCTTGATTTTGGGGGAACATGAGAGGATCACCTTCCTTTGGTAGAGTTCGCCTACAACAATAGCTATCAAGCCACCATAGGCATGACACCCTTTGAGGCTTTATATGGGAGACCATGACGATCACCAACATGTTGGTGGGAGTCTGCAGACAAGCTCTTACTTGGGCCTGACATGATCAAAGAAACTTCAGGGAAGGTGGACTTGATACGAAGACGAATGAAGACCTAACAAGATAGACAGAAGTCCTACGCTGATAAAAGAAGGACCGACCTTGAGTTTGAGGTTGGGGACAGAGTTTTTCTTAAAGTATCTCCTTTGAGGAATGTCGTTCGCTTTGGGTCCGTAGGAAATTTGGCACCAAGATTTGTAGGGCCATTTCCTATCATTAAGAGGATTGGGAAGATGGCTTATAAAGTAGAGCTGCCCGAAAGATTGACTTGAGTACATAATGTCTTTCATGTCTCTCATCTACGAAAGTGCTTACATGAGTCTGCGGAAGTTGTGGTGCCAAGCATACTAGAGGAAATAGGAGTGGAACGAGGAGCAACGATGAGAAGATTTCCAACTTGTATCTTGAGTACAGAAGTTAAAAAGCTACATTATCGTGAGGTCAAGCTAGTTAAAGTACAATGGAGTGATGCTGAGTAAGACGCGACGTGGGAGACTGAGGACAAGATACGCGCCGCCTACCCTTATCTTTTTGAGGGTACATTCTTGATCACTTTTTCATAAGTTTATGCATGCTTGTATATCTCCTCGGTCCTATTCTTTATCCTTAGGTAGAAACTAATGGATGCAAACATGTATTTGAAACATGTTATGATTGATGGTTGCAAGTGGTTGCTCGTGGATGCATACACACACACACACGGTACTAGATCGGCTCAGTCACTTTCATATTGCATATGCATATATGAATTTATATATGGATTGAAACTTGATGTGTCATCATGTGGACGTTGCATTTGTACGAATGATTATGCACTCATGTAGAAGTTACAAAATACAATTAGGAATAATTGCATACATGATGGACTCATAGCACTGACATGACTCGCATAAAGGAGGTCAACTGAATCAGTAGACCACCTGATTTTGCATTAGATAAGGACATATACACACACTATGCATATGATCATGAAAGCATTAGAAGTCTTTTAAGTATAATGGATGCCTGTGATTGATGGTTGGGTAGATGGATGTTGGGTGTCAGGATACATTCTTCTTAACTTTGAGATTTAGGGGACGAAAAACTTTAAATAGGGGAGAATGTAACACCCCGTATTTTTTGTGATAATTAAAATTAACAAATCTAAGAACACTTAATTTTTAGAAGAAGAATTAAGGAAACAAATTTCGCTATTGCGTTCGTCTCGGAATTTTGCTTGAGATAGAGTCCGAGTTTGCATGAATCAGACTCTGTATGAAGAAGTTATGGAGTTCAGAAGATTTCAAGAATAAACAGAAAATAATAATTAAACAATAAATCCAGTTCAAAATTCAAAATTTGGACAGAACAGGCTGAGCGGGAAAATTCCCGCTTAGGTGTCGACACCCCTAGGGGGAGTTGACATAGGTGTCGACCCCGTAGGGGAGTCGACATAGGTATCGACCCCCCTGTAAGGAGATGACCCCTTTTGAGATCTGCTTCCTGTGACGAATTTCTGTAGTCCTGAGCTGATGTGGCCTTCTTTGATTGGCCAATGACTAATTTCTGAGGTGTTAGGGCTTATGTATCATGCTATGGTTGGCTGGATGACACATCTCTTTGGTTTGATGGCTCTGATTTCTGCTAGACTAATCTAAAGGCTAGAATTAATCCTAGACATCTATATATACATAGCCAAACGTAGACCCTAACCACATAACCCTAAGATTATGGTGTCGTCATGTTGTTCGTCTACAAGCTAGCCTAGCCTCCTTCATCTTCTCCTAACTAGAAAAATAAATCCAAACTAGTAATCGAGTAGAAGAACTTCAAATCAAACGTCTACATCAAAGGATAGCTTTTCAAACTCAGAAAATCAGATCCCAAGATGCAAAATCCGTCCTTTTTCTGTATGTTTAGTTATTATTTAGAATTAAACATCTAATAGAAATCATGAATGTAATAATCAGATCTATAACGATGACTAATTCTGATTCGTGCCTATCCTTTTGTCTAATCTAAATTTCTTATGCCTATGAGACTATTGTAATTGATGTAATGACACCTATCATGCCTATGAGACTGTTGGACTGACATAATAGAACCTATCATGCCTATGAGACTGTTGGACTGACATAATAGAACCTATCATGCATATGAGACTGTTGAACTGACATAAATGAACCTATCATGCCTGTGAGGCTGTTGTGATTGATAGGATGAAACTTTTCATGTTGTACAACCTATGCCTATGAGACTATTGTGATTTACCAAATGGGATTTATCATGTTGCACATTAAATTAGTAATTCTCTTAAGTCCAATTCTATCTAATCTTTATACCTATGGTGTGAATTGCTTAGCTTGTCTACACATAGTGTTAATGTACAACCTTGAAATATGATTCTTGAATTTGGTACATCTTTACATGCCTGTTTTTCCTTATGTCAATTCTAATGCTCCTTCTCTATTTTTCGCCTTTTTACTTGCTTTTGTGAATACTAAGTTCATTCGGAACTTAGATTGAACCTCGTTGTGCGTGAGATTATAACGTGGGAAAAATTGGGTATAATTTAATTTAGTAAATTTTGGGAATAGCTTGGGAATGTGGTATAAACTTGTATTTACTAGACTTGTGGAAAATTTGACACATAGATTTGGACACATATGACAAATATGTAAATTGGCTAAAGATAAACATGCCTAACCCTAGGTTAGATTGTGTTGCGGTGTAAGACTGCCCGGAACTACCTGGCACATCCAGTTACCGCAACAATATAAATCTAATGTGAGAGGTTAGCGCATTAAGCCCAAAACCCCGAGGTTAGATTGAGTTGCGGTGTAAGACTGCCCGGAATCTCCCGACACATCCAGCGACCGCAACAATATAGATCTAATGTGAGAGGTTGGTGGTTTAATGAATGAATTAAAGCAAAGGAACAACCAGACTAAGAATGGTAGGGTTAAGTTAATTAAAGCAACACTTAACCAATACAACATGTTAGTTAAACAAATGGGTGAGGTTAGGGACCCATTTCAGCAGTAACCCACATAGAAGTATCACGATACCCTGAATTAGGCAGGGTAGGCACGATTACTGGGCTGATTATAAGCGGTCAAAATAGCGGTGGGTAGTGCAGCAGTGTAGGTTCCGGTGGAGTATGGGCGTGCACGTACTCCGGAGTGGATAAAGCAGGCATTGGGCATCAGTAGTATACACTGTGCATCTAGAATTTGTGTCGAGTTGCCACCATAGGAATTGATACACCCTACGGTGGGACCAACACAGTTATCTACAATCAAGCAGGGCCGAATAACACATGTAATAAATGCATGCGAGTAGAAGACGATCGGAAAAGGGATCACTTTGTTATGAACTCATGATGGTAGTTGAAACATTTGTAATAGGTGCAGAGAAATGGAAATGAGTGCGATATTATATTCAGTTTATCTTGCCTTATCTTATGTTATCTTATTTCTGTAGTATTGTCCTATATTCAGTTCATTCATGTCATGATTCTTTTACCTGTTTACATGCTGAATAATCACTGGACTTACCAGACTTATGTATGACCTATTTTCTTTCGCATTCTTTTCTTCCGTCCCCGCCCAGGTCCGCAAGGAGGGAATACTTCATCTTAGTGCAGACCTTTTGCAGTTTGAAGAGAGTAGATGTATTGTTTGGATTCTCTCTTCTTAGGCTATGGCTATGGTTACACTTTTATTGGGGATTTATGTTGCTTTACTACTGTTTTATGCTTCTTTATGTACTTGGAGTTTTAAATCAAGACAGATGTTTCATTGTAATAATTTAGATGTTGGGTTTTGAGACAATTCTTGTAATGTTTTGACTGAACCATGCTATTTATGAAATGATTTCAGTTTTCCGCTGTTTATATGTCTGTCTTGTAAATTATCTGTGTCTTTTACCTAAAATGCTTCACCAAAGTTAATGCATTCCCTTTGTGAGTGACCTTAACGGAGGTGGGGTGTTTCAATTTTCATCAGAAACTACCAAACATAGAGGCTGGGGGGTTGAAGTGGGACGACGAGGTGGTGCAGGCAGGTGACAGGGCGTGATGGTTTGGCATGAAGGGCCAGAGGAGTGTCCTGTCATTTTGGGTGACCAGAGAGATCATGATCATGGATGTAGAAAACTTAGTGGTTCGAGATCAAGGCTGGAAATGGACGGTGGTGGCATGATGTTCGTGGAGATGAAGCGTGATGGCTTCCATAGTTTGGTGGGGTTTGAGTGTGGAAGGTGTCAACACTTTTGTTTAGGCCATGCGTGAGCATGGAAGATGCCTTGAGGATGATGTGCTGGAGTATGGATGGATGGGAATGGCTGTGTGTGGTGATGATGTAGGTGGCGAGAGAGGGGTGGCTGATTTGATGGTGGCCACGGTGAAGTGTACGGTAGCCAGAATGGGGATGCATGGTGCACAGGTATAATGACCCGCATTTTATGTATCGGAGGATCGTAAAATGTTTTTTCTTATTCCCTAAGGGTTGAATCATTCCCATATTTTAGTATATTGTTTATGGGGATGCGAGACATGTCCGTAATTTTTACCGATTTCGTTTTTGACCATTTTGCCCCTGTCAGTCTTGTACATGGCATAGTCTGACTAGTCTTGAATCAGGTGTTGAGACTTGTGCCATTGGAAAGGAAACGATGTTTCCCTTTCCGTAGAGTGGTCACATTAAAGTTTTGATTCAGCGGTTTGGGAGGAATCACTATTTTAAGGTTTTAAAGTTGGCTATTCAGATTTGGTAAGCCATAATGAGTTGATTCAAGAAGGCCCATTAGTGGGCTGGTCGAGGCTATAAATAGGGGATTGGTGGTTCGGAGAATAGATTACTTTCTCCATTCTCTCATTTGGAAGAGCTATAGTTCCTCCATTTCTCCATTCTCTTCACCTTTCCACCATCAAAGCTTATAGAATCGAAGATCTACATCATTCAAAGCTAGATCTACGCCGTCTAAAGAGAGTTCATCGAATCAAAAAATTTATAGCAAATTCTTCGCTGTATAGATCTAGATCTAAGTATTTTTGAGTTGTTTTGGAGAATTGGTGAGTGAAATGCATCTCTCACATGGATTCAATCAAGTATATGAGTTCTATGATCTTAATTTCATCATTTTCAATTCGTTTTCCTTAGGTCTACGTCATGGTAAGTTTATTTTCATATGAATCGAAATAGGATCTAATTTATCAACTTATAACCGGTAATTTCTATGTCATTCCGTATGTATATGCAAGCTAGATCCATGATTTTAGTTCATATGATCATTTAACATGATTTTGGTGGATTTTACATGATAGTTATTATTTCCATGATGTTAGCAATTTCATGACACAATTATAATCGTATTAGATGGATTGGATGAGTTGATTTCGTCATTAGAATCGATTGACGAAGTTTTGGTCATGTTTCGAGAAGGTTCGGATCAGGCCTGTCATAGTTACGAAAATGCCATTATGCTAGTTGTCTGCCTGACCATAAGTGGGTGCGCTTGACCAGAAGTGTACGCACTTGACCAAAAGTGTATGTGCTCGACCAGGGTGTGCTCGACCAGGGTATGATCGACCAGCGTGTGCTCGACCAGGGTATGCTCGACCTGGGGGTGCTTGACCAAAGTTGCGTGCGCTTAACCAAAAGTGTGTGCGCTTGGCCAGAAGTGTGAGTGCTTGGCCAAAGGTATGTGCGCTTGACCAGAAGTGTGTGCGCTTGACCAGAAGTGTGTGCGTTTGACCAGAAGTGTGTGCGCTTGACCAAAACTGTGTGCTCCTGACCAAAAGTATGTGCGCTTGACCAGAAATGTGTGCGGTTGACCAGAAGTGTGTGCGCTTGATCAGAGTGTGTGCGCTTGATCAGAATGTATGTGCTCGACCAGGGTGATATTCGACTTCTATTGTAACAACCCGGAAATGCGAGCCAATTTAAAATTTTTATTTTGGCAATTTTAATGAATTTTGAATATTTAAAATGAATTATTTTAAATAATAACGACGAGAAATTTATTTTAAATAGAATTAGAACATGTATATTTATATAGATCGTCGTTAGAATATAAATATTTTTTAATAATTATAAAAGGAATTGAAAATGGCGCGGTAGTTCGATAATTCGATTTCAAATTTCAATTGAACATACCGAGTGCAAAATAAACCGGATTTTGGCAAAACCACAAATATTAGAATCTATTTGAAAATCTCTTTCCAACGAATCTAAAAAATCGAAATTTCATAGCGGGAATCAAAAGTTATGCCCAGTTGAAAATTCAGAATAGTCGCTATGTAAATTATACATGGCCCAAAAAGTCAAATTTTGCATACGGATGAATTTGGACTCGAAACCACTTCCATTGAGTTCAAAATGCCGTTTAGAACTCCGAAAAGTAGAAGGTTCGATATATTCCGATATGCGGAATAGTGGCAATCGACAAGAGCTTTTCGGTTAGCAAAACATAGCCCTTAAAAAGTGAAATTTTACATACAAGCTCAGAATTCGACGAGATAAATTTTTTTGGATTCGCAATGACAAATTATTGTTGAGTCCCAAAGTGCGCGTCGAACGGAGTTAGTATGTGGCCGTGCGAAGCAAAACCATTTGTTCAAAAGCGGGAAGTCATTTTACAAAGGAACATTATTGATACGACCTCGGAATTCGATTCTACTTTTTTTTTGGATTCGTATCGTCAAATAATGGTTAAATTCAAAAGGGCATGATTTTTGAAGTTAGCGTGTGAGCGTGCGAGAAGAAAAGGTGTGCCAAAATCGCATTTTTGAGCAATATCTGAGCATATTCGTGATTTTTTTTGGACGGTCAAACGAACTCGAAATTTGACGAAACTTGTTTCGTTGGACTCGTCTTCACGTCTACTATCTCGTGTCCAAAATCCGAGGCGATTGGAGATCGTTAGCGTCCAGGCGATACGCGAGAAACTAGCATATAATCACTTTTCCTTCCTTTTGTTTTTCACTTTCTTCCTCTTCCTCTTTTTGCATTTTTCCTCTTTAATGGCCACCGCTCCCAAACCGCCGCTGCCCCTCCTCCCACCGCCACCGCCGCACCACCTCAGGCCACCACGGGCCCCACCACCGCCCTTAGCACCCTCCCCCACGTCCATCAGGCCCGCCACCGCCCGCTGGCCACCCAACTCTGGCCGTGGGCCCCGCTACACTCAAAAACTCATTTTCACCAAAATTCCCGTTTTGCACAAAACACCCTGGGCTGTTTTGGCCTATATCTCTCAAACGGTGCGTTTCTGGCCAAAGTCCCTCTAAACCAAAGTTGTAGAGCACGAAATTATCTTCGATTTGGCTATATGGAAGTCGTGTTTTGGAGTTCGGAGCTGCTCGAAAAACGCGTTCGAAGTCTGCTGTTCAAAAGCGGTAAAATTTGTGTACTTTCGCGATTTCTGGCGAATTGGTGCATTTTCGGCGAAAAGACCCTTAGGCGAAAGTTGTCCGGAATGGCGCGTTTATGCTAGGAAAAAGATGGTGTGAAGATTGAAGCTCGTTTGCAAATTCTGAAACCCGAACAACGAATCCGGGCGTTAGAAAAAAAGTAAGTTTTCTCCGCTTTAAAGCTTCTATGGGTTTTGACGAATGAAGTAGAATAAAAATATGATTTTTATACTATAGGAAGAATAAAAATATGATTTTTATATAGTAGAGATAATAAAAATACGATTTTTATATTATATAGATAGTAAAGATTTGATCTTTACTATATGAACAGCGGTATAAAAATAGAATTTTTATCTATATAGTAGTAGAATAAAAATATGATTTTTATACACATAGCAACAATATAAAAATGTGATTTTTATATATGTAGTGACTACGGACAGTGAAATTGGCAAAAAGGCGAGCACAACGAAGATTTCTACATAAGAAGAGTCGTGGCGTTTGGTTTAGCTAGTTGGTGAGAACTTCTCACTTTAAATCTTCTTTTCTAGTTATAAATATATACTAGGATGCAGACGGTGTTTAGTAGCACCCGACACCATCGTCCACAGACCATGGACTTGTTTGTTTGGTTGTGTAGTTGGTTAGATTATTTGATTTGAATTTGATTGTTTGGTGAAATGGAATGGATTTGATTGATATGTGTATGGCGTGAGCCATTATTAGACCGGGGATAAGGCTAGGCCTTGTCCCGTTTCTAGTATCGTGTCGTTATGCCGTCGAAATTTTCTAAAATAAGTTAGAAAAAAACAAAGATATCATTGTATTTAATAAATGAACCGAATAGAATATTCGTAGGCTGAATAGAATAATTTGGTCGTTAAAAATATAATTTTAACGTGAACGTGAACAAATAAATATTCATTTACAAATCGAACGATTTGTTTATGTACACTGATTTGACTGACATTGATTGGGACGATAAATTTTACACATCACCCAACTGCACAAATAAAATCTATGTTTGTTGATTTGAAACCCCCCACGGGTATTGGGATAAAATACGGCATACACTAATCCCAATAATTAGTTGTATGTCGATCGATGGATCGACAGGCTGCTATAAGCATTAGATATCTAAATTTGATCCTTATACAGTGTAGTGCACTTTGGATGATGGTTGATTATTTATCGTTGCTATTATATACATGTGTTGTATGAAATCCATATAATTAACTTTATATGGTGATTGATTGGGCCTCATTTCAATTTAGAAAATAAAGAATATTATAAAATAAAGGTTCATGTGTTGACAGTACTCATCCGTTGAGATTAGTCATGTGTTGAACGAAATATTTTAACAATAAAATTTACATCTTTATTATATATAGGATTAGAAACTAACTTCTTTATAAAATAAAGGTTCATGTGTTGACAGTACTCATCCGTTGAGATTAGACACGTGTTGAACGAAATATTTTAACAATAAAATTTACATCTTTATCATATATAAAATTAGAAACTAATTGGAAAATAGATAAGATGAGTGGTCTCCTGGATGTTGATCTGATGTTGGTTTCGGCCTTCGGGGTTAATATTTAGAGAATCGTTCTCTTACTAATTTACGGTTGGAGTCTGATTTAAATCAAACGATAGATACCATGATTTTTATAAAATATATTGAATAACAAAAATAGTCACACGTGGACTGTACTCATTCGTTGAGATTAGTCATGTGTTGACAAAAATATAGATTCACGTATTGAATAGAATAAATATTCATTTGTTGAATAGAATAACGGAATTATTGAAATATATAAAGCCGTGTTGATTAGAGATGCGCTATTTTGACGCGAACGATATTTATATCGATTATATTCGTTTTTATAATGAATATTGAAAAGAGATAAAAATCGAATATATATAAAGCAAATTCGAATTGAATTGAATATAAACCAAATTCGAATTGAATTTAATATAAACCAAATTCGAATTGAATTGAGTATAGAATGAATTGAAATTTGAATTGAATTGAAAATGGAAGTTAAAATGTTTTTGAACGAATTTAAAACTATTTATAAAATTCGTTTTAAATAGAAATCGATGAAGTATATATTATATATATTATATATATATAATATAATGGCCTGAATAGAATGCGCCGCGCCGCGGTAGTTCGTGAATTTCGACCATTGATTTCGAACGGACATTACGGGAGATCCGACCGTCGGATTCTTCTAAAAACGGAACCGTTGGGTTCGTATCGAAAAGGGCTTTCTAACGAATATTAGAAATTTAAATTCTAACGGTTGGATTTGGAGATACGTCCAAATCAAATTTGGAAAAGGTCGTTGTAAGTGCAGTTCGATGGCCGTTGATGGAAATCGACTGTACGGGCCTTGATAAAATTATTAAAAATAGTAATAATTTGTGTGAAATCATAAGAAATGATTTGGAAAAAATTAGGGCGAAAAACTCCATATTTGAAGAGATAAAAATAGATTTTTATCGAAATGAACTAGTTTTGAACTAAAATTAAACCCGTTTATTTTCAAACAAATAAATTGGATTTGAAATGGGTTTTAAATAGAATTGATTTGTGGGTTTATCGTGAAGGGTGTTGTAAATAACACTTGTTCTTTAACCCGATAATAAATAGAATGTGATTTGGGTTTATCGTGAACTGTGTTTTAAATGACATTAGTTCTTTAACCCAGTAAAAGGAGTTTTAATGAATCTGCAATTAGACTGAAATGTGAATTGATAATTTAAATTATCAAATTTGGAAAGTGAGCGAGAATGGAGTATTACCTGTTTTGCTCCAAAGCGATAGTTAAATCTTTAATTAGATTTTAACGTGAAATGGTAATTAATTTTACCGTTAACCCCATGGTGTTAGATATGGAGTATTACCAGTTTTGCTTCATGGAATGAATAGGTTGGGATTGGGAAATAAAATAAATAATTACTTCGGTGTGGTTCGCTAATCTCGACTAGTTTGGAAAACCATAATTTGGTTTGAAATGACATCCAAAGGAAGATTAAAGAATAGATTTAAAGAATTTATCTTTGACAAAATTAATCGGAACCTTTCCCTAAGAATTGAAATTTAGAAACTAGCTGTAGGTTAGTTAAGAAGAATGGTTTCCTGGGTATTGATCTGATGTTGGTTTCGGCCTTCGGGGTTAATATTTGGGGAATTGCTCTCTTACTGGTTTACGGTTAGTGACTAATGAATTGGAATGAGGCATATGTTGTGTTTGTGTAACATTTGTTTTTAATATACGCGGGTTGTTCGGAAAGGCCGGGTTTATACCGCTTCTGAATAACTGGTTCGACGATAAGTCGAAGATGAAGACGGTGGTCGAAGACCAGAAGTCTTCACGTCGTTTGGATAATTACTGATGATCCTGATTGGGCTGTACACCCAAGAGGATGGAAATAGTTGGTGGTCGTCCAGACGTACTTGGAGATCGATGGATATGCGAGGAAAGTGCCTCCGGTTTCGTTCAGACCCAGAACGAACTTGTAAATGGATTGTGTGTCTGACATTGGATTTTATTCTGTGTTGATTTATTTCTGTTAAATATATATCTGTTTGGCGGCGGAGAATTTATTTTCTTGCTTAACGCCCTTCTCTGAGACGTACGAGCTTAGTGGTTATATATCGATAGATATCAATCACATGGCATGAATTGCCTGTGTGGCACGCTGAGTTGCATGGATCAAGGCTTCTGTTGAAAAGCAAAGTCTTGTGGTTGATGATCAAAGCACGGCCTACATCGCAACTTTGTGTATAGCGTGGATTCGCGAGCCTCACACCTCGGTATGAGTCAAAAACGGGATGAGGACCCAAGGAGTGCACGGCGTTTCTTTCTAGCTATGGGTGGTGTCAGTGACCTACCAGTCCTGACATTTATATACTTTTCACCTTTGTGGTTTGGATGCGAGGTGCCTCGATTATAGGTCCTATAGGGCCGGGAAACGTGTGTTCAGGAATAACTAATCCTCAAATGTAAGTGAGGACACTACACAAAAACAGTGGATTCACAACAAGTATAGGTGTTACAAATAATTTCCGTAACACTTTTATGTGTCACTAACAGCCTGTGAGGAATTTCCTGTAACACTTATAAGTGTTACAAGCAGAGTAACTGCTAACACTTATAAGTGTTACAAGCAGATTAACTGCTAACACTTATAAGTGTTGCAAGAAGACCAACTGCTAACACTTATAAGTGTTACAAACAGAGTAACTGCTAACACTTACCAGTGTTACAAACATATTTATTGCTAACACTTATAAATGTTGGAACTATAATATATGGTAACACTTATAAGAGTTACAGACATATTCATTGCTAACACTTATAAATGTTGGAACTATAAGAGATGGTAACACTTATAAGAGTTACAAACATATTCATTGCTAACACTTATAAATGTTGGAACCATAAGATATGGTAACACTTATAAATGTCAGTATCATAATCCTACTAACTCTTATAAATGTTGGCATACATAAATTGCTAACACTTATATAACATGTTTTTATAATTTTCAATCACATATATAACTCAACATACCAATTCAAATAAAAGTATTTAGTACACTTCTATATTCCAAATTCCAATAATGTCACTTTTGCATAATGCTTTCAGTTTCAAAATACCATAATATCAAGTTCAAATTACAAAAAACAATACAAAGTTTTACTAAAGATACATAGAATTTTAGATATTATGAAGCCGAAACAGGGACCATATCACAAAGCCTCCATCTGAAAATTCACAAAGCTTGTAGTGTCCGTTTTGAGGACCATCGTAAATTGGTGCTTCCGGATCTAAAACTTCTGTTATCCAAACAACTTTCTCAACATCTGGCACTATCTCTCTAAAATGACACATGGTTTGCGTACCAATATAAGCTTTTGCTACATTCTTCATATCTTGTGATAATAGCATTACAAATTGTTTTCCTTTTGTTGATGATCCAACATCATTTGTCGGAATAACCGAATTAGCAATTCCAACGTTCGGTGTAGATTTATCGAAATTAGAAGCGGTTTCTGTCATAGGCGTCATAACACCGCCATTAACGTTATGTTGCAATCACGGTACCATAGTAAGAAAGGATGAAGCAAATGATTTAAGAGCATCGTTGATTTGGATTGACACTTGACTCGCCACTTGACTTGCAACTTGATTTTGTAATTCCATAGACCATTGACGAAAATCATCCTTTTTATTCTTGTCGGCAATTTCTTTTGATGCTTGCATTATCTTTACGTGCTTCACGGAAGAAGAGGAGCTAATTGCACGACAATAATTTTTCCTTTTATCGGAACCATAAACTTTGGCGATAGGATCATTGTCAAAATCAAACATGTTTGCATGCTCGTTGCAATTACATTCCAACTCCTGTTTTTTTTCCTCCTCCTCCACAAGTGCCAACAAAATATAAACGCACTCAGTTTTAAAGAAATAACAAATTGCAAGTCAAGTTTCTGAAAATGACAATGCCAATTTCTGAAAATAAACATCTAAATATCATGTTACGAAACTTATATGGTACCATGGTTACGAAACTAAAGCTGAGCAATGCTCAGTTTCGAGTTCCGAGTACTCGAAACTGGGCAATGCTCAGTTTCAGTTTCGAGCTCGAAACTGAACCTGAACATTTTCAGTTTTGAGCGCGAAACTGAAACTGAACCGTTTTAGTTTCAGTTCTCGAAACTGAAAATGAACAGTTTCAGTTTCTAGTGGCATTGCTCAGTCTCGATAGTAAAACAATTATAAATGGTAACACAATATGTTTGTGCATGTCTGAAGCTAAAGTGCAATCCAGTGAAGTGCTCTAGGTAATTAACGTCAATGCCAATTTCTGAAAATAAACATCTAAAAATGATGTTACGAAACTTATATGGTACCATAGTTACGAAACTGAAGCTGAGCAATGCTCAGTTTCGAGTTCCGAGTACTCGAAACTGGGCAATGCTCAGTTTCAGTTTCGAGCTAGAAACTGAAACTGAACAGTTTCAGTTTCGAGCTCGAAACTGAAAGTGAACAGTTTTAGTTTCAGTTCTCGAAACTGAAACTGAACAGTTTCAGTTTTAGTTTCTAGTGGCATTGCTCAGTCTCGATAGTAAAACAATTATAAATGGTAACACAATGTTTTTGTGCATGTCTGAAGCTAAAGTGCAATCCAGTAAAGTGCTCTAGGTAATTAATGTCAAAGCCAATTTCTGAAAATAAACATCTAAAAATGATGTTACGAAACTTATATGGTACCATAGTTACGAAACTGAAGCTGAGCAATGCTCAGTTTCGAGTTCCGAGTACTCGAAACTGGGCAATGCTCAGTTTCAGTTTCGAGCTAGAAACTGAAACTGAACAGTTTTAGTTTCTAGTGGCATTGCTCAGTCTCGATAGTAAAACAATTATAAATGGTAACACAATATGTTTGTGCTTGTCTGAAGCTAAAGTGCAATCCAGTGAAGTGCTCTAGGTAATTAATGTCAATGCCAATTTCTGAAAATAAACATCTAAAAATGATGTTACGAAACTTATATGGTACCATAGTTACGAAACTGAAGCTGGGCAATGCTCAGTTTCGAGTTCCGAGTACTCGAAACCGGGCAACGCTCAGTTTCAGTTTCGAGCTAGAAACTGAAACTGAACAGTTTCAGTTTTAGTTTCTAGTGGCATTGCTCAGTCTCGATAGTAAAACAATTATAAATGGTAACACAATATGTTTGTGCATGTCTGAAGCTAAAGTGCAATCCAGTGAAGTGCTCTAGGTAATTAATGTCAATGCCAATTTCTGAAAATAAACATCTAAAAATGATGTTACGAAACTTATATGGTACCATAGTTACGAAACTGAAGCTGAGCAATGCTCAGTTTCGAGTTCCGAGTACTCGAAACTGGGCAATGCTCAGTTTCAGTTTCGAGCTAGAAACTGAACCTGAACAGTTTCAGTTTGCCTAGCGTCTAATCTTGTATTGTCATTTGTGTCTTTGCAGCTAGTAGTCTGATCCTTTCTAAGCAGCAGCCTTATTTTGTAATATATATCAGGTTGAAACAAAAAGGTTCTATTTAACCTATAAAAGGTGACTGTGATTAACTTACAGTTGCTTAGTCTTCATTTGTCACTCTGAGCGATGATCTCCTTGATGATTGGGCAGCTGCATTTGCAGAGAAGAAAGCATGCAAATGATGTATATTAATTCTTAGTGATGTACTGAAGGTTCAGGCAACTAGGTACATGGCTGTAATAATAATCAATGACATTAAAATGTCCAAACAGTGGAAGGATCAAATGTCAATTTGTGTAATGCTCTATGCTAAGATTTTAGAGATTATGTGTTTGAAACTTTTAGCCAAACAATAATAAACATAACTCATATGTGAGACATTAACTTGCACAAATACTTGACAACTACATTGGACTTGTTTATATAATCATAGAATATTAATTATGCTAAAATAGTTTGTTGCAAGTTTAAGCAATTTTTAGATGTAGTTTCTTAACTCGTATTTAGCTAGAACACTTTAATATAAAATGCAGACTTCAGTTTTAGGCCTAACTTGTGACACTTGCAATTGATTAAACAGTTTTATTATAGATACTGTGTCAATCAGGTGTGAAAAACCAAATACCACATCCTTTGACCCTGCCAATAGCTTGGCCAATGCATGGACTTCGACAAACCTCTGATCAACAGCTGAGCATGACTTGATTTCATCATCCAATTTCGTCTCGTTTACAAGATCAACATCGGTCTACATAAGTGAGCATGAGGTTAAAACCACAATCTTGTCTACTATGCAAAACATTTGAGCCAGTTCAGCAATCTCAAAGTTGTGCACCAGCATAACTGCCAAAAAAATCTTGAAATCTAGGATTTAAATATCGTTTGAAGAAATGAATTTCTCACTTTACAGTTTAATCTATATTCTGATTCAAACACACATAATACCATTGTTTAGGAAAAATAATTCAATCTGAATTGATGTATTCAATACACTACACTTACCTGGATAATGCTTTCTAAACAAAATGAATGGGAATGCAAGAGCATATGACATTTTAGGTTTAGATATAGAAATTTAAGTATTAAATTCACTTTAATGTGTGTGCTAACCAAGGTTTTAAATCTCGGATATCAGTCGCGTTTCGTCTCGGGGATTTTATAGACTCGGTCTCATATCGGGGGAGATTTCGGACGAGACGAGTCTAACTCGGGAGTTCGTCTCGGATTTTCATCTCAGGTCCGAAAGTTCATATCGGAACAATCTCGGGGTACATGATATGTTAAAAATGATATTTTAACAAAATGATTTTTATGAATGTTATTAAAAACATAGTAACTTAAACATAAAATGCAAAATAACTATATTATTCTTTATCTTGCAAAAGATCATTTATACTCTAAATCGTAATATGCTTTAAACAGAAATATTGTTAGACAGGAAACATTAAAAGAATCCAAAACATTAAAAAATTCAGCATAAATAGACCATGAAATACATAATTTCATAAGTAACATGTATGTAAAAATACAAATATGAAAATCATAAGCATTGTAAAACATATACGAACATACAATATAATCAATTAACATGCAAAATGTAAAATAACAAAGATTGATATGGCTAGATTTGAGTTTTTTAATTATAGTTCTAGTTCAGACACAAATTTAAATTTTAACCAAAAAAGCTAAGATCTCGGACGATATTCCAGTATTTCATCTCAGTCGATATATCGTTCGATATTGCAATATCTCGAGTGATATATTCGAAAGGATATTTAGAGTGATATTTGCTATTTCGTTTCGAAAGGAGCCCAAAATGAGATCTCGGAGGAGATCTCGGGCGATATTTACGAGATTTGAAACAATGGTGCTAACTTATAATACGGATCTTTTAAGTCAACGTTTTAATATTGGATTCTGTATCAAGTTAAAATTTGAACTTCATAATTTGAATCTTATTTTGAAAACCTAGCGCTCAAGCACCAAGAAAAGAACACGTATACAATTATTATGTCAACGTTTTCCAATGATAGATTCGATAAATATAAAAGCATCAAGAGACGCATCAAGTCATTAACTTTTCTTCCATCAACTACTCGAGCTAATAAATATTTCAATGAATGTTTCTTTTGACCAAGTCTAGAGTCTTTGTTCCTCGCACAAGATCAAAACGATAACGTGGTACAACACTTAAAGATGTGATGGTCCTGAAATAACCAAGATAAAATAATCATAATTCAATTTGAACGTTGAAACAGAATTGCATGCACAAAAGTAAAAACATGTGCATGTGTGTGGCTATGGGTATGGTATTAAAATTAGAACGAACTCAACTAACTTGAACGCTACATCAGCAAAGTAGGCTTCGGCTTTGATATGCACATTCAAGATCCAAAACAAGAGTGGGTTCATCAAACTGAATCCAAGCACTAGCTGTCTTCAATCAGCAATAGCTTCTCTATCAATGAATAACTTTATTTAGTTACTATTTTTGATCAAAAAAACTGTTGCACTATATAGCATTCCTTACCTATTTTAAAGAAGAAACAACAGACAAAAAGTTGTGTCGACTTCCTTTGCAGACTTTGATAGTAATGAGTATGTCAGTGGTCCAATAAGCATTGGAACAGTGCAACTCCTTACTAAATAAAACATATCAACAAATTAGGATGAATGAGTTTAGAAAGTCAATGAAATAATGTAAAGAAAAGAGTAAAAATAGGAAATTAAGGTTGTAGTTTAATAGAGAAATGTGTTAGCTGCAGATATTAACCACCGGTAAGGATGTTGTTTCTTCTCAATAATGAAGCAAACACCTTCAAAACCAATTAATCTTATAGTTTTCCGTTTTCTTTCAATATCCATATAATACAGCAAATTATGCAGTAATCTGAGGGTGTACCAAATTTCGAATTATCTTATCAGTGTTTGCTTGACCAGGCAAACAAAGGCAGAATTTTTTAATTCAACATCCACATCTTTATAAGCAATCCCAAATGGAGCCAAATTGGGTTTCCGTTCAGTTGATTGGTATGTCATTTGGTTATGTATTTAGTGCAGTGTACACCAACCGATCAGCTTTTAAGACAAGATCAAGTTTGGTGCAAATTTTACATATTTAACTATCAAGATGGATATCTATGATCAAATTTAGTTGGTTTCTAACATATTAAGTGTTTGCAAACTGGAACGGATTAGAGATACACATATGGCCAGCATACAGGGTACTGAGTACTAAATGTTTGCAAATAAGAACTGGAGCATACTAAGTGTTTGCAAACGTACTGAGTACTCCCAATTTAGAATATATATAAATAACTGATATAGATACACAAGCATACAGGGTTACAAACAATAGCGAATTACTAGCAAGTATAAGGAATAATATTCATACCTGAAATCGGAATTACAAACAATAGCGAATTAAACGAACAAAGGTTGCCTGCGACTTGTTCCCTGAAGTCAAATCGATTCTCTAATGTCGAAATTGAATGCGACTTCCCCAAAATTCGATTCTCTGAAGTCCCGTTAGAGAGGAACAATTTAGAAGCCCCAAAATTTTGATTAGCTAATCGCTGAATTCTTCGAAGCTCATTTGTCTTATTTGATTACGATGCGGCCTGGAAGGAATAAGCGTTGAGGAACAAGCGTTGAGGTACTGATTAGGGTTATGTGTGATAATTTACCCTTTTGCCCTTAGAAAAGAAAAGTTGACCAGGCATAACAACACATAGAAGTGTTGGCACATTTTTGGTGACACATTTTTGCTACCACAACACATATTAGTGTCACTAGTCTACAACACATATAAGTGTTGGCAGTTGAAAAAAATAAGAGTTGCCAAATGTCCATTATGGTGTAGTGGGACTGGTCTTGGAGGATCCCAGGGGTTACCCAGAGTGTGTAGTCCTGACGCATTTGCTAGAGTGTCTCGAAGCGGAGAGGAGCTTGCCCCTTGCCTCGACTCATGACGGAAATCCAATTTCCAATACGTGTATTTTGGTTTTATTTGTAGAGCCTAGTATGGCGACATGATATATGGTACCCATGCCGTCTATGATTGATATTTATGATTGAAATTGTTTTGACACTATACACTTATTATAGTATCAAATGATTTGTTTTAAACGTACCAAGCATGTTTGCCTATTATAAGGGAAAACCCTATCCTCCGGCTTGCGTTGCATTGTGTGATGGGACCTGGGTCTTATAATAGCTTCATTTTTCGAAAAAGCATTGCGCTGTTTATTCTATGCACTGGTATTCTTGGGAGGAAACCTGTTCCGTGTCATACGGCGTGGTCCCTTGAATTACTCTCTTTTGAAGTAAAGTTTAAATAACTGTTTTAGTTCTCACACCAGTCACATGACTGACCTGGAGTTTATTGTTTCAACCTAAAATCTGGGTGCCCCTATTTTCGACACGGGCAGCTAGTAGTTTTGGTTTTGCAGATTTATATTCACAGGATCCTGATTTACAGCTGGAACGATGCTCAGAGAGCTCTGTATCCGTGCATTATTTCTAGTTGTGCTTTTGTATTATTTTCCGCTGCTATGTAATTTATTGTAATCGCTGATATTTATCGAATGTATGGTATTCATTTATACTCTGTATATTCTTGTATTCTGATGGAATTGTTGTAATAAACAATGAAATGTTCTTCTGTCTGCGTTCTGATTTGTCCTGTTCTCAAACGATCAGGGGTTTCGAACGGTCTTGGTCAGTTTAACGATCGATACGGATCGAGCGAAATTCCTTGCCGTTACATTTGGTATCAGAGCTTTGGTTTACAGAGCTCGAGAACAAGACACATTAGAACCATACAAAAGAATTCATCAGATATTGGATTAGTAATATCCAATTAGAATGACTCGTTAGAGATAGGATCAGTAGTATCCTAGAACGAGTGTGAAGAGTATATTTTTCAAATGAAAACAATTTTGTTTTGAAAATTTAAATCGTTTTATACGTATTTGAATATTTATTTATTTTGAATTTGGACAATCCAATATATAAAGATTTCGCGTATACGCGTCATGAACGTATATTCGAAGTTTTAATATACTGGGTAGATATAGTATCACATTCTAGACATCCGGGGATGATTCTGATGATGGTGCATCATCATCAGTATTCATATTCGAGTGACGAAGGTGAGATATCTATATATTTCCATTAGACTGGTGTGAGAACCAAAACTAGATAGGTTTATTTTTGTGATTTTGCATCAAAAACATGTTTTCTGTATATATATATATATATATATATATATATATCAAAATATGAATTTGAAAAGCTAATTCACTAATTAATTGATGGTTGTGTTGTATGATTATTTATTAAAATCATTATGTGAATGAATGGTGAATTTAGGCTTAATTGAACCAAATATTGAATTGTATTGTAAATTATTTGCAAATGCATCCATATACATATATATGTTTGAACAGGTAAATGGATTAGCTGTTGAGTAAAGAATTTATTTGCGTGCCCGACAAATAGGTAAACCTTAATGAGTTGGATGCGCACTTTTATTATTATATCAACTCCTGTGAGTGCCATTGGATGCGGAGTGCTGGTTATTCTGTGTGTAATTAATAAATGTCGCCATAGGATAGTAACAATTAATTTTGAACTACACTGCATGGCATAATTCCTGAAGATGACATACTTCTTGAAGATAGGCATACTTCATCATATACCACATAAGCATTTGGAGCATGTGTGACGAGGTGGAAGATTTACCATACGAGCGAGAGGCTTGTATGGCGATGACTATATTTCACAGGTTGAACTGATGACTGATATGGACTATTTAAATTGTAACGATAAAATTGCCAGATTAATACAAACCCCACACGGGTCTAGAGGTGACAATAATCACGTCTCTCTAGTTATTAGATACGGCACATGGACTATTTATTTCCCACACGGGACGAGGTGACGAGGATTTATCCACTGGAGCATTTAAAATACACACTCCCTCAGGCTTTGATAGGGTGACGAGAATTTATTCTCTGGAGTTATTATCAATACACGCTCCCCTGTAAACACCAGAATATATCACTATAAATATGTGTATGCTTATCAGGATTTATTGGATACCTAATACAGCCCAATAAATTTCCAAACCTCTCCCCGTACAAAGGAGGTTATGGCGAAATTTTTCGAAAATTCCGGGTGTTAGCCAAATTTTTGAAGAATTTGAAAATTCTCAGAAACTGAAAAGTTGGAGAATGGAAGCTAGATCGAACGTAGAGTTGATTAATCAAACCACTTTCGACTTTGTTCCTTTTCGGGGATGAAAAGTTTTAAGTGGGGGAGAATGTAACAACCCGGAAATGCGAGCCAATTTAAAATTTTTATTTTGGCAATTTTAATGAATTTTGAATATTTAAAATGAATTATTTTAAATAATAACGACAAGAAATTTATTTTGAATAGAATTAGAACGTGTATATTTATATAGATCGTCGTTAGAATATAAATATTCATTTATAATTATAAAAGGAATTGAAAATGGTGCGGTAGTTCGATAATTCGATTTCAAATTTCAATTGAACATACCGAGTGCAAAATAAACCGGATTTTGGCGAAACCAAAAATATTAGAATCTATTTGAAAATATCTTTCCAACGAATCTGAAAAATCGAAATTTCATAGCGGGAATCAAAAGTTATGCCCAGTTGAAAATTCAGAATAGTCGCTATGTAAATTATACATGGCCCAAAAAGTCAAATTTTGCATACTGATGAATTTGGACTCGAAACCACTTCCATTGAGTTCAAAATGCCATTTAGAACTCCGAAAAGTATAAGGTTCGATATATTCCGATATGCGGAATAGTGGCAATTGACAGGAGCTTTTCGGTTAGCAAAACATAGCCCTTTAAAAATGAAATTTTACATACAAGCTCAGAATTCGACGAGATAAATTTTTATGGATTCACAATGACAAATTATTGTTGAGTCCCAAAGTGCGCGTCGAACAGAGTTAGTATGTGGCCGTGCGAAGCAAAACCATTTGATCAAAAGCGGGCAGTCATTTTACAAAGGAACTTTATTGATACGACCTCGGAATTCGATTCTACTTTTTTTCTGGATTCGTATCGTCAAATAATGGTTAAATCCAAAAGGGCATGATTTTTGAATTTAGCGTGTGAGCGTGCAAGAAGAAAAGGTGCGCCAAAATCGCATTTTTGAGCAATATCCGAGCATATTCGTGATTTTTTTTGGACGGTCAAACGAACTCGGAATTCGACGAAACTTGTTTCGTTGGACTCGTCTTCACGTCTACTATCTCATGTCCAAAATCCGCGGCGATTGTAGATCGTTAGCATTCAGGCGATACGCAAGAAACTATCATATAATCACTTTTCCTTCCTTTTGTTTCTCACTTTCTTCCTCTTCCTCTTTTTGCATTTTTCCTCTTTAATGGCCACCGCTCCCAAACCGCCGCTGCCCCTCCTCCCACCGCACCGCCGCACCACCTCAGGCCACCATGGGCCCCACCACCGCCCTTAGCACCCTCCCCCATGTCCATCAGGCACGCCACCGTCCGCTGGTCACCCAACTCCGGCCGTGGGCCCCGCTACACTCAAAAACTCATTTTCATCAAAATTCCCGTTTTACACAAAACACGCTGGACTGTTTTGGTCTATATCTCTCAAACGGTGCGTTTCTGGCTGAAGTCCCTCTGAACCAAAGTTGTAGAGCACGAAGTTCTCTTCGATTTGGCTATATGGAAGTCGTGTTTTAGAGTTCGGAGCTGCTCGGAAAACGCGTACGAAGTCTGCTGTTCAAAAACGGTAAAATTCGTGTACTTTCGCGAATTCTAGCGAATTGGAGCATTTTCGGCAAAAAGACCCTTAGGCGAAATTTGTCCGGAATGGCGCGTTTAAGCTAGGAAAAAGATGGTGTGAGGATTGAAGCTCGTTTGCAAATTCTGGAACCCGAACAGCGAATCCGGACGTTAGAAAAAAGTGAGTTTTCTCCGCTTTAAAGCTTCTATGGGTTTTGACGAATGAAGTAGAATAAAAATATGATTGTTATATCATAGGAAGAATAAAAATATGATTTTTATATAGTAGAGATAATAAAAATACGATTTTTATATTATATAGATAGTAAAGATTTGATCTTTACTATATGAACAGCGGTATAAAAATAGAATTTTTATCTATATAGTAGTAGAATAAAAATGTGATTTTTATATACATAGCAACAATATAAAAATGTGATTTTTATATATGTAGTGACTACGGGCAGTGAAATTGGCAAAAAGGCGAGCACGACGAAGATTTCTACATAAGAAGAGTCGTGTCGTTTGGTTTAGCTAGTTGGTGAGAACTTCTCACTTTAAATCTTCTTTTCTAGTTATAAATATATACTAGGATGCAGACGGTGTTTAGTAGCACCCGACACCATCGTCCACAGACCATGTACTTGTTTGTTTGGTTGTGTAGTTGGTTAGATTATTTGATTTGAATTTGATTGTTTGGTGAAATGGAATGGATTTGATTGATATGTGTATGGCGTGGGCCATTATTAGACCGGGGATAAGGCTAGGCCTTGTCCCGTTTCTAGTATCGTGTCGTTATACCGCCGAAATTTTCTAAAATAAGTTAGAAAAAAACAAAGATATCATTGTATTTAATAAATGAACCGAATAGAATATTCGTAGGCTGAATAGAATAATTTGGTCGTTAAAAATATAATTTTAACGTGAACGTGAACAAATAATTATTCATTTACAAATCGAACGATTTGTTTATGTACACTGATTTGACTGACATTGATTGGGACGATAAATTTTACACATCGCCCAACTGCACAAATAAAATTTATGTTTGTTGGTTTGAAACCCCACACGGGTATTGGGATAAAATACGGCATACACTAATCTCAATAATTAGTTGTATGTCGATCGATGGATCGACAGGCTGTTATAAGCATTAGATATCTATATTTGATGCTTATACAGTGTAGTGCACTTTGGATGATGGTTGATTATTTATCGTTGCTATTATGTACATGTGTTTTATGGAATCCATATAATTAACTTTATATGGTGATTGATTGGGCCTCATTTCAATTTAGAAAATAAAGAATATTATAAAATAAAGGTTCATGTGTTGACAGTACTCATCCGTTGAGATTAGTCATGTGTTGAACGAAATATTTTAACAATAAAATTTACATCTTTATTATATATAGGATTAGAAACTAACTTCTTTATAAAATAAAGGTTCATGTGTTGAAAGTACTCATCCGTTGAGATTAGTCATGTGTTGAACGAAATATTTTAACAATAAGATTTACATCTTTATCATATATAAAATTAGAAACTAATTGGAAAATAGATAAGATGAGTGGTCTCCTGGATGTTGATCTGATGTTGGTTTCGGTATTCGGGGTTAATATTTAGGGAGTCGTTCTCTTACTAATTTACGGTTGGAGGCTGATTTAAATCAAACGATAGATACCATGATTTTTATAAAATATATTGAATAACAAAAATAGTCACACGTGGACAATACTCATTCGTTGAGATTAGTCATGTGTTGACAAAAATATAGATTCACGTATTGAATAGAATAAATATTCATTTGTTGAATAGAATAACGGAATTATTGAAATATATAAAGCCGTGTTGATTAGAGATGCGCTATTTTGACGCGAACGATATTTATATCGATTATATTCGTTTTTATAATGAATATTGAAAATAGATAAAAATCGAATATATATAAAGCAAATTCGAATTGAATTGAATATAAACCAAATTCGAATTGAATTGAATATAGAATGAATTGAAATTTGAAAGTTGAAATGTTTTTGAACGAATTTAAAACTATTTATAAAATTCGTTTTAAATAGAAATCGACGAAATATATATTATATATATAATGTAATGGCCTGAATAGAACGCGTCGCGCCGCTGTAGTTCGTGAATTTCGACCATTGATTTCGAACGGACATTACGGGAGATCCGACCATCAGATTCTCCTAAAACCGGAATCGTTGGGTTCGTATCGAAAATAGCTTTCTAACGAATATTAGAAATTTAAAATCTAACGGTTGGATTTGGAGATACGTCCAAATCAAATTTGGAAAAGGTCGTTGTAAGTGCAGTTCGATGGCCATTGATGGAAATCGACTGTACGGGCCTTGATAAAATTATTAAAAATAGTAATAATTTGTGTAAAATCATAAGAAATGATTTGGGAAAAATTGGGGTGAAAAACTCCATATTTGAAGAGATAAAAATAGATTTTTATCGAAATGAACTAGTTTTGAACTAAAATTAAACCCGTTTATTTTCAAATAAATAAATTGGATTTGAAATGGGTTTTAAATAGAATTGATTTGTGGGTTTATCGTGAAGGGTGTTGTAAATAACACTTGTTCTTTAACCCGATAAGAAATAGAATGTGATTTGGGTTTATCGTGAACTGTGTTTTAAATGACATTAGTTCTTTAACCCAGTAAAAGCAGTTTTAATAAATCTGCAATTAGATTGAAATGTGAATTGATAATTTAAATTATCAAATTTGGAAAGTGAGCGAGAATGAAGTATTACGAGTTTTGCTCCAAAGCGATAGTTAAATCCTTAATTAGATTTGAACGTGAAATGGTAATTAATTTTACCGATAACCCCATGGTGTTAGATATGGAGTATTACCAGTTTTGCTTCATGGGATGAATAGGTTGGGATTGAGAAATAAAATAAATAATTACTTCGGTGTGGTTCGCTAATCTCGACTAGTTTAGAAAACCATAATTTGGTTTGAAATGACATCCAAAGAAAGATTAAAGAATAGAATTAAAGAATTTATCTTTGAAAAAATTAATGGGAACCTTTCCCTAAGAATTGAAATTTAGAAACTAGTTGTAGGTTAGTTAAGAAGAATGGTTTCCTGGGTATTGATCTGATGTTGGTTTCGGCCTTCAGGGTTAATATTTGTGGAATTGCTCTCTTACTGGTTTACGGTTAGTGACTAATGAATGGGAATGAGGCGTATGTTGTGTTTGTGTAACATTTGTTTTTAATATACGCGGGTTGTTCGGAAAGGCCGGGTTTATACCCATTCTGAATAACCGGTTCGACGATAAGTCGAAGATGAAGACGGTGGTCGAAGACCAGAAGTCTTCACGTCGTTTGGATAATTACTGATGATCCTGATTGGGCTGTACACCCAAGAGGATGGAAATAGTTGGTGGTCGTCCAGACGTACTTGGAGATCGATGGATATGCGAGGAAAGTGCCTCCGGTTTCGTTCAGACCCAGAACGAACTTGTAAATGGATTGTGTGTCTGACATTGGATTTTATTCTGTGTTGATTGATTTCTGTTAAATATATATCTGTTTGGCAGCGGAGAATTTATTCTCTTGCTTAACGCCCTTCTCTGAGACGTACGAGCTTAGAGGTTATATATCGATAGATATCAATCGCATGGCATGAATTGCCTGTGTGGCACGCTGAGTTGCATGGATCAAGGCTTCTGTTGAAAAGCAAAGTCTTGTGGTTGATAATCAAAGCATGGCCTACATGGCAGCTTTGTGTACAGCGTGGATTCGCGAGCCTAACACCTCGGTATGAGTCAAAAACGGGATGAGAACCCAAGGAGTGCACGACGTTTCTTTCTAGCTATGGGTGGTGTCAGTGACCTACCAGCCCTGACATTTATATACTTTTCACCTTTGTGGTTTGGATGCGAGGCGCCTCGATTATAGGTCCTATAGGGCCGGGAAACGTGTGTTCAGGAATAACTAATCCTCAAACGTAAGAGAGGACCGGTCTTGGAGGATCCCAGGGGTTACCCAGAGTGTGTAGTCCTGAGGCATTTGCTAGAGTGTCTCGAAGCGGAGAGGAGCTTGCCCCTTGCCTCGACTCATGACGGAAATCCAATTTCCAATACGTGTATTTTTGTTTTATTTGTAGAGCCTAGTATGGCGACATGATATATGGTACCCATGCCGTCTATGATTGATATTTATGATTGAAATTGTTTTGACACTATACACTTATTATAGTATCAAATGATTTGTTTTAAACGTACCAAGCATGTTTGGCTATTATAAGGGAAAACCCTATCCTCCGGCTTGCGTTGCATTGTGTGATGGGACCTGGGTCTTATAATAGCTTCATTTTTCGAAAAAGCATTGCGCTGTTTATTCTATGCACTGGTATTCTTGGGAGGAAACCCGTTCTGTGTCATACGGCGTAGTCCCTTGAATTACTCTCTTTTAAAGTAAAGTTTAAATAACTGTTTTAGTTCTCACACTAGTCACATGACTGACCTGGAGTTTATTGTCTTAACCTAAACTCTGGGTGCCCCTATTTTCGACACGG
This sequence comes from Allium sativum, assembly GCA_030737875.1. Classification (NCBI taxonomy): domain Eukaryota; kingdom Viridiplantae; phylum Streptophyta; class Magnoliopsida; order Asparagales; family Amaryllidaceae; genus Allium; species Allium sativum. The sequence goes on along the minus strand of CM060919.1, from coordinate 736,659,511 downwards.
GCAGCTAGTAGTTTTGGTTTTGCAGATTTATATTCACAAGATCCTGATTTACAGCTGGAACGATGCTCGGAAAGCTCTGTATCCGTGCATTATTTATAGTTGTGCTTATGTATTATTTTCCGCTGTTATGTAATTTATTGTAATCTATGATATTTATCGAATGTATGGTATTCATTTATACTCTGTATATTCTTGTATTCTGATGGAATTGTTGTAATAAACAATGAAATGTTCTTCTGTCTGCATTCTGATTTGTCCTGTTCTCAAACGATCAGGGGTTTCGAACGGTCTTGGTCCGTTTAACGATCGATACGGATCGAGCGAAATTCCTTGCCGTTACATCTATAATGTTCGACCAAAATGATGCTCGACCAGGGTGATATTCGACCTCTATAGTGTTGGACCAAAATGATGCTAGACCAAGTTAGGTTATAACAGCGCCTTCAAACGCCATAATCGACGGTAGAAACGCTGTGGCTTGTTTTCATGGAAAATGGATAGAACGCTATGTTTGGTGTTGAACCTTATATTGATGTTGTTTGGTTTAGAGATGTTATGACTTCGAAGTAAATTCAATAGGGGAATATCGAAGTGATGTGATGTGTTCGTTGATCATCAAGATGTAACGAATAGGAAGACGACTCAAGTTGGACTTAAGTTTTTGGATAATGGATACTCAAGACTAGGTCTGAGTTTGTGGATAGTCACTGGCAATGCCGACTAGAGTTGTAAAGGGATTATCGTTGTCATAAGTTCTAACGGGCTCAAAGCAAGGATATAATAGGGGCACTTAAAAGGTTAGTTCGACTAGTCGAGTACCCTGGGCCCATTTGATGGGCCTAGTTGTCTCTGGGAGGCAAATGTACGTTGGACATGCAGTAGTCTGCTTGGAACTGGGGTTACCATTAGCCCTTGACAAATGGCATGGTGACATGGCCAATCATACGATTAACGATGGTTTCAAAGCAGGATTGGCGGTGATAGCCAGAATCAGTCATGTACGTTGTTTGTTTTGTTTGTATCTTCTCACATAGATTGTTGAACGTCGAAGGAGACGTTTCTTCGGTGCTAGTTTGATATTGGTTTAGACCTTTAGGGCTTGGGCTAGAGAATGTTGAATTCGATTAGGATGGTTCACGTGATATGTATAATCTGGATGTTGTGAGTGTTATTGTTTGGTTGCTTCCGATTGATAGGAATGAATGGTCATTCTGGTTTATATGGATGTATGGTTGAAATGTTTGTTATAAAGGCTACCACTATTTAATGTGGGAAGTTGGGCATGGAGTTCTTCTCTGGTAATGTGATTGGTAGATTGATGGTTAATCTGCCTATTATCATATACTTTATTGATGATGTTTGTTAGATGTTTTATCGCTCACTAAAACTGTTGTCTTACTCAAGGTTTTTGTTTCCCTCTTATTACCTTGGGCTGTTCGTCTGATTGTTGGATGGGCAGACTAGGTGGCAGGTGATAGCTTAGTAAGGATGATGTTACAGATCGGAGACAAGCAAGAGGCTGGCGTACAATCTTTCCTACTATATAGTATTTGGATTTCTATTGTTTTCTATTCCCTGAGTGCTATAGTGAGACAAATTTTCATAAACACTATTGTTGTAATCCAAGCGTATGGATATTACTTTCTAGTTGTTAAGAAAGTTTGGTGTTTTCTGCTTCACTAAAATACATGATGTATATGTTCTATTATATTTTATCCTTGCGTTGTAAGTTACGACATGTTTCGTTTGTATTATCATACCTTGATGATCGTTCATAACTGCCCGGTATGTCTATTAGCGCATTATTCCACTTGTTAGGTGCAGGGGTTGTGGGCGGTTGTCACAGCAGGAGGTCACGATATTGGGTTATGGAGAAAGTATAATCAATGAGGAAGAAGACGTCAGGGTTTGGGTACGTGGGCCGGTTTTCTAAATGGGCTTTCGGCTTTAAAAAATAAAAAGAACTAAAAGAAGGAACGTAAAGAAAGAATGGTACGATGGAGAGAGGACACATGCACTACCGGTTTGGAGGAATTTAAGAGATGGGGAAGAACATAAGAAAGTTAAACAAAGTCGGTTAGAACGATGGGTTGTGTTTACATGTGGCCCACTTGTTCTTTTGAATTATAAAAAGAGGGAAAGAAGGGCACGTTGAACTTATCGAAAAAAACCCGTAAGAGGGAGGCTATTGAACACGTAGTAGGTATAATATGTGGCAGGTTATGTATTGCCATAATTTATGTTGAAGTGTGTGTACCTAGTAATGTACTTATAAGCCTAGTTTTAAGTGTAGACGTGGCAATTTAAATATATAGTAACATGCCTAATTGCTAATTAAATGCGCCCAATCACCATTTTTAAAGTGCCCGATTTTATACCAAACATATATTTTAAATATATAGGTTCGAATGCCAGGTAGGAAGAAACTGTATCTTGTCAAATACCCATTTCACGTGCTTAATAGTTGATAATTTATAATTAACATATAATTAATGTAAAATATATACTAATTGAATTTTAATTAATTTAAATTAGAAACATGATCGTATAACTTATGTATCGTGCTCATATGTAAACAGAGTCGGACTGAACAAGGAGCATTGGAAACATATCGATGAACGCATCATTATAGAATTGGTTTGGTCGGAGATGGTGGCAGCTGAGATTTTTAATTAAATTAAACGCATGTTTAATTTAATTAAAACAAACCATTTTGACAACAAATGGAAACCAAAGGTGAGTTAAAGTCACTCAGTTGTTCCGCTTATAATTATTATAAGTCGTGTTTAATGTTTGTGTGTTATGTTTGCTAATTATTGGATGAGTTGATATTTGTTTGAATATATGCTGAATATTTTTATATAATTGGTTTAAATTAAACGTTCGTTTAATTTAATCGAAACCAATCGTTATTTTTAACGATTATTTCCAAACAAGGTAAGTTACCCTGTTGGTTATGTTTATAATAATGTAAACGTATTTAAATTAAATTGGATGCTTGAATTATTGTTGTTAGTCGACAGTTATCAGTTAAATTAATTGTTCTTGTTTATTGTATCAGATATGTCTAAATTATCGTATTGAACTGGTTGTTTTATTTGAGGTAACCTATTTGGATGCAGAGAAAAAACAGGTTGGAGATCCTGCTGGATTCCTCAAATTAATTGTTTATATTAATATGATCATTATATAAACTGTTTTAACCAACATGATTGGATTATTGATTTAATTATTGATTGTTAAATCCGTATTCAACGTTTTTTTGTTATTAACCAATAGGTAATTTTGGTTGAGAAAAATATGCTCAGATGGCCTAAATATACATTATTATATAAACATCATTTTACCGTGAGGTAAATCGATAGAAATGTAGTTATAAAATCAATTCTATAACAGAAGATAAATTTTAAAGTATATTATTATTTTGAATAGAAGTTTATAAAAGGAAACAAATATAAATATTTATTTTTTAAGTTTATAAGAAATTTTTAAATGATTTTATAAATCTAATTCTCGTACTAATAAGACTGAGAAGCAAGTGGGCGGATATTAATGTAACATCTAACAACTGAGACTAAACGATTAAAATGTGATTTTATTGAACTTGATTATTATTTAATTATAATTAAAGTAAATAGGATTATTTAAACTAATTAAAATATTAAATTTAAATGAAAAGGCCAATCATGATTGATTAACGAGTTAATCATGTTTGAGTTGACCAAGTCAACTGCATTAACTGAAATGGATTATTAAATTGGTTTGTTAAGTTTAATGGAGATAGTAAATGATGGAGTAAACATTTTTGTTTAAATTTAATTATTATTTACTAAATAATAATCGAAGTGGTAATATTGGAATTTAAAATGTATTTATGAAGGTTTATAAAGTTTTAAAGCATTGTTTATTGTAAAGTGAAGTTTTAAACGAATTGATGATAATAATAATAATATAAGTTAAGATTAAATTGATGTTTAAATTAAATTCTTATTGGGATTATAACTAATTGAATTTTATAAAATCCGACTTGGAAGAAGTTATAAAATCCAACTTGGACGAAGATATAAAATCCTAGGTTTATTTGAATATATATTATTGAGATGAGTTATTAGAATGGTATCGATGGGATAAAAGTTGAAGATATGTAATTAAGGAATTGGAACCTAATTTGAGATCGGTTGAGAACTGATTTTTGGAATATTGATCTGATGTTGGTTTCGGCCTTTATGGGTCAATACTTAGGGAATTATTTTCTTACAGATTTGCGGTTAGGGACTGATGAAGGTTTGCAATGGAAATCGGGACGAAAATCCAAATTTGAATCAAAGTGATTAGGCGAGTTGAGTTATAAGTATGCAATTTGAATTTGCTATAAGGGATGGGATTTTTATCGAGTAAAATGGATTCGAAATAATTTATCAAAGGATTTATAAAGGATTCTAATTGTAATAGAATCAAGGCTAGTATATAATGTTTTCAAGAAGGGTTAAAGTTATTATAAGGTGAATGGTAGGGTTCGAGAAAAAATCTTATTTTAAAAATAAGAATTATAAAGATGTGATCTAAGTATTAAGAGATTTAAAGGTTTTGATTTAACCAATGGAAGTTTAAAAAGGGGATTATGCGTAATAAACCAGTGGATCCATTTTATTTTTATGGTTGTTTAGTTTGAAAGTAACTACCAATATCTGGCCTAATGCTGTTGGTATGAAAAGACCGAGATCAAATTTATATTCGAAAACCATTCCGAACTAGCAAACACGTTATTGTGGAAAATGGTGATCGAGATGGAGCAATTGAAGACCGTGATCTTCATAAAATGGAAAAATTACGTAAAATCTCTGGCTGATCCCAAGAGATATACTGTGATTCTGTCATGGTTGAAATCTACGGATTGCAAGGACTAATCGCTGCTGATCTTTAAGGTGATTCCTAGGATGTGGTAGGAGAGTGCCTTCAGTTTGTCCAGTCTCAAGACAACTTGTATGGATGGATTTCTGACAAAGTATTTCCAAAGGATCACTTAAGTTGATTTCTACAAACATACTTTTGTTGGTGGTAGAGGAATTCGTTCATACTGCTTAGACACTCAGTGTATTTTTGTAGACATTAATTAGTGATTTGATGGATTTGACGATGTGACATTCAAAGTGAAAGATGGACAGATGTTCAAAGAAGTTAATCATAACCTCAAGCCTCATCAACCGGGAAATGACAAAAAATGGGTAAGAAGCATGGCTAAGTCGATCGCTTCCAACTAGGGTGTATTGTCATCATCTAGAGAAAATTCATTATTTGTTCTTCTTTTCGCTTCTGTATCTCTAGGGATCAGTTATGTTGATACCAACCGTAGGTGACAATATATTCAGAACATTCAAACGAAATGAATGGTCGGTCTGTGGCCGAGTTGCAAGATGTTCTTGTCGAAGTCCAGTGTATCCCCTCTAGAGTACACTGATCAGAAGGTGGTTTCATACCTTGTCATAGTCGGAAGCGAATCTCCAATAAGCACCCACGGTTTTTTATTGTATATGCAGAGCGTGAGATAAAAGTGTTCTGCTAGATTGTTTTTTACTTGGTTTAGACATTATTATAATATCAGTAAAGATATGATTTCAAAATGTTTTGCATCATCGTAAGGTAAAAATCGTCCGTATTTACGTGTGGATTTAGTCTTACGATTATCCTTTTCTTTTGAAAAGATTTTGACTTTAAAATCAAGTTATATGACCCCTTAAACTTAGTGAGTTTTTCTCATGCTGATTCACTAGACTGATCGGGGCCTTTGCAATGCTCGGGTCAGACCGGGTTTTACAAGTTCAGCTTATCAGATGCTGTGAAGTCCAGAGATGAGTTGAAGAAGTCCAGACTTATGATATCTAGTATTTATTCTGCTGTATGTTGTACCTGAGGACAAATTATTACAACTGTCCAGATGTGTTAATGTACTTTGATGATTGTAAGTTGTTATTTCAAGCTCTCAATCAAAGTTTTATTTATATATTATATTTTGTTTCACTGCGATGTGAGACTCTGTATTGTGTTTCTTCTACTTATTCTTCTATTCTAACTTTCTTTCTTATCTCACCCTCCAATATCTTTCTTCAAGTTTTCTAAGTTTTCAATGATTGAGTTTGGACACCAGATGTGTAAATGTCTAAATTCGAGAGTCGAAATTTTCGGGATGCTACACCTAATCTGAGTAGATAAACACATTTAACAATCGTACCTTTTTCCTAGTAGTGATTGTAGTATAGCCTATGTTCTTTTAGTGTGGAGTTGCACTCCTATATTGTATTCTATTTTATTGTTGAAAATAGAATGGTTTAGTATGGCATTCTTTTTCTAAATATATGGGATGATTACTACAAACGAATAAAGACATAGAGTGTCATAAATAAATTATATTGTAAGCAAGTAATGAACGACTAAAAGAAAAATAAATAAAATGAAAAGTAATAAAGGTAATAACTGCAATTAACGAGAACAATAAGAGAGAATGTATTCTTCCAATTAAATTTGGAAAACTGAAAGGAAATTTTACTTGTGTAAACTGTACTTGGAGTAGAAAATAGAAATTTTTGTTAGATTAGAAATTAAGGTTTCGAAGTATGAGAAAAAATTGGATGAAAGATCGGTAATTTTCCATTTTCTACCTTTTTTCTAACATGAGAAATCAAATTCAAAAAATTAGACTTTCCTCAAAATTAAGTAATCTAAAATTGGTTGGATGAAAAAAATTGGATGAACTATGCTCTTACTCTGTAAGGATGTGAGAAAAATTGGATGAAAAGGTGAATTTATCTTCAAAATATTACATTTATATAGGAATTTCCAGTATGTTTAAAATGTGTGTATCGTGTTTTCAAAAGATTTTTGAAAATCACTAATATAGTCAGTACTGCTTAGGCATTCATGCATTTTTATGTTGTATTACACTTTGCACATGAGCACATGTTATTGCAAAATTGGTGTACACATGATGGTTGTAAATTATGCGAGAGATTACTTAATTTTACCCTTACCAAATTTCGGGGATGAAATTTCCTAAGGGTGGGAGAATGTAACAGCCCTCCTTTTAAATTGAATAATAAAATAAAATCCTTAAAACTTTCAGAATTTGGTCACGGAACTAGTGTCATTGCTTCGTGGCAATTTTCTGATCAATTTAGACTCATGATTTGTAGAAAATGGATTTAAGACGAAGAAAATATTACTAAATGAAGTTTTAGAACAAACATGTAAAAGAAGGAGTAAAAAATGTACACACCAAAAAATAAGACTCTCTAATGTTTTAATCTTGTGAACAAAAGCTTAGATATGTGAGTTAGTATAACATGAACTTCCCAAGC